>OU426988.1:102451499-102930617 GCA_911387755.1 Chrysotoxum bicinctum
AAAATCGGAAAAAGAAAATAAAATAACCAAAATAACTATCTAAAAAATGAAAACACCAATACTGACAAAAAATTCATATCCATGGAATACACAAACATTCTACCACAGAAAATAAAAAATGAATTCAATAAACTAAACATAAACATATCATTCAAAACAAACAATAATATCCAAAAGCTAATCCAACCAAAAAGAAACATTGAAATAAAAACATGCACTGGAGTTTACAAAATAAAATGCGATGACTGCAACAAATATTACATAGGACGGGAAGAACATTTTACGAAAGATTCACAGAACATTTACCTAAACCAAACACAAAATCAAATTATGCTTTGCACCTCATTGACGAGAAACACAATTATACGAATTTTGACAATAACCTCAGTCCAATGCACTTTTGTAAGAAAGGAAGACTACTTGACACATTAGAAGAGTTCGAGATTTACAAAGCAAATAAACTAGAACAGGACAAACTACTTAACGACAAACTGATGTTTAAAACAAACGCACTATTCGACACCGCCCTCACATTATGCACAAGATGAAACAAGAGAACAATACAATATTCAGATGACAGAAATAAATAAACATCAAGTGGCAATTTACATATTAAAGAAAAAATCGTGATAGTCTGATGATGGAAATCCATTTCCGAAACGCGTAACATAATTATTATTCAAATTAAGTTGTAAAATTTGTGTTTAAATACATTTAAAATTTAAAATTAAAAGTTTCTTTTCTTTTCTTTTTATTATTTATATTATATAAAAAAAAAATATTTATAAAATTTCGAAAAAAAATCGTATGGCAGGTACCGTTATTTTTGGTCTTAAAAAAAAACAGAAAAAAACGTCCGGTGGGGAAAAATTAAAACCCATATCTACCAAGTTTGAAGAAAATCGGCCGAGCCGTTTAGGCTGTAGTCGAACCGACAGACAGACAGACAGAATAGCGAGACCCACTTTTTTGGTTTTCGCTATCATCGTAATGTCAACTTTGATCAAAATCTCGAGTTCGATTTTTTTTACGAATGCATAACTTGATTATAGTACCATACCTATAAGTCGCAAGTAAAAATTGTGCTAAAAAAGGTGCGATGAGAATTAGACAGATTGTCCAGCAATCTGTGTTTAATATTTTATCTTGCAGTCTGGATTATTTGCCATCAAAACAAGCCCAAAATCAAAAAATTCAAAAAGTGATGAAATCTGTTCCAATGGCAAAAGAACCTGAAACTTTGGAAGACATAGACATCCTTCTAAGTCTATGTATATGTTCTTGAAGAGGAATTATTTTTCAGTCGGAGAAATTTGTTGACGATGGACAAATTTTAATTTTTGTGAGAAAATCGTCATTGCAATTGTTGCATGACAGCGATTGTTGGGTCATGGATGGAACTTTTGAAGTAGTTCCAACCATAATGAGACAGTTTTTTTCGATCAATGGTAGAGTTGAAGGAGAAATTCTGCCACTTCTTTTCTACTAGATGACAAAAAAAAACTTTGAAGAAAAGTTTGGCTTTTGTTCCAGCTGATAAGGTCACGCAATACTACGGTTCGTTACGTAGTCAGTTTGAAGATGACGAAATTTTGAAACTTTCAACCTGGTTTGAGAAAAACTACATAAAAGGGAGGTTTTGGTTCATTTTTGATAGTACAAAAACAAATACGGTAGTATTTCCGAGGACCCAGAACAATTTTGAGGCCTGGCATCGCCGCCGGTTGAAAAGTTTTGTTGGAAAAAGAAAAGCAGGATTATATAAGCTTATCACTGACCTGACCTGAAAACGAGCTTTTATTTGCAAAATCGCAAGTGAAAATGGTTCGAAATGGTGAACATATTCGGAAAAAGAAGAAAACTCTTCTTAGAAATAAAAAAAATTGCACGTGTAATGAGAAAGATTAATAATTTAAACCATATTGGTAACTTAAAAAAATAGCAAAAAATATGGTTTTATATTAAAATTTTGCTTATAATCTTAAGTTCATCTATTCGGTATCATTAATGTATAAGTAATTTTGTGATTTCGATTTTTTTGTAATTTTTCGTTAGTTTTTTTTTTTTTGTTAATACATTTATACATACAATAAGTAGATAGTTACTTATAAATAATATTGCTTATTATCTATTTACTTATTTATGACTGATTAATGTATTCTGGTTTTACATTTGTTTATTTTTAATAAATGATATAAACAAAAATCAAGTACTGCTTTTTGTTTTTCTTTATAATTGAAGTTTAAGAACGCAATTATGCAAAAATACAGGGGTGCCAGCACGTAACTTGATACAATCGAGTCTCTTCTATGTAATCGAGTATAGGGAGTTCCTTATTTGATTCAATCGAATCGAAAACAATCGGCTGATCATAAGAAAGAACTGCCTGTTCTCGATTGTATCGACCTAACTCGATCGTATCAAGTTACGTGCTAGGGCCCCAGTATTTTCAGATGCAGAATTTTGAGATACAGTGTTTTACAATATTTTTCAATGAAGAATTTTGAGATACAGTATTATGAGATACAGTATTTTGCTAATACAGCATTTCGAGTATTTTAGATTTACAGTATTTTGAAATACAGAATTTTAACCATACAGTGGGTGGTATGCAGAAAGCTTTATCTCAGTCTCAAATCTCACTTTTTTGAGCAATTGCTAGCTTTCGTATGCAGAATAATTCTGAGACAAGATGAGACAGCATCTAACTGATGAGCCCAACTGTCGTACCTGGGCGAAACGCATTTGGACTAGAGGTCACAAAACGCTTTCAATTGATTCACAAGAATTATTCTTTATACGAAAGCTAGCAATTGCTCAAAAAAGTGAGATTTGAGACTGAGATAAAGCTTTCTGCATACCACCCAGTATCACACAGAATTTTGACCATACAGTATTTTAAAATACAGCATTTCGAAAACCGGGTAGGTACTTATTTTATATTTTACCAATAAGATAACTATACAAACATATCGCCGGTTTATTGCAAAGTTTCTTAGTACTATTTGATGAACTTAAATCTAATAATGTATAGTTGTGAATTTTGATTATATTTATATGGTTCATTAAAAGCATCAAAATGATGCAATGTGCACAATGTTGTGATTGAATGGAAGGAAAAATGATACAAAGTGCACAATTTTGTGATTGAATGGAAGGAAAAATGGTGAAACTCGATCATGTAAAATTAATTAAAATGTTACTTTCACAATAAACCGACGGTACATAGATACATATTGATTGTATAGAACCTGTCTATGTAAATATGTACGTTTTGCATTCAGTTATTTGAACTGGAATGACCCAAATCAATTTCGTCTACATGTTATTAGAATTGGTCCATCACCCACTCTTATCATATTTTACTAGTTAAAATTTGATTTGTGCGAAACAGCTTTTTTTTAATGTACATATATATAAATTTGAAAACAAAATTTGCTTGTGTTAATGCTTTGTCCGATATTGTGAAGATTTTTAACGTAGGTACCGTTTATCAAACTTTTAATTGAAAAGGAAACAAAATAATTTACCTTCTTTTTTAACGCACTGAATTTTGAAAGGTTTTGATGTTGAGTATGCCGCAGCCGTTTTTTTAGTTATTTTAGAAATAAATGTTCTGCAAAATTCACATGCTATTATGCCGTATTTTCGACTCTGTTGAATATTTTTGTAATTCACTGGTGTACTGCAAACTCCACAAACTGAATTGTTGCCTGTAAATGATAGTAACTCAATTCAGTATTTAATAATATTTTAATATTTTTTAAATTATTTATAAAAATATATTAAAATATTTCATTTGATTGTTTATTATTTTGAATGCATATAAGAAACATTTTGACAAAAACTAGCGTGTTCATGAAATAATGGAAGAACAGTACAGCTTCAATTATACTTTTAAGAAGAACGCCTGTTAAATTATGTTTCGCAGAAAAAAAAATTATTTTTGGTTTTGACTGCTCGGACTAAATTGTTCACGATTTTTTATACATACATACATTTTTATATACAAAAAGATGTTTGTTTTTCATCTATCTCCAATGTTATACTGTTCTTCCATTCACTGCTCTAATTGTATGTGAGCAATTTGTAATACTTAACGCAACTTAAGAGGATTTCTATTGTTTTGTTTATATAATATTTAAGTAGGTTCTTTTCTATGTTAAAGAGAAATTTTACAATTAAATAAATGCTTGATGTGTACAATGTCCATAAATAAATTAAATAATTTGTTAGGAAAAAAATAACCTTTAACATTTTGTAAGAAACCTAAAAAATTACTTTTTAAAATATGCATACATTACTTACACAATTTTGTAGCTGAAAAATTATGTTCCGCCACATCGTTTGACAAATTTTGCTCCGATTTTGCTGAAATGTCATCTTGAGTTTCAAATAGTAAACGCGGTTGTCTTAAAATAATTTGACTTTGAGTCGGGGTATCCTTTTTTTTTGAAGACTGTTTGGCATTTTCATCTTAAAATAACGTAAAAACAATAAAACAAAAATATTAAAAAATTTTTAAATTTTAGTTTGTTTGAGAATTCAGAATATCTTACTAACATTTTGACTATGAATATAAATTGTAATGAATCTAGTTATTTATTATGAAATGTACCTAAATGAGTAGAAATGGCGGGCATGATCAATCATCCAAATGATTTTATAAGAGCGGAAGGGCCGACCGCTTTCGCTCTAATATTAATAATTTAATATCATTGTTGGATTAAAAATAGAGTGAAATATGATTTATTGAACAAGAGATCCGTGAACACGATTTTCAAATTCTTAATTCCGTTTTATTGAATATTGCCATTCATAATTTGCTCGACAATAATTCTTATTTGCAAATAATTAAAATATACGTATGTACATTTAATTCGAAAACAAAAGAAATAATAAATGATTATTAAATTTTAGAAATCGGTATGTTTGTTCGTCCTAGGATCGGATCGGCCACACTTTCGAATTCTAGAAAAAATTAAATTAAATACAGCTGATGGTTATAACATCCGCGACGAAGATAAGTAGACGGACTTTTTTAAATAACGTTATACTGCCTCTTAACAAGTGAAGTGTTCATCTTTGAAACCCCATTTTTACTGCTGGTTCGGATGGAAAAGGATCTGGGATCTAAGTTTATGCAAAAAATTTAAGCCACAACGAGGATGGAAGATGAACCAAAAATATCCGAAAATCTGAATATGGGTGAATAAACGACAGCACCAACAAAAATAATAACAACAACCAAAACCACAACGGCAGTGTGAAAGTTTTTACTAGAGACTAGCAATCAGCATCAACTATACAGTTTCTAGCATCATCCATTGCCCATGCTAATTTTTTGGTTAAGGGCTCAATTTTCCCCAAAAAAATGCGTAATAAACATATGTATTGTATTGTACATATGTACTATAGTTAATTGTAATTATTATTTTTGTTCTTCGAAATGACACCAATTAATAATAACCTTAAAATTAGAACCTGGACCTAGTGACTTACAATTCTCAACCATTACTGTCTGTATGTTACCAGGAACGGAGGAAATCTACAATTTTCTGTCGATTCCGAACGGTTAATGAGCAGTATGACAAGAGATATCTTAGAGGACTTGTCCATGTCCATTCCTCGCAAGAGGCAGTACACCCCTGAAAAAACATTTTATGCAGCGGCTAAGAATCGAACCCAAGACCTTCTGCATGGCAGTCCAAGGGGTCTAATAATTAAAATCAATATACGTTACCTTATATGTATATTTACATATGTTATGTACAATGTACATACATAAAGTATTGAAATTTCTATCGTTACATAATAACCTGGCTAGGGAGAGATATACGCCTTCTCAGGGGGTGTTCCTTTCCTTTAACTCCACTTGAGCAATCTTCCCCCCACCAGGCCCGTAGGAGCATGTGGCTCCTTGCAAAGTCTGGTAGATGAGTTTTATATGTCAGTGTTTGGTGTATATGTTCGTTCGTTTAGTCGTTAGTTAAGTCGAAAAGGCTGTTTCCATACCAAAGAGGATTTTATCAATCTTAGATAGAGGTGGCCCCATCAACCCACTAATGCTCGTGTACAACGTAAAAGTAGCAATCGCAGGTGTATAGACGAGGTGCCCATTCTCCGTTGGTGCTGCTCCTACAAGGAACACGTGCGTCGTTATGTCGTTTTCGTTCGTACTACACTATCGCACTGTAATTGAAGGCGCTTTTCAGAGTTTAGGAATTCTCAAGCCATTTGGTATCGGTAACGAATTTTAACAAAATTTTGCTTGTATTGCCGCTTGGCAATCAATGAAAAAGGTGATATCAGCTTGTGGTATTGCCATCATTGAGACTTGTCTAGCAGCTTTCCTCACTGACAGGACCTCAGCTTGAAAGGCACTGCTATAATCAGGAAGTGTGAATGAGCTGGATAGTCCAAGGGTTTTTTTTTTTATATTATACGCGCACTCAAGGGGTTATGAATACCCTTATAATGTTAAATACACAGTGCGAGCAATTAGGAAATTAGGATAGGATTAGAAAGGAGATACCGATGCACATTGGTTTTGAATGTCTGCACATTGAAATGAGTGGGAAATACTGAGCCAGGTAAAGCATTCCACATTCGTGTAGTGTGATTAAAAAAAGAATCTCTGTATTTGACAGTATGTCCGAAGTTGGTAAACTGATGGGCATTCCTAGAAGTACGGGTATTACGGTTGAATTGTTTGAGGGGAGGAATGCAACTGGCTATTTCACTAGAGTACTGTTTATGAAAATACCGATAAAATACCGATAGGCATGAAACATTGCGGCGGTGCTCGAGAGATTCAAATGTTTCAGTTAGACAAGGGTCACCTATCATTATTATAGCTCTCTTTTGAATTTTGTCCAAGAGACTCAAGTATGTTTTTGGAGCACTGTGGCGTGCTACATTGTAAGTTCCATATAAACATACGTGTAAACATGTACACGCACATTCAAAATACTAACGCGTAATTTTAACTCGTACTGTACAACAAAACACTGAAGCTCGCCACGTCATCTCCGTCAAAGAAAATATAAAATGAACGTCATTTCCGTTAAGCATTTTTCAGAAGTTATACATACGCGGTCGTGGCAAGTTGGCTCGCTCTCGCTCTAGTGATTAATTAAAAGCAAAATGTTCAATTATAAAACATAAAAAAACCTAACTTAAAGTAAATAAAACTTAGACCTAATTTATACAAAAACGTGTTGTGTTATCATTTATCCTAAAATATTAACATTGTGCCTAGTGAAGGGCACAAATTGGTGACCCCGAAAATCCCTCATACAACCAAGTGAAAAAGTTAATTAACCCTAGAAAGGGTTAAAAGAAAATACCTATTACGCAAAAATAAACCTAAAAGTACAAAATACAAAAAATAAAAAATAGCTAAAACTCAGTCACATAAATTTCAGTGTCACGTGCTATATATATATATAAAAAAAGCATATATGTACTTGTACATGGGTACATACAATTCCTGAAAGTGAAAAGATCACCCCACAAAGTGACAGTTATTACCGGCATATCCAGAAAAAAAAAACAGTTTGATCACACCACATTTACACAAACAACATACATAACCAACACGTTCTTCCTCACCCCTATCTACTAATACAACTATACAGCTTAAATCGCACAAGCACAACTCATTCAATCGAACAACAACATCAACGACCAACATCTAGTAGCAGCAGCAGCAGCAGGCAGGCCAACGAACAATTTCTCATACGCAGCACACATTACATCAGCATAAGGCAAATTTAAGAAAGAACAACGACAAAGCAACAGCAAGTAAAAAGTCACAGTGAGTGCCACAAAATTAAAGCCACTTGTAAAATATTTTCAAAAAAAAAAAATATATTGCGTGCACAATAAAATTTGAATTAATATTTTTGTAAATAATTAATATTAAATAAATGTTAACAAGCACAGTATGTACTGCAAAAATAAAGCCAACAAATTATGAAATAAAAACGAAATTAAATTAATAGCTCTTAAGACTTTATTATAAAATTCTTATATTACATTATTCTTATATTATATTTTTCTTGCATTATTGTTTTGTGAAATTCTTAATTAATAAATTTCAAAAAATCCAGAGAACGAATCTCGATTAAATTTAAAAAAAATTACATTTTCATTATTGAACAAAAAGTCACAAAAAGTATAAAAAAGGTAAACAAATTAATTGTAATTGGTCGTGTCATTTTAAATTGAAGGTTTAAGAACTAAACCCGTAGTATCTTTCAAGTTATTCTTTGGATAGTGGAATTTTTTTCTGATTCTCGTTTTGATTTCATTTTTATGAATATTGTTAAAATGAGTGAAGACGACACCGCTTCCGGTGACAGCCCCCAGGCAAGCGAAAATGCTTTCACAGCATTGATTTCTATGAAAATTCCACCTTTCTGGTGCAGTAGACCAGATCTTTGGTTCCTCCAGATAGAAACCCAATTCTTACTTAAAGGAATATCCTCTTCAAATACAAAATATAATTACTTGGTAGCTTCCCTCGGAAACCAGGCAATGGAATCCGTTGCGGACGTTTTATTGAATCCACCGAGCCAGGAAAGGTATGAATCCCTCAAAAAAGCCCTATTAGAACGAAACAGAGATAGTGAGGAGAGAAGATTGGACGCACTCCTTAACAAAATGGAGCTTGGCGATCAGAAGCCAACAGAACTGTATAGATCAATGGAGAGTTTGGCCACTGGCAACGATCTTGTCAATCACTCACTTTTAAAAAAACTTTGGCTCAATAAACTCCCACCTTCTCTCCAAACTTGTCTCATGGCCGTAGAAAGTTCGCAATCTCAAGAAGAACTGTTCAAGCTCGCCGACCGAATTCACGATTGCTCTGGTAAACTTCAAGTATCACAAGTAAATACGCAACAGGTAAGCATTTCACAAATAGGTATGCAACAAACAAACGCAAGTCAACGCGATTACAACATCTATAGTGAATTGTTACAGCGTATTGAGAGACTTGAAGTGGACCGACACAGCTTCCGCAGACAACGTAGTTTTTCACGTGGACGATCTAATTCTCGGTTTAGGTACCCAAGTAGGCAACGTACCGAAAATAATAGTATTTGTTGGTACCACAGAAAACATGGTAATGAAGCACGAAGATGTTTAGCTCCATGTAATTTTCGAAATACAAACACAAATACAACAAACATTGAGAGCGCCCAAAAAAACCAATAGTTTCAACCTCGACTGCGGCATCGAGTGTTCAGAATTTGTCTCGCCGTCTTTTTATTTTTGAAAAACATTCTAAACAAAAATTTCTTGTCGATACAGGTGCAGAGGTTTCAATAATACCTCGGAAAACATATCCTAATCTCCGCGACCCTGTAGACTTTACGCTTTTAACTGCTAATGGTGGAAAAATTTTAACCTATGGTTTAAAACGATTAGCTGTTGATTTCAATTTACGTCGCAATTTTGATTACACATTCGTTGTGGCTGACATCAACCATGCTATTTTAGGAGCCGATTTCCTTTATAAATTCAATTTATCCGTTGATTTACGAACCAAGAAACTCATTGATAACACAACTTCTCTTAACACAAATTGCACGGTATCCAAAATTTCATTTGATGACTCGCCTGTTTTATATTATATTGAAAGTGAATTCGGAAAAATTCTTGATGAATATCCTTCACTCAAGACACCTCCAGACTATTCACTTCCTGTCAAACATTCTGTTGTTCATCGAATAGAAACAAATGGCACTTTACCTTCTGCTCGGGCTAGACGATTAAGCCCACCAGCTCTTTCTATCGCCAAAACACTGTTCCAGCAGATGATGAATTTAGGAATTTGTCGACACTCAACTTCACCAGTAGCATCGCCACTTCACATGGTTCCCAAGAATTCCGGAGATTGGAGACCATGTGGAGACTATAGGCAACTCAACGCGGTGACAGTTCCAAACAAATTTCCACTTACCAATCCACAGGATTGCACTGCTAACATGAATGGTAGCACCATCTATTCAAAAATCGACATACCACGCGCGTATCACACAATTCCTGTTGCAGAAGAGGATATTTATAAAACAGCAGTCATAACTCCATTTGGATTATTTGAATTTCTCCGAATGCCTTTTGGCGTTAGGAACGGAGCACAAACGTTTCAAAGTTTCATTAATAGCATACTCGGTGATTTGTCCTTCGCATTCGTCTACGTTGACGACATACTCATCGCGAGCAAATCCACCGACGAACACAAAGAACACCTCAGAATTATTTTTAAAAGATTAGAGGAACATGGCCTCAATGTCAACGTTTCCAAATGCGTATTAGGAGTTCCACAAATTGATTTTTTAGGATATACTTTTTCAAAAGATGGAATTAAGCCAACTTTGGATCGTGTCAAAGTGATAAACGATTTCCCCAGGCCTAATTCTATGAAGCAAATTCAAAGGTTTCTCGGCATGATCAATTTTTATAACCGTTTCATACCAAACATTTCGGTAATCGCGAAACCACTGTACCACCTCATCAAAACGCTTCGACCAAACAATAATTCTAAACAAAATCAAGAACTTGAATGGTCCGAAGAATGCGAAAATGCATTCAACATGCTTAAAAACAAACTGGCTAAACAAACAATTCTTTCTTATCCAGACCCAAAGGCTGATATCAGTATCATGACAGACGCTTCAAGTGACGCAGTCGGTGCTGTTCTTCAACAACACAGACTTAACAAATGGGAACCTCTAGGTTTTTTTTCAAAGCGTTTAAGTCCAGCTGAACAGAAATATTCCACCTTTGATCGCGAACTACTCGCAGTCTTTTTAGCCATTAAACATTTTCGTTACTTCGTGGAAGGTAGACCATTTATAGTCCTTACCGACCATAAACCACTAACGAATGCAATTGTTTCTAAAACTGAAAAAAGCCCAAGGCAAACTCGTCACCTGGAGTATATAGCTCAATTCACGTCTGATATACGATACATAAAAGGCATACAAAACATTGTTGCAGATACGCTTTCGAGAGCTTATATTGACCTAGTCAATTTTCAACAACTAGATTTAAAAACTCTTGCCAAAGAACAAGAAAAGGACGATGAATTGCAAGATTTTTTAAAAAATAACAACTCTTCAGCACGTTTTAAAAAAGTTCTTATACCCATTGATGACGTTGAAATTTGGTGTGAAGTTACTACCATGGTAGAACGCCCATACATTCCTCACTTATTTAAGCGTACCATTTTCAATAATCATCACAATCTGTCTCATCCAAGTATAAGAGCAACTAGAAAAATTATAACCTCAAAATATTTTTGGCCTCACATGAATCGTGATATCAATAGATGGGCAAAGAGTTGCATTTCTTGTCAAAAGTGCAAGATAACAAGACATACGAAAAGCAAATTCGGTAACTTTCCGATTCCAAAAGATAGATTTTGTCACATCCACATGGATTTGGTTGGACCACTTCCACCATCCAATGGATATACTTACCTTTTAACAATAAAAGATAGATTCTCCTCGTGGCCTGAAGCATTTCCTTTGAAAAACATTGAAACTTCAACCGTTATTTCAACATTCATACATAATTGGATTTCTCGTTTCGGAGTTCCTGAAACCATTACAACTGATCAGGGCTCACAATTTCAGTCCTCACTCTTCAAAGAAATTGCAAATATTCTCGGATCCAAAAGAATCCGAACAACCACTTATCATCCTCAATCCAATGGTCTTGTGGAACGATTTCATAGACAGTTAAAGGATTCGTTGCGGTGCCAAGAAGACAAAGTCAATTGGTATCACAACCTTCCTTGGACTTTATTAGGAATTCGCTCAACTATCATTGATGACATCGGAATTTGTCCCGCTGAATTGCTTTATGGACAAGCACTACGATTGCCTGGCGAGCTAGTCACTGGACAGACGGACAAAGAAACAATTCTTAAGTCGTCTACAGCTCAAAACATCAAAAATGCAATTTTAAAAGCTCGACCTTCCCCAAGTCGACAAAGAACTCAAAATTACATTTATGTACCGAAAGGTTTAACAGAATGCAATTTTGTCTTCATACGCGAAGAAACAAAAACAAGTAGTCTAAATCCTTTATATCAAGGACCTTTTAAAGTAATATCTAAATCCGAAAAACATTTTACAGTCCAAAGAGGAGATAAATCTGAAACAATAAGCATAGATAGATTAAAACCAGCTTTTGAAACAAAACCACAAATCATGACAAGATCAAAAGTAAAACCACAAGTTTCCTTTAAAATTTAAACCAAGATTTCAAGTTTTATATTCATAAAATTAAAAACGAAACCACATTTAATTCATTCCTTTATAAATTAAAGAATTATTAAAAAGTAAAAAGATATAGATATTAACATAAATTTTCAAAAAATAATAATGAACACTTTTGTACGGCGGGAGTGATGTGGCGTGCTACATTGTAAGTTCCATATAAACATACGTGTAAACATGTACACGCACATTCAAAATACTAACGCGTAATTTTAACTCGTACTGTACAACAAAACACTGAAGCTCGCCACGTCATCTCCGTCAAAGAAAATATAAAATGAACGTCATTTCCGTTAAGCATTTTTCAGAAGTTATACATACGCGGTCGTGGCAAGTTGGCTCGCTCTCGCTCTAGTGATTAATTAAAAGCAAAATGTTCAATTATAAAACATAAAAAAACCTAACTTAAAGTAAATAAAACTTAGACCTAATTTATACAAAAACGTGTTGTGTTATCATTTATCCTAAAATATTAACATTGTGCCTAGTGAAGGGCACAAGCACCTGCCCAGATATGGAAATTGTACTCAAGCTTTGGACGAATATAGGCCTTATAGATTACAGCCAGATCAGAAGGGGTAAAAAACTTCATGCATCGGCGGAGAAAACCTAAACATTTAGCAGAGTTTTTGAAAGGAATCCTGCACCAACACCAGTTTCCATCTTGGAACCGTCGGTATATGAGGAAATCCAGCGTACTTTAGGATTTTATGTAACTAGCAGATATAAAAATATAGTTCATTAAAATAGTTGTTATTGGTGTAATTTTTTAAATAGGACTTAAATAGAAAGATGATCTATATGTATATTTCAACACAAAATGTTTTAATTTTGAATATACAGCTATTTTATTAGGTGAAAACAACGAAATTTAATAATTTAATTTGTCCCTTTCAATGTTTTTTTTATTTCAAAACTTTGTAACTTTTTGATGCAATGTTTGATCCACCTGAAAATTGAAATAATTATTGTAGTAACTTCACTAAGTATAATCTATGTTGATATTTGTGTTTGCCACTAATAATATTGAAATGGTGAACTAAGAAAAACAAGTCCCTCGCTCTTTTTGAAAATTAGATCGTTACACTTTTCTTTTCATAACTTTTTGATACATTTATATATCGTAATAATTTTTTTTTGCATATTCTATACAAAAAAAAACGAAGAAATTCAGCCCAGAAAAGTTAATGTGCCTCAAAAATTTACAAACTTATCGAGGAATTAAAAAAATGTTCGACAGCTTAGTTTTTATTTTAGATGTAGAAAATAAAAGAGCACACTCAAAAAAAGCTTAGAAATGCCTAACCTGAAGTTATCTAGAGAGTGAGTGCTGAAAAAGTAACTGTATTAAGTATCATTTTTAATTCCACTAAATAGATTATTTAAAATGAATTTTTATTTTAAACGAAAATTGATAAAATTTTTTAACTTATTGCATGTACGTTTCTCGGACTTTTATTTTATTATTTTATAATTTTAAACACTAAATTGATGTATAAGTTATAAAATAAGGGCATATAGCAAAAAGTAAGTGATACTTTACTCTCTGACATACATGCATGAGGAAATTCACAAAACAAATCGGACGACCCAGGCATTTATGCCTCCGCAATGTGACCTGGACGCCTGAATTCAATAGCCTTATATACAAACTTTGTGTCAAAAGCAAAAATTTATTGATTTCTTGCGTGTTTACAATTGAAATATCATGTAATTAGTATTTAAAATACATATTGACTTAAGGAAAATAAAAAAATAACTTAAACATACAAAATAGTGAAAAGTTACGAAAAAAAAAATGGTCAATGAACTTATCGTAAGTTTTTTACGATTTGAAAAAAACTGGAGGGTGGTGGACCAATTCTAACTTGAAATTCAAATTCAGCGCGTCAAAATACGTAAGGATATGTAGGTTCGGTTTTTGAAATTAACTACTTTTTTATTTTTTTGTGCACCTGTGTAGAAACTCGACATATTTTTATCAATTAATTTTTGATGCATTGATGAATTTTAGTAACGCGACTTGATTTACATTTCTGACGTTACTTTGATTATAAAAACATCAACTGTTTTGGTGTGCTAATGATTTGAATTTTTTTTAACGAAAATCTTAAGGTACGCTGGATTTCCTCATATATAGATATCATCGATTCGCGGGTAGATGGCTCGTTGATTTTCCAGTCCTCTCTGCTAGGTGAAAGGTGGTCTTGAACGGCTTGTAAAAGTCTAAGCGGGGTGTTATGTAGTCAGTACATACCCTATTTCCCGTGTATTTCTGTTGAATTTGAGCATGAATTTGCACTACCAGCGCTCCTTCCACGGCCTCGTTTCGGACATTGTTAAAAACTCCTTCAATATCTAAGAAGGCAGCAAGGGTGTATTCCTTGTTTTTGAGCGTTTTTTCAATCGTGTAGATGACACTGTGTAGTGCTGTCTCAACGCTTTTACTTTTAGTATAAGCATGCTGGGCTGGAGATATGACATCCGGGCTCAGTGTGCTACGTATATATACATATGTACTATGTCTATTAGTCTTTCAAACGTTTTTAAGAGAAAAGATGTTAGACTAATGGGTCTGAAGTCTTTAGCATTTGTGTGGCTGGGCTTACCAGCTTTCGGAATAAATAGCCATATATCCCCATTTCAGGCTACTTAGGAATATGTTTTTTAAGTGTGGGATAGCATGATCTTCACCTTTTTGAAACATCATAGGAAAGACACCTTCCAAGCCAGGTGATTTACGAGTATACTGTGAAAAAGAGTTTATATCCCATTTTATCTTTTCTTCCGTAATCAACTCCGCTGGTGTCGCGTTCTCTATGCAGAGCTACATTTGTGGGTTGTAATTCACGTTAGGGATGCAACCAGAAAAGTGAGCGTTTACTAGGAGTTCCAGTGTTTCGCTACACGATTCTGTCCAATGTTTATTGGGTTCCTTAAGAGATCCCAGAACAATAGGTCCCTTAGTAAGTATTTTCCTGAGTCTTGCTGATTCGTTGGCACTCTAAGCTTGACTGCAGAATTTTCTCCACGATCTGCGTTTGGCTCTTTGTGTTTCCATTTTGAAATTCTTTTGACTGGATTTGTACATTTCCCAGTCAGTTTCAGTTCTTGTGCGCTTGGCAACATTAAAAAGTCTCCTTGTTTCTTTCCTGATGCTGATGAGTTGTCCACCAGGGTGGTTTCTTTTTACCCTGTCCTCATGGTTTTATTGGACAACCTTTTTCCAATGCTTTACCAAGAATCTCAGTAAAGCCATCAGCAGCTTTATCAATATTCTCGGGTTTTTGTATCGCATTAGTACTCAGCTTTTGTATTTCGATCTTTACTTCCCTATTAAAAATATCCCAGTTGGTTTTTCTGAAATTTCAAAATGGTTTTTGAGGATCTTTGGTTTCGGGTATTAAAAATTCTATGAGCTTGTGGTCAGAGAAATATTCGTCTTTTAATACCTTCCACTGTTCTACGGAAATAGTGACACTATTCAAATATACATACAAAGCAAAATTATATTTTGGTTAGATACACATATCAAAATTGAATAACGTTGCTTTGATGTGATTTCAAGACAAAAGAAACAAAAAATCCTTGAAAAGGTCAATACACGACAAACAAAAAAATGAATATCTCATTCTCATTGTCCTCTTTGCCATGACGCTAATAGCTGATGCAAATTTTTCGCTTTATCCCCCATTACTATCCCACCATAATTCTTAAGTCTCCAACGTAAATTTGTATCTACCACATCGCCACCAGTACAGCCGCTTTCACAACATTTTTTGCTGTTCCATGATAGTACTACATATACAGTGGAGAAACCATGCTTAACAAAAAACACAAATTGGGGAAGAAAAGACCGGTCCACTGCACCTTCATACGAAAAGGCATTAACCAAAAGAACTAATCTACAGTATTGATATGCGCGCCTAAAATGTAAAGCAACTAAACGTGTTCTTTCGTCATCAAATTATTCCTTTTTTAATTTAAACTCAGTTTAATTGCACATTTGACTTAATTTTGCCCTCGCATCTCACTTTATCTCTTCGAAGTTCAACATTTGTATTTTTTTTTTAAATACATATTCATTAGTTTAAATTTTCTTTTTTTTATCGTGATGCCCTAGAAGATTGCCTAAATATCCGAATAAAAGAAAAATGATTTTCGAACAACAACTACAAAGCGCATACATACATATGTCAAACGGCTTGAGCTTGTCGTTGATCCAACTGGAGAGAGGAAATTTCTTATGATGATGTAGCCCCAAAAACAAACAACATTCTCCCATCAACTCAAGCATCATACTCAAAACTTGTAGACAAGCGTGAGAAAGAACAATTAATGCTAGCTGCAGCGAGTTTCGCAACAAAAAAAAGCCCCGTTTGGTATCGACGAAACCCTTATTCCTTGGATTAGAAATTGTCTTCTAGATCGTTTAACACATGTTTTATTGGGTGGTTTCAAGTTTGATATTTTAAACATAATTTCTGGTATTCCCCAGCGCTCCAACTCTCTTCCTCATTTTTATAAATGGTCTCTTGTCTCAAGCTTCTAATCCACTTCATTGTTTTGCCGACGACTCATGCCTCAGCTTCTCATACTCTTTCCCAAATGTACGTCAATCTCTTTCGGAAGTGGAATTGCAACGGTATCGTATGATTAGCTCATCTTTAGAGCATTGTTAAATGGGGTATACAAAATTACATTACATTGCATTACACTGGCAACTGAGGCCATCGGTTTAGACAATACAACAGAGAGAGACACATAGAAAGAAAGGACAACAGAAGAAACACATGTCAAAAGCACATGATTGGTATTTGAACGGTACTAACCACGCACAATGAAGCTTAATTTCGCTGATCGATGGGAAGCAATGCTTTCATCAAAGCCAAGGCCTTTGACTATACAAAATTGTGTGTATTTTAATGCTTCGAATACTCAATGTTGTCTATTGTCGTTTAAGAAAAATGTACCTCTTATGGCATTTTCCTTGAATATCACATGCATTGAAGAAGCCGAAAAGCTCCCAGTGCGTAAACGATAATATTAGTTGGAATGACCACATTTTCGAGACCACCAAAAATGCTGTTAAATGCTGAAGATTTCTTTATCGATGTAAGACATTTTTCAACCCTTCTGATCTGACTACCATTTATAAGTCTTTAATAAGCGAAAACTCGAGTATTACTCTCCAAGTTACATCGTTTGAGCTAAATGTTATTTGAATGTTCTTTAACAGCTCTGGGAAGGTTAAATGCAAGGCCCTACCTCTATTTCAAACTAATAGTAGCTCTTGGTGAAAGAATTTAAAATTCTATCTCTATAATGAAGTTTCTTAACAATATTTGACTCTGTTACGTTTAAATGCTTTCTGCTCGTTAAATATGCTCCATAATATTTTTTTAATCAGCTTTCAGAAAGCATAACAGCAAAAGATTTTCTTAAGATATTCTTTAAGAACCATAAGCTATATCTTCATGCATGTTTAAAAAAAATGGTGAATTTTAAGAATTTTTGTAAAACAGAAAAAGCAAAACTATTTACAATGCTGTGACTGTATTTTCAAAAGAATCAAGAAAAACACAGAAGCTTTATCAAAAAAAGTACACGAGAAAAATAAATATTTTTTTCTCAGGTTCAAAATTAAAATAAAAAAAAAATTATTATCAACTTAAAACAAATTATATCAGAAGAGCGTTGTAATATTTCGAAATACAATATCAACATTTCAGATAAAATGAAATCACATTTAAAAATCACCCCACGTTGAACGTAGTATAGCTTTTAATTATTACGTCTACGCATTGTACATATAAAAAATGAGTACATGTTTTAAGAAAATGAAACAAAAGGATAGAATTTTATGTTTTTTATAATCAATTGAAATAAATTATTTTTATTATGAAAGTTAAGTATATAATTGAAAAAAAAAATTCTTTGTTTATTTTCTGTTTCCTCGAAAATAACATATTGTGGCAGGAAAATGCACAGTTTTCAAAGTTTTATGCCATTTAATTAGTGCTTAAAAAATAAATATTTACTGTTTTACAAAAAAGAAAAAGAAATATAAAAAAAATTTGTAGTTAACGTGGAAAAAAGCATAATTTCTCTGCTTGAATAAGGACTATCTTAAAGAAAAATTGCTGAGAGGATAGAAATCTGCCAACGCACTGTTCTTTTGGTAAAAAAAATAGAAAAAAATTCTTTGCACCATCGAGAATGCTTACTGATGGTGATGCACGAATACATATAAAAGACTGCAAGACGCGGAAATCAGCGAAATCAGAATTAATAAGAACGTGAGTGAATGGACAGCTAGGAGAACTCTACAATAGATTGGTTTAGTAGCAGCTTTTAAACAGAAAAAATCAGCACTGTCTTCCAAAAATGTTGAAGCACATCTAAAATTCTACAAAGAACACACAAAATGGGGTGTTGGAGATCGGAAACGGGTAGTTTGGTCGTACGAGACTAAAATAAATCGACCAATATTCATCGGCACCCCCTATCTCCAGCCCTAATTTCCTAATCCCCTGTGCTATTTTTAAAATTATAACCACTTCGTGTTTCATGTGGCAATATAGAATATTGGCGACGAGGATATAAGGAGCAAAAGTCTGATACAAATTAAAACAAAAATTCTAGATAAAAATAACGAAGGAAAGAAAATGGCTTCAAAAGATTAACAATTAGACGACAAAAAACTAGACGACCGACATACTACAATACATGCAAGCACAAAAAGTACAAAACCAAGTGATCGGAAACATCTCGACCTTTGTGCGCTTAAAAATGTTCAATAAGGTTAACAAGATTCACAAGGAAGATCAAGTAAGTGTGTTGCTAACCTTGCTCAATGATGTAGTGGTTGAAAAATCAATGCAAATGGTGTCTTCTGGGAGCAATCCAGAAGACCAAAGCTTGGAAGGCCTTTTAGAATTGTTGAAAAAACATTATTCACCAACGGGAAATGTTATAGCGGAACGATTTAAGTTTTATAACATGGGGCAATTTTTTGGAGAAAAAATTTGTGATTACGTGGTGCGACTTAAATTGTTGGCTCAAAAATGTGATTTTCCATCAACTATTCTCAGTGAAACTCTTAGAGACATATTCATAGAGGGTCGCCCAAACAGAGAATGGCAACGTAAGTTGATCGAAATTGAAAAGAAATATTAAAGTTCGATGAAGCAGTTAGCAAAACTATACAACGAGCTTACAGAACACGAAACACATGGTACACGTGCCATTCAATGTAAACGTCACAAAAAAGACTGGAATTTCCGCCTAGAATGAGCAATTCTTATCATAAAAATGCAGATCAACTGCGTAGATCATTTCAGCAAAATGAAGATCACCAATGAGGCTTTCAAAGCAATCGTCAGCAAAACAAAGGATAAGCATTACAATCCAGGGGTTCTTCTAGTAAAACGGAGTGCCAGAGATGTGGCAATCGATTAAGAATTGTAAATGGGAACTGCCTAGCGATAGATTTGGCTTGTTATCGTTGCAAGAATAAAGGTCTAATTTCTGCAAAATGTCGAGCAAGATGACGATGAAGAATACGAAGATACGAAGGCTGAAGGTTAATCATCATATGTAGTGGAGCCAACAAACATGTATGAGTGTCACTAGATATTAAACATCTGCAACGAATGGCTTGAAACCACTTCCAAGTCATTTTATATTTTTTTTAAATACACTATTTGCTGCTTTCACTTCTTCTAAAACAAAACAAATGAATTATCACCCCATACCAAAACAATAAAATCGTGTATTTACTCGAAACGAGTACAACATTTGATTTGTTTTCTCAAGCAAATTTATATCGAACACATCGAATACACCAAATAATACACTAAGCACACCGAGTACACCAAGAGAACTGAGAACTTTAAATTGCTAAAGAATGTAAGGGTGAGCAAACAGAAAAGTTGTTCATCGCCAATTTAACTTTTAACTTTTAATCAAATTATCCGATCATCAACGTGAAGATCAATAAAGAAAGTGGAAATCTCAAGCTAAATTTTAATAAAAACTATTGGGAAAGGGTAAAACTGACCATATTTAAAAGAATGAGTGAAGTTCTTTTAATTCTTTCTTTTAATTTCAATTCAATTCAGAAGAAAATTACTATCGTAACGATTGTCTATAAATGTTTCATAAGCAATATCTTGATGAATACAACGGGAGACGAGGTAGAGGAACTTTATTTAATTTCTCACCAAAATTAAAAATTAAAATCGAGAAAAAATGCCGATTTTACTGTATCGACTCTAACTTGAGTATTAGTAGTCTTTATGATTGAGGTTAATAGTTCAATGAAATATGTTCATCTTTATTTTTGTTTAAATTTGTTTCCAAACTGACACTAAAATTAATACTAAAAAGCTGTGTGAAGCAAAACTGGGATAAGTTCTTATAATTAAAAATTCAAAAGTAAATGAAAAATTTCTGAATATAGAACAAAAATTAAAACTCATTCACTGCCCCAACCCTGCTCTAAGATAATGCCAATCAATATTTTACGATCAATTCAACCAGTTATACACTAAAATTGGTCATAAGGATTTGGAAAAAAAATCAATTTTCATAAAACAATTCAAACGAGATGGTTCATAAATTAGTTTCTAACTTCCGAAATCGTCGACAGATCTTTAAAATTAAGGTCTGAGAATACTGTCATTAAAGTAAAGCATTGACTAAAAATGTAAAATCTATATACAAAATTAAAAATAGAGAAAATAAGTATTTTTATATTATTGGCTTGCATATTCTTTAAATATACATATTATGTAAAAGATTGCAAAACCTTAAATCATCAGGAAAGCTGATATAAAAGTATTTTGAATCAAGTTTTTTTAAAGACTTGGTTTTTTCGACTCATTGCTTGTTCCAGTATATATCACTCATTAGTTTTGACATTATTAACGCATTTTGACAAATTATCTTATCTACAAATAAGCTCTTATTCAAATATATAAAACATAACCATGAATGACATAGAAACTGTATTATAATGTTCTATAAAAATTGCAAAAAAAAGTTTTAGTACATATTTCATTTTTAAGGAAGATGTAATTAAAATTTGTAAATTATTATCGATTTTGCTATACAAAATTGCCTATAATTCCAGAAATACTTAGGAGAGACACCAAACAGTGTATTCGTTTTTATACTCGCTGCGTTCACTTTATTCGGTGTGTTTATAACTGTTAGGCTTGTTCTGTTTTATTTGGTTGAAGCATTCAATCCTAGGAGAGAAACCAAACAGTGAATTCGTTTTATTATAAAGGGATCGAATGGTGTGCAGTGTTTGGTTTTTAGAATAGTATATTCCTTTTTAGTGTACACTACTTTCTATGCATGTACCAAACAGAATACAACGAAATACTGTGCTTGCTCAGAGAAGGTAAATGAATGTATTCATGCAGACCTTTAATACACATACATAGGTGCATGTATACAATTTCCTCTTTCTATAAAATTCTCTCTATTTTTCGTTATCAGATACACCAACCTAGTGCACATAAATAGTGGGCTAGTAATGTTTGTAAGATCTAGATGCCACCCCAATAGTTTATCTTCTTAATAGTACTATAGATTTTATATACAAAGCGGAAACACAATAAAACGAAAATTTAAAAAAAAATGGATACAAATTGTACAAAATATAATCAGAACATTTACCTCGAAATTCCAAATTTTCTGAATGAGGTCCCATTCTCTGCATATTCCATTTACCCATTAATTGGTCATATCGATTCTCATTAGTCAGTTTTTCACAGTTTTTGACATTTTCATTTTGATCCTTCAAATTTAGTTCGGTTTGTTTTGCTTCTTCACCCGTTAGAAATATTTTGCATGCCGAACTGTAATTATCTTCTTGTTCGTCTAGTTGATTTTTGTAATCATGCGACATTGGCAAATGAACAGAACGGAAACTTAAAAACTTAGTTTTATCAATATTTGCATTATTTTTAAGAATCTTCGTGAGTCGAGAAGGACGAACAATTCTATCTTTTCGAGGTAAACACAGCTGTGATTTGATGCAATCTTTTTTCATTATAGAAACTAATGGACCTTTGTTCTGAGGATTATGTATGCTTCTAGATATTAATACATCATCACTGGTTTCGAGAATATTTTTGAATGTTACACTTTTCTTTTTTGAATAGTTGCTTTTTTCTAAAGCAAACGGTTTGATATTTCCGTTTAATGTTGGACTCGATGTTAAGGTATCACAACAATTTTCTTAAAAAAAAAAAAAATTTAGGGATCGTATTTAGATATTAAACTATTTTAAATTACCTGCAAAAGACATCTTTTCTTCCTGGTTTTGTTCAAGTCCACTCGAACAGTTCTGAAATGAAAGATTTTGATTAAGAACATTTAATACTTTAAATAATAATGCTTGAAGTTCAGAGAACAAAAAATCTTAGATACTATAAGGTTTTTAATAAAAAAAAACCGTTGCCAGTTTGTAAAAACAATATATACCCAGTTCAGATAATGATATATTCAAAGAAACAACTATATTTGTTTTATCTTTTAACTGGCTATTTATTTATTCAAATTCATATTTTGAATGTTCTTGATTTTCAACAGTTCTTCCAAATTTCGAATAAAAATGCTATAAGTTTATAAAAAGTTAGTAAAGAAAACACCGCACAGTGGCGAATGTAGACTTTTTTGAAGATATCAATTTTAAGTGATAAGTTTCACAGGGTGTTTCAGATTTTACAGTTGAAATAAGAATTTTTAGTTTAGGTGATAAAAATAATTGGTATTTATTTAACAAAGGTCAAAAGTCAATTCCTGAAGTAATCTGAGTGTAATTAAAGTGAAACTGTAGATGTTAAAGAAAACAAACTTATTTTACTGAAACAGTAGGGACAAAATATTTTGCTTGTTTATTCAGTGATTTTTTTACTTTTTGGTATACAGTCGTACATTAATAACATTTATGTCAATGATAGATTTCATCCGAGCTGTGTTTGATAGCTTCAAGGCAAGATGCGGTGGTGATTTCAGTCACTATATCTTCGTCAGTAATGTTTCCAAAGGAAGGTATTTCTCTATCTAAACCTCCGAGAAACTCAACACTGTGCGTTTCTGCACGTGAAAATAAATTTACTCAACATCGACTTAGATGATGGCAGCAAGAGAACCTGCTTTTTAAAAGAAATTTTGTATCTATAGCTTGATTCCGGGATAATGTGTAATAACCTCATTTTCGGAGTATTGTCCTTTCAGAACTTTTGGTTTCTTACATGCCTAAGGGAAGAAACAAGTGGATTCAATGAGGCTGTAAGCATGTTAAATAGGTATTGATTGTGCCGAATCAATTAAATTTGGATTCGTTTATGAGGTCGCTAGTTTCCTAAGCATATTGAAACATTATGGGTCGGCCTTCCGTTTGATAACCTTAATTTAGATGGACGATCACACGGTTATACTCTTTGTTCGGTATTGATATGAAGAGATAAGAAAAGCCATTCTTCATTCTTGTTGAAATAAATTTCGATCTATGGTCTGCGATCTTTGTTTGCCTTTGTAAAAACCTTTTGTTAAATTTGTTTCAATTTCCGATAAATTTTCATCGGATAGTTGGTATTGTCTTAAGTTTTAAATGGTAATTTTATCCAAATGGTTCATCATTTTATACCTTAAAAATAAATACCTGCTCCAAAAAATATTCTAAAGCTTACACTTATAATTTTATGACATCCCAATATGACTGACTGTCTTCTTATAAATTTTAAATATTTAAAATGTCTCTAATCCGATTAAAAGCACTTACCAATTGAACTACATGAGCAAAATTAATCATAACGAAAACAAAAACATACATATTTAAAAGCTTTATGAGAAAAGAATTTATGAGCTATAATACCGTTTCAAAAAACTTAAACATAAGACATATTTCTCTTTTTAAACTAAAAAATAATTTCATTTAAATCCAACACTAATACTTGCAAAGCAAAGAATTTATATTTTTCAAATTAAACAGTTTAAAAAAATTATTATTTTTTTATTATTTTTATACCACGACAAAAGAGAAAAATGTTGGGTGTTTCTTTTATCAGGATCGGACGACAATAACTGACAAAGGGATAAGTTAGATTTTGCCACAAAACAATTTATGTATTCTAGTTTACAAGTTTTATTAGAACTATTGAAGCAATGAAAATGTTGGTTCATTTTCTCATATTTGTTTGTACTCACTCTGACCTGATGACCCGTCACAGACCCCTTTTGTAAATAGTTTTAAATTCTGAGATCCAGGGTTGTAAACTGAATCAATTTTTAGAATACGTGTAGTAGTATATGCTTATATGTCTTATGCTAGTCTTTTTTGTGCAGCATAGATAGTTTGATTGCGCTAAACTATGTTAAGACGGAATGATCGAAAAGTTTTTTTCAGCTAGAAAAGATCTGAAATATTTATATTGATATTTCGAAAAGTCTAAATCAATGAATATACTGATAGCCGCCTGCATCGAACAAGGATTAAGAGTTGGTGTCTCTTGCGATATTTCCTTTAAGTTTGGGTGTTTCTTCCATAATTAAATTCCGAATCAGAGCCACAATGAAAGCTTGTACTGGCTCTCACACTAATCTACGTGTATATGGTTGGATTTATGCATTTTGGATGCGTTTAAATCCATACTTTCGTAAATACTATTCACAACTGTTTCAAGTTGTGTAACTGTTAATTGGAAGTCATTATTTTTGATATTTTTGTTTTATGCTAGTGGAGATTATTTTCGGTTATGTACATATTAATTTGAAAATTGTTATATATGTTCTAATATATATTTTCCACTATTTATTAAAAAGTTACTCAAATTGGATTGAAAAATCACAAATAAAATCATAATTTATTACATCGGAGCACTGCTCGCCGTATATTTTGTTAATGGGGGAGTTTAAAGACAAAAAAAATTAAATTCAAAATAAGATACACTTAGACAAACTACATATTCAAGACATAAAAACCATAAACTCGGATATAAATACAACACTAAAGATTTATTTGTCAGAGATTCTGGTAAAAACTAGAACATATATGGTAAAGTGAGCCAAAAGGTTAGCAAACGCCAGCTCGTATGAAAAAAAACATAAACAGATCTGCCAAAACTTACAAATAAATATAAAAAAACCTCTTTGAGTCAGTTAAGACACCAAGACCCCATCTTTGTTATACTTACGCCACTTGTTCTACACATAAGCGCATATGAAAAACATGCATATCATATAATCATATTATTCATGATTAAAAACAATAAAATAATATATATTGTTGAAGCATATTATATCAAAATTATTTTATTAAACATTATTCAAACATACTTACATGTATTCAATTAAAAATCTTATCTTTCGAATTATATAATATCGTATATTTATTTTAAATTTAAATCTCGCGCCTAATTTATACCATTCGCCATAATTTTTGTACTTTTGAATTCGCCTGAGAAACTTTTGTTAAAAATTGTGTAAATTTTTTCTCAATTGGAATGTATAAATAGGAGCTTAACTTCAATTTTGTCGTTTAATTCGCTATTTTCGAAAATATTTTAGACGAACTATTCAGTATCTAAAAAATATAGTTTCGATACAAGTTTGCTTAAAATATCGTAAAAAGTTATCAACCAGGAGCGCACTATCTTTTTATATTGAAAAAGCCATAATAGAGCTCCCGGGTTGGCGGTCCATGACCGTTCATATATTTTTCTGACCAAAGCCCGACGATATTAAGCCGCGCGACTAACGATATCGTGGATTCCGGAATAAAAAACGACCGTCTGTTTTTGAGTTCCAAACACAACTCAATTCTTTATTATAATCAAAGTATGTATCTATATATTTACAATTAATTATTAATTAATTAATTAACGCTAAGTACTGATAATTGACTTATTGCTATACAGGGTGATTGGCATAAGGTGTGACAAAAAGCTAGGGCGTGTAGGTTGGACTTAGACAAGAAAAAAATCGTATGGGAGGGGGGGTCTATTTCCCCCCGTTTAGGCGGGAGGGGCAATTTAAGAAAAAAATCACTTAAAACAGAAAAATGTGGTAATGAATCTTCTCAAGAAATCGCTGGTATTCCTCCGAAATAAAGCTAGATTCTCTAGAAATTTGAACTCGATTGAATTCTTGTTCTTCGCTCAGCAAACGTGGCAACCACCTTGCGGACAATTTTTTCAACCCCAATTCTTCGGTCAAAATGTGGTAAGCCCGTTTAGAAGAGATCCCCATGGTTTTGCTTATTTTTCGCACTTTTAACCTTCGGTCGTCTAAAACCATTTTATGAACTTTATCGACGTTTTCTGAAGAGGTGGATGTTGTTGGCCTTCCGCTTCTGCAATCAGTTTCGACGCTCCGTCTGCCATGTTTAAATAAGGATGCCCACTTTTTGAACGTGGAATACGAAGGTGCAGATTCCCCCAATGTCTCATCGAAGTCATCTTTAATTTGATTTGGTGTCATATTCTTTTTGACCAAATATTTAATGACCGCTCTAATTTCATTTTTTTTCCATTTTCGTTGTTAGCAATAGGTTCGTTCAAACAAAAAATTGCACTGATATAAGTACGCGACCAATTTTAATGAAACTTCACATACAATTATTATATACATATATAAGGCTGTTTGAGGAATTAAAAGTTATTTATTAAAACAACGCCTTCTATGTTAGGCCGAGAACTTTTCAAACAGCCTCCGTATCTACAAAAAATACTGCGTCGAATTTTTTTGTTTGTTTTGAGTACCTATTGGAGAGTGTAAATCCAAAAAGTTCGAACAAAAAGGGCCCATGCGTTGTCCGCCATTTTGAAAAAGGCTTTGGAAAGCGTGAACTCGATTTTCTCGGCTCCTATCATATATAGAGCTGTATTTTTTTTTTGTACGTTAAAATATCTTCTTTAACTTTTGTAAAGAAAAAAATTTGAAACCTCTTTCCAAAAAAAGTTATCGACGAAAAACTGTCGAGATTTTGAAGTAAAAAATGGTTTTTAACGTTTATCTCGCCTCTTGTTTATCTGATCGAAAAATACTTAAGTTATTTTTTATAGGCCACTTTATTTGGTATATTCAAATTTTATGTGCGACAAAAACTGTAGGAAATATATCCTGACAAAATGGCCTATAAAAAACAACTTAGGGGAGAGTTGGCACATTTGAACACGGGGCGCATTTGAACAATGCTTATAAAATTTTACTTTATTACTCTTTTTTAAAAGTAATTTTAAATTTTAACCTGTTAATACTATATCCATAAACGTCATTGACTTTCCTTGATTTTCTCAGTTGTCTCTGTTTTGTTTTCGTTTTTTAGTTGTAAGAGTTTAAAAAAACATTACTGCGCGATTTTAAAACAGGAACACATTTTTTTGGAGGAAAAATATATTTGAAACTTAATTACGGTAAGTTTTTTACTGGATATATTTCAGTTAAATATTTATAATAAATTTTATGTCACTGGAACAGTTGGGGCAGATTTGAACAAGCATGATGGGGCACTTTTGAACATGTTCAAAACTCCCACGATTAGGTTTTTTTAACATATTTAAGACATTTAAGAGAAAATTTAATCATCTTCAAGCAATTAATCAAGCAATTTGTTATCTGTTCTATAGGGCAAATATTGGTTTCAGGTAAAAAATGCTTTTGTCATATCGTCCGTCAGTCTCTGCGTCTATACCTTTTCTGTCTCATTTTTGAGCTCTTGAATACTGAAAATAAGACCTAGTTAAAGCTTTCTAGACAGGTCGAACAAATCTTGAAATTCTTGTAGCTTTAACTAAAATATTCTAGTTTAAGCTATTCACACAAATTGAATCTTAGGCTTGAAAAACAAGGTACAACTAAATGAACTTAGCGTTGGCTATTTTAAAATAGCTATTACTAGAAAACATCTTTACAACGCCCCCGGAACCTTTCTGTTACTAAGCCACAAATCATAAAACATAGAAATAATCCCTAAACTTTTTGTCATTAATTCTATGTAGCAGCTCGCAGGTAGTTTTTTTTTGTCTAACCCAATTGCATTTTGCAATAGACTTACTTTTTTATTATAGGTGCACTGAAATTTGTCCCAATAATAAAAACAAAAATTATTAATTTTATTTTTTCGAAGTAATGTTTACACCTAAAAATCTTTTCTTTTTATCTCATCAGAGATGAAATAGGTTTTTAGACATCAAGCTATGAAAGAAAAATAAACCATGATTATATCTTATTCAAAGAAAGTCCATCGCTGGAAATTCATTTCTATTTTACTGTGAGCGAAGCTATAAACAAAATTTACCCTCCTAAGTGTTTCAGTATGATCGCAGCAGGGTCATTGACAACAACGCCGGCATGTACATCTTTTTTTTCTTTTTTTCAGTGATTTTTCTGTCTCTTTAAGAAAGAAATTCAAAGAGACCTGCGCAGTAGAATGGCCAACTGAATTGGTTTAAACTATAGTTCGGCTAAAGAAAGAACCTCTATATTTGACATTACGTACGAAGTTAGGCTCAGGGGTGAACTGATTTGCATTCATAGCTAGACGAGTATTCCGGTAGAATTGTTTGAGGGGAGGAATGCAACCAGGGGAGGAATGCAACCGGCTATTTCAATTGAACATTGTTGATAGAAAAATCGATAAAACAAATAAAAACTGGAAACATTTCGGCGGTGTTCAAGAGAAACAAAAGTTTCCGTAATTGATTTTCCTTCTATAAGTTTTATGGCTCTATTCTGGTTTCTACTTAACAGCACCAGCCCAGATATGAGAGTTACACTCAAGTTTTGGGGCGGATATATGTATGCCTTACAGATGGTAGCCAGATCAGAGGAGAAAAACAATTTCTTGCATCTTTTAAGAAAACCGAAGCATTTTGCTGCGTTTTTGGCAGCTTCGAATATATGATCATTCCATAATAAATGATGAAGCTGAAGATCGCCGCATCCAAATTTATGTTTTCATTTAGGATAGCATATCAAAAATATTGCAATATTTTAAACGCCAAAATGTTGGGCGCAATTTTCCTAGGGGCCATGTCCGTTACTTTTTTTAAATTGGATCACGTTACATTTTATTTTAGTGAGTTTTAAAACTTTTAAGACAAAAAAAATTTTAGGAGAGGATATAGACCGCAATAATTTTTTTAAGAAATAAAATAAATATGACCCAATGTAGAATATACGTTTCTCTAGGGGCGATGTTTCTCCTTTTTTTTTTTTTATTAAGCTTATTTAACCGTGATTTAACCATGAAATTAAAAAAAAAAAAAAAAAAAGTTTGGACCCTTATAGTTATAACTTTGGATTGACTAATCGTAGGTAAAAAAACGGTACATGCAAAAATTAGAATTTCCAAACTCTAGGGGCGATGTTTTTTTTTTTTATTTTTTAGTTTATTAAATTTTTTTTAACATGAAAGTTAAAAAAAAAAAAAAGTTTAGACCCTTATAACTTTGGATCAACTAACCGTAGGTATAAGAACGGTACATGAAAAAATTAGAATTTCCAAACTCTAGGGGCGATGCTTGTTCTTTTTTTTTAATTTTTTTTGTTTATTAAATTTTTTTAAACATGAAAGTTAAAAAAAAAAAGTTTAGACCCTTATAACTTTGGATCAACTAATCGTAGGTATAAGAACGGTACATAAAAAATTAGGATTTCCAAACTCTAAAGGCGATGTCTTTTCTTTTCTTTTATTTCATGTTCTTGAGTCATTTGTGGTCTAGCAACAAATTACAACAAAAAGGAAAATAGATATCTACGTTTTGTGTTAGTTAGTTTAGATGTTGGTTATTTGTAATATTTTTATATTTTTTATTGCATTATATTAATAATTTTATTTTATCAAAATTATAATATTTACTTCATATGAATTTTTCGATTCAAGTTTTAATAATTCTGATAATAATTATACAAAATTGGAATTATATAAAGAAAAAATTAATTGTTATACAAACAGAAACAAAATTTCAGCAAAGGCAAAGAAAAAGAAAATTCCAGAATGAATATACTTTATAGAATAACTATAATAATAATTAGATAGATATTTTGAGATATGTTTAACAAATTTGAATTGAAAAATATTTATTGCTTTTAGTTTAGCTAAAACAAAAAAGGATGGTGTTGAGCTATTAGTTTAGCTAAAACAAAATTATACTAGGTTTAGTTCTAACGATGATTCAAGTTTTATTCCTCTTGTAATGCCAGCCCTTTAGAACAACAGTCACAACTAAAGAGAAAATATACATTTTGTAACTCTTCCTCAGTTTTTTTTTTTCAAGTAGTTCAGACATCCAAATTCTGCCCACCGTTTACAAGTATGGCACTGGCACCAAGTTTGCTAGAACACAAATGACTCAAGAACATGAAATAAAAGAAAAGACATCGCCTTTAGAATTTGGAAATTCTAATTTTTGTATGTACCATTCTTATACCTACGATTAGTTGATCCAAAGTTATAAGGGTCTAAACTTTTTTTTTTTTAACTTTCATGTTTAAAAAAATTTAATAAACAAAAAAATAAAAAAAAAGAACAAACATCGCCCCTAGAGTTTGGAAATTCTAATTTTTTCATGTACTGTTCTTAAACCTACGTACGGTTAGTTGATCCAAAGTTATAAGGGTCTAAACTTTTTTTTTTAACTTTCATGTTAAAAAAAAATTAATAAACAAAAAAATAAAAAAAAAATAAAAAAACATCGCCCCAAGAGTTTGGAAATTCTAATTTTTGCATGTACCGTTTTTTTACCTACGATTAGTCAATCCAAAGTTATAAGGGTCCAAACTTTTTTTTTTTTTATTTCATGGTTAAATCATGGTTAAATAAGCTTAATAAAAAAAATTAAAAAGGAGAAACATCGCCCCTAGAGAAACGTATATTCTACATTGGGTCATATTTATTTTATTTCTAAAAAAATTATTGCGGTCTATATCCTCTCCTAAAATTTTTTTTGTCTTAAAAGTTTTAAAACTCACTAAAATAAAATGTAACGTGATCCAATTTAAAAAAAAGTAACGGACATCGCCCCTAGGAAAATTTGCGCCCAACATTTTGGCGTTTAAAATATTCCAATATCTTTGATACTTATCGAGATATGCTATTCTAAATGAAAACATAAATTTGGATGCAGCGATCTTCAGCTTCATAATAAATGGTCAGTAATATACATGCCGACAATAGAAAGCTTTTTGGTTTCCTTAATACAATTGCTATTTATGTGTTTTCGAAGCATTAAATTCCACACGGTTCTTGATTGCCCATTGTATAATGCTATTAAGATAGGAATTTAATGAGCTAAGCATATGCTGCCGTGAAAAGCTGAGGGTGCTTGTTACGGTAAAATTTTCCGTAACAAGAATCATTCTTTCGGTTCCCTATCCTAATTTCTTGTTTAGTAATTTTCTTCAAACAGGTGTTTCTTTCAACTTACTGAGAGAGAGAAAAGGGCAGCCATGGTCCATCAGCCATCGGTTCACTCGCTCAGTAACTTGAACTTGAAGAAACAAAAATGTCAGCGTTTTCAATTTTGAAATTTTAAGCTAATGGAGGACAAACGGGCGGTCTGTTCAAGTCTTTATTGCTAGTGACAGTTGGTCACAGAGACAGACGGGCGGTCTTTGTAAAACTCGCAACAAAAATTAACATTGGCGAAGTTGGTCCCCAAATGTTGAAGTTACTCCTTGTGAGAATGGCTGCGTTGACAACCTAAACCATATCTTTCTATTTTCATATATGTTAAAGATGGAACGTTAACGGCTAGTCCCTATACATTCCCCAAATCTGCGCAAAAACCCAAGGAATTAGGTAAATTCGCGAAGTAGAAAATTATTACCAACTTCCTCTAAATAGTAGTATACAGGGTGATTTGCATAAGGTGTGACAAAAAGCTAGGGCGTGTAGGTTGGACTTAGACAAGAAAAAAATCGTATGGGAGGGGGGGTCTATTTCCCCCCCTTTAGGCGGGAGGGGGAATTTAAGAAAAAAATCACTCAAAACAGAAAAAAAATTATTAAAAAATGATACCTACAGAGTAATGCCATAGCATTTTGAAAAGCCAGAAATACATTCTTTAATTTTGTTTTTAAATAAAGTTGTTCGAGTGAATAGTTTTTGAAAAATTAATTTTTTAAATCAAAATTTTGAAAAAAAAAAAAATTAAAAATTTTTTTTAAACAATTTTTTTTCAAAATTTTACGTAATTAAGTATTATTTTTTTATTCAATATTCAAAGACTCTACGCTGAAATGTATCCCAATAGGAGGTGTCCCAGTCATACGATATTTTCAAGAATCCATTTATTGTATGCTTATAAGACTGATAATAAAAAAATTGTACAAACAAAGTTAATCCTTTCTTTCGTAAATGCACCTAAGCCAAGCCGACCCCACCATAATAAAAAAGTGGCAGGTCAATTTTAAACCAATGCTCTCACGCAGGTGTTCTCAATGAAAAAATGTGTGAAATATGGTTAATCCAGTACTTTGTCACATTATTGTATGCTTATAAGACGATATTAAAAAAAATAGTAAAAAGAAAGTTAATCCTTTCAATCGTAAATTCACCTAAAAATCCAAAAACTTAAAAACTAAAATAAAAGGCTTTTCTTAGAACAAAAGTAGTTTTTGTTATTTTTGATTTTCTCAAAAACTACAAAATATTTTGACATCCGGTTTTTTGTGTTTGATCAAAAATTAATAAGAGCATTGAATATTGAATAAAAAAATAATACTTAAGTACGTAAAATTTTGAAAAAAAATTGTTTAAAAAAAATTTTTCATTTTTTTTTTCAAAATTTTTATTTTGAAAATTAATTTTTCAAAAACTATTCACTCGAACAACTTTATTTAAAAACAAAAATTAAAGAATTAAAGAATTAAAGAATTTCTGGCTTTTCAAAATGCTATAGCACTACTCTGTAGGTATCACCGTTATTTTTTAATAATTTTTTTTCTGTTTTAAGTTATTTTTTTCTTAAATTGCCCCTCCCGCCTAAACGGGGGGAAATAGACCCCCTTCCATACGATTTTTTTCTTGTCTAAGTCCAACCTACACGCCCTAGTTTTTGTCACACCTTATGCAAATCACCCAGTATAAATTATAGCAACTTTTTTTTTGCACAGGTTTTCCAGTGTTTCTTTACTGTTTTTATTGTAAAAAGAAATTTAGTTCCTTTTTACTTGCGACTTATAGGTACTATAAGGCAAGTTATGCATTCGTAAAAAAAATCGAACTCGAGATTTTGATCAAAGTTGACATTACGATGATAGCGAAGACCAAAAAAGTGGGTCTCGCAATTCTGTCTGTCTGTCTGTCTGTCGGTTCTACTACAGCCTAAACGGCTCGGGCGATTTTCTTCAAACTTGGTAGATATGGGTTTTAATTTTTCCCCCCTGGACGTTTTTTTCTGTTTTTTTTTAAGACCAAAAATAACGGTACCTGCCATACGATTTTTTTTCGAAATTTTATAAATATTTTTTTTTCTCAAAAACTGTCCCACAGACTTTTTTTAAAAAAAATTTGAAAAATTTCATTTGGTTAAAACTAGCTAATGGTTGAAAAAAATTTTACAAAAAATTGTTATTTTTGGTAGCCCCCTTGGGTCCATTTTTTTTGTTTTTGATTTTCTCGAAAACGGTAAAGCCGATTTAAATCATTTTTTTATGCCAAAGCTGCTCCAAAGTTTGAATATTACTACATATTCAAATTTTCAATTTTTTATTTTTTGGATTTAAAAAAAAAAAATTCAAAATTTTTTTTTGGAAACTCAATATTTCGAAAACCCCATGCTCGATTTTTGTCAAACTTGACAAATAAAAGTTTCTTAACATAATCTACAAGATTTAAGAAAAAAATTTTTGTTTTTTCTAAAACTAACGGTACCTTCCATACAAATTAAAAAAAATGGTTTTCGAAAATCGTAGTTTTCTCGAAAACGGTTCCGAGAGTTTTGCTAAAATTTGTTTTCTTTTGATTAATCTTTACGATCTATAATTTAATAAACAAAAATTTGAAATCTAGATATTACTGACTGTACCTACCATAGAACGATTTTTTCGAATTTTGAATTTCTCATTATCGGCATAACGGACTTTAACGAAATTTTTTATAAAGAAGCTCCTAAAAATATTAAAAAATATTGCATTTAAAAACTTAAGAAAAAATACTTTTTCAATTTTTAGAAAAAAAGTCATTTTTTTTTTTTTTGAAAATTCGATATCTCGAGAACGGCTTAGTATTTTTTTTGGAAATTAGACTATTATTCGTACAATAATAAAAACTTAAGGTTGGCGTACCAAAATTTTTTCTTAAAAATGTTTTAAAAATTTTTTATACAAAAGCTTATTTTTTTAAGAAACAACTTATAATTTTTGTTTTTGCATAAATTCATATTTGAATAGCATTCTGTTTTAATCTCTAACTACTAAAAGAATCTTAGAAATTAATTTTATCCTTATGAACAGTTTTCTTAAATATCATCCGTTTTTAAAATTCCTAGTTTATTACATAGGAGCAAGTTCGTGCGACCCAGTCGTGCATTTTATTTTGTTCGTTTTCAAAAGATTTTGTTTAAAAACTTGTATGGGGATATGAGGTGGCTGAAAGCACCCATTGAATTGCCTTCCACTGTAAAGTCATACCAGAGGACGGCGAATTCAATGATGATGACTGTACAGAAAGCTGGGTGTAAAGTGCCAATGTGCTGAGTGTTGCTGATATAAATGACGCGATCGAAACCACCCACGTCACTGATTGACGGAAAGCAATGGGTTTGAAAAAGAGAAGAGGTCTTCCAGGCAAGGTGAAAGCCTGGAAGGACACTTCTTTACGGAGATTTAACTTAACAAAGGAAAAATTATTAAAAAGCAAATTTTTTGAAAACAAAAACAAAAGGAATTTTATTTTCAAATAAAAAGAGGGAAAATTGGAGAGTTCTTAGTTGAAGAACCATAAAAGGATTTTGTTGCAGAGAAAATTTGAAGTTACCTCGAGATCTAGCGACGAATTTGGTGGTATAACAAAGCTAAGCATAGTGGTTTTACAATCAAAATTGTAATTTAAAATTTTCATTGTCGGTCGATAATAATTTCGTTTAAAAATTTAAATTCAAATTCAAAATTCAATTCAAAATCTTATTCTTTGGGTTTTTGTTATCGAAAAATTCCGATATTACTGAACGCGCGACCCGTTTTCTTAATAACGTTTGTTCTTTCGGAACCGAGTGTTAGCGGTCCATCTTGGTAATTTAATTTTGTTTGTGTTCCAATTATTTAAAAGATCTTGGGTTTTAGCCCTACTAAATTGCAAGGTTTCCCAAGCAATTCAATAAAATTTTCAAATTCCCATTCGGAATTATAAACTTAAATCTTTTCTTTAACATATCTTTTACCGTCGGTTTCACTCCAAAGGTTTGTGATTTCCTTATAAAACAAAAATTAATGGCGCCCATTTTCATTTTTTAACCACGCCTCTGCGCTAATTGAAAATTGATCATTTTAAGTAATAATCCTCATCAAAATTGTTCGTGAAGCCACCCCCTCACTGAGCCTAGTCGTGGTGGTAGCATACATTGTTGCTACCAGTTCCAACTTTTTTTTTTATTCGCTGAACTCATCTGTCGGTAGTTTGACAGTTCATCATCGGTTTCTTTCAGTTTCATTTAACTACATTGTTATTGTTCGGTCGCGTCGTGTTTCTGTTCGCCATTTCGGTTGATTATTTAATTTTAATAATCTAATAATCTAAGTTAAAAAATGAAATGGATTAGCAGTTTCAGATAAAAGATCATTTATGAAGACACAGAAGAGTGTAGGAGACAAAACGGAGCATACCAGCATTTATTTTATGAATATCGGACTTAAAACCGTCAAATACAACTTGTATTGAGCGGTCCGAAAGGTAATTTCTAATCCAACGAAGAAGAGACTGTTCGATACCAATTGCACGCATTACTTTTGTTTCTCCAAAATGATGTAAGGATTGGTTCCACTTTTCGGTGAGATAAGCCATCAGATCACCAGTGGACCTTTTGCTACGAAAGCCGTACTGTCGGTCATTTAAGAGCGTTCGTTTTTCGAAATATTTCTTAAGCTGATTGTTGATCAGCGTTTCCATGATATTGGAAAGAAGGGACGTTAGTGAAATTGGTCAGTAATTGGAGGTGGAGGATGATTAGCTATTTTTAGGGACCGGCTGGATATGTGCTGTTTTCCAAATTCTCGGAAAAATACCCAAAGAGTATGAAGGATAGAAAAGCTTACGCAGTGGTTTTGCCAGTGTAAAAAAACACCACTTCAGAACTAAAGGGGAAACACAAATAAAATGAGAACTCTAGCTACTGTACGAGTGCGAAAGAAGATTTGTCCCATAGAACCATTTACGCTCTCAAGTACAGGAGGAGTCATAACACTACGAGTCAAAGTCGAATTAGGAGCAAAATGTGTTGCAAGCAAATTGGCTTTTTCTTGACAAAAGGAGTGTTATTGTGAACGATTGTTGGAACCGATGACTTGGAAGTTTTTAACATTTTTACAAAAGACCAAAAGTTTTTACTTCTTTTGGGACATTAAAGTATTTTTTGACGTATATTTTGGTCAAGTAAGAACTTTGTTTTTCGAATATGAGCATTGCAGACATTCCTCGATTGTCTGTACTTTTAGGTTTTCCTCAGTGAGGTTTGTTTTGTAGCAACGACCTGATAACATCTTTACAGCCATAGTCGTACCAAGAATTTACTTTGGAACTAGTTGCTTTTGTCCTGTAAGGGATAAAAGTTTTCATTCCGTTGATAATAATGCCTGTTAGCACTAGAATCTATGTCACTCTCGAGGAAGCATAGTGACCAGTTAAAAAAAAGTTGTTTAAACCGTCCCAATTGGCTTTTTCATGTTGCCAAACGGTTCTCTTTGGAGTTTTTTTATTTAACTGTATTGGTGGAGCATGATAAATTTGCTGATATGATACAGTGCTCCGACGTGCCTAGAAATACACTAATAGCACAGATAATAGAGTTACATAGATATTGCATTCAGTACAAACAAAAATGATCACTTTTTCAATGGAATATTTAAATAATTTTTCCAAATCAAACCATGCAACCTTATCAAACAGAGAAGAATCAAACCCATTTAACAACATCATTTCCAAAAGATGTCCACCAGTGAGTTGGATTCTAAAGATACATATTTTTTCATGATTTTGTATGGCAATACAACCCTTTTTTAGTATAATCCACGTTCGTTCGTTGTGTATATATATCTACATACATATATCTATCTACTCCGTGGACGGCTTGCGGTGGTGGTTTCTTTTTCTTGATTTTATTATTTTTATAGTTCGTTCTTCCTCATTCGCCATCGACTTTCGATCGAACGTTTTGGATGGTAGGTAATTTATATGGTTGAGCGTGTTTCTTCAGCGTTTTTTTTTTTTTTTTGCAATGGGTGGTGATAAAGGAAATCGAGAGTTTCTTGCTTCGTTTGCAGAAAATCTGAAAGAGAATTCCCCCAACTGAAAATTTTTGAATGTCCTTCTAAGGACAAAAATGAAATTTTAAATAATTTGTGGAGGCAAGCATGTGGCTTTATAAATTAAGGAAGGTAGTTTGTTTGTGGGGATAATTTTTGTTCTGAATTCATTGGAACAAAATACCTTAAGAGGGATGCTGTTCCTTCTCTTAATTTAAATTCCGACTTGAATATAAACTTCTTCAATCTCCTCCACATAAAATAACTTCAATCAGTTGTAGCATTTCTTGTCTTAAGTGCGATAAATTACACTAGTTTACAAATTTTCGGTTTGTAGCGAGTACCTCCAAAAAAAAGTATTTTCTAGACTAATTTTGACTCTCTGAACACGAAAATGGCACTCATTTATTTTTACAAAGAAGCGTTTTTGAGATATGAGCTCCTTTCCCATGTATGAGCTTAATTCTCAAAAACGGTCGAACTAATTAACATATACTTTATGTTTTTGAGTAGATATTTTGTTTGTCTTTCCAACAGTATACGACTTGTGTAAATCGGCCCAACAATCATCAAGAAAAAGCCGTTCAAAGTTAAAAAAAAAAAACACTATTTTTCGCCGTTTTTAGAAAATCGCTCCTTTTAAGTCATTGCGTAAGGATAGACAAAAATATATTTAAAATACTTTTAAGATCTCAGGTGGAAGATATTCTTTTTACAAAGCTAAAACGCACAAAATCAATGAAATCGAATAATAAATGTGGAAGTTATGAAACAGTACGTGAAGGCAGACCATTTCAGTTTTTTTCTTTTTTTTAATAATTTTTATTGAAAATATGAAGTATTGCTTACACTTGTTTTATGTGGCGTTTAATCTTCGCGGAGCTGCATTAAGTACAAAAAAAATGTATTTTTTTTTAATTTTAGAATTTCGGCCGAATTATAGAGGGCGCAAACGTCGCCTCATCAAAAAATACATGGTCCCATGGCGGACAGTTAATCTCCGGATCTACTGAACCGATTTTCAAAAAACTTGTTGCAACTTTTTTGGCTTTATGTTTTCTAAGACAATTTACCACAATTTGACCAAAAAATTATGAACAAAAAAAATGCAATTCTGAGATTAACTGTCCGCCATGGGACCATGTATTTTTTTGATGAGTCGACGTTTGCGCCCTCTATAATTCGGCCAAAATTCGAAAATTCAAAAAAATAATTTTTTTTTGTACTCTTGACGCATGTATTCATAAATTATGTAATTACCTAATAAGGTTTCCGGGAAAAAAATTCCCAAAAATCGTGCGTTTTTTTGGCATTCTAGACCGTACTAGTACATTTAACATACCTGAAACTCAACCTAAATTAACGAAAAATACTTCACTGTTTAAGGCTCCTGAGGAAATAATATGCTACGAGGCTTTGTGGAAATTTGGAAATGAAATTTCATTAGAAACATGTGCAATGCGATATTTTGCAGGCTTGTCTTTTAAAATGCTTCCAAAGAACAATTGTGCAAATTGGTCAAAATTTTTCCTAAAAACAGATGAAAAAATAACATGTCCTTCGGAATTTTTCTTTTTCGCTAAATTTTTTTCTCAAAATAGTGACTTCGGAAGTTTGAAAGCAACTGATGAATTTTTGAATATATGCAAACTTCATTTTAAAGTATTTCAGGTAATTTTTAGAGAACGTACATATCAAAAGTATGTAAGGGAGATAATGGCTTTGGAATGCATGAGAATTACAACCATCAGAGACTCAAGCTGGTTTGATGAGAAAAATTCTTGTTATGTGCATCTAAAGGAACTTCTTTATTTTGCACTTCTTGTTCTCTTGCGAAAACATTGTTCTTGGAAAATACAAAAATGTAAAATGTAAAATGTAAATATAAGTAAAAATCAAAAATATCAAATTTTGTCAGGGAATAAACGTTCAAAAACGTGTTCAGGGAAAAGCGAAGTAAGAAGGAGAGTGAGAGGCATGGGGAACTCATTTAAAACAAGCACCCCAAGAGTGAGAACTCACTTTAAACAAGCAAATGTAAAAAACATCCTTCTCAGAATTCATAATGTAAAAAAAAAATAAAGCAAAATTAAACCGTTACTTGAATAAATAATAAAAATCAACAAATATTTTAAATCTTTAAATTGTCAACGGGAGAACATCATTTTGTTCGCAGATAGTTTTCTATATACATATGTATATGTACATAGTTTCATATGTAGAAAGAAAATTTTCGTCATTTAAACAAAAATATAGAAACAACCATCCATTACCGATAAAGAAAAATACATGCACAAACTTTTTTTCTTCAGCAATCAAAATTGTAAACAAAGTTCAAAAGAAAATATTGAAGCATCATCCTCATGGAAACCAATTCAAATGTATTCAATGAAAAAATTTAATTTCTTTTTCTTAACACAACCCCCTTACCACCGCATATACTTTATTATTTCCTTCTGTAAAAACAACTAAAATTTGTAGGTACCTACAATAAACTTTAGTGTGTTACACTTATCCACACTAATGCTCTCTTATCCACAAAAGAGTGTAAGGAGTTTTATTTGCCATTTGGTCCTCGCTGATAATAAAGAACCTCTAGCTCTGCCGTAGGTGTGGTTCTTGGACCATACGCTCCTTACAAAAAAAATTTGTATTACCAGTCTTTAGTCTAGTTATCCAGGGCGTCAGTTGGATATTGGAAGACTTATTTTTTCTAACCCTCCCTTCCTTGGTTGCTTTCTCGCCGAAGCAACCCCTAAGCTTCGTCTCCCCTCCATCACATCAAATTATCCTTTCATCATTGTTCCTCCCATCCTTTAGTTTTGTTTTATTATTTACAAGTCATTCTCAAAAAGAATTCTAACTTCATTACTATAATTAATTATAATTTATTTTCATTTCAAAGCGTATTTTACATCCAATAAAGTGTAGCTATGCGAACTATATGCTTTTACTTTAAACAAAAGAAAAATTTACTTTAATTCCGTTTTTACCCGCGATGTTGAATAGAAAGAAAAAAAACTGTAATATTTTAATAATTTATATCGATACGTCTTCGTTTTATTCACCTTATTGGGAAATCAAATCCTCATTCGAGTTTTACTTTTTATATTTAAAATTTTCTTTGTTCCCCTTGCTAACCGTTCTCTTCGAATCGCATAGAATATGTTTATATAAATGAATACACATACATATATTATATAAATTGAAAATATGCAATTACTTGAGGTATTAAAACTCACTCTTAAGACTCCTTTAAATTAAAATTAAATTAATTATTAATTCGCTCGATACTTCAATTAATTAAATTGACTGCAAAGACACACATAAAAAAAAACTAATAGAATGAATTAAAAAAAAAAAATTTTGACGTCGATGATGGTTTGAGCTCCGGATATCTTGTTCTGCAATGGAATTGGTCAAAGCCTTAACCGTCTAGGCCATCACAGCTAAGAATTTCCGCTGTATTCACAGTGACTTATTCCGTTGGCAACAAAAATCCATATAAATGTACGTCTCAACTAACTGCAAGCCTGTTACTTGGTTTCAGAACCGAAGCCTAGAAAATGTTTCTTTTTCTTTCAAACTTCATAGGATCTCGAATGCAATTTATCTGTACAAAATTAAATAATTGCAAGAATTAAATTAAGTCAGCGTTTATTTCGACACTTTAATTTACCTTCATTTTATTTAAATCTTTTTAACATTTTAGCTATACGTAATTCCCTTTTTTCTTGTTTTTTAAAAAAGTATTCTTTTTAATTAAAAAAAAACTTTAACCATTTAACTATATATATATACAGTTACTCCCAAAATTGAGCGTACACTAAGTAAAATTTATTATTTTTGCGCTTTTAATGGTACAAATATTAATTTTCAATATATTTTTTTTAATTTTATTTTTATTTAAATATTAAAGAACTGATATTTGAAAGAAAAACTATTGAAACAGTAAATAAAATAGTGCAACAATTAAAATACTAAAAAAAATGCATTATTTTTACTCACAAAAATGAGCGTACACCCTGTTATCAAGCATTGTAAAATCGTATGATCCTAAATTAACCCTACTTTAGCTGTAGTATTTTACTTTGCAATATATTAAAATACATTCTAGCTTACCTCGCGACATTTTAGCCATGGTTTTTTTTTATTTTTCTTAGTAATATGTTAAAATGAAAGAAAAACGAAAACAAACCGAATTTCTAACATTTCTACAAGAAAAATTTTAACCAACTTGCATTCCAAAGGAAAATCTTTGCGGTAAATTGGTGAATTCATCGGGCGAACACATTCGACTGTCCAAAAGATCGTTAACAAATATCTTTTTGATAGTATGCTATTTAATAGCGTTGGTAGATATCGAAAAAATTCCGTCTTAATATGAATCGCTTATTATGCTATTATGCCAATCCAAAATCCAAAAACAAGTTCCAAATTAAGCGTCGGACATCGAGGAAATCATAAATTGGCCGACATTATAAAAAAATCGCGAAACCGTTCGGTGCGCTCTACGCAAAAAATCTAAACGGAAGAGTTGCTCGCAAAAAAATTTCATTTCGTTGAGTAATCAAAGTAAACGGTTACAGTTGGCTACAAAGCATATTAATAATCAACAAAGCTTCTGGGAGAGAGTTTTGATTACTGAAGAGACGAAAATAAACTTATTATGTTAATTAATTGACCAATTTTTTGAATATTTATTGTTTGATTTTATATCAGGCTTTTTTGGTCACGTTCTTCGTTATGCAAATAAAAAAAACTTTATTTCATATTTCTTTCCCTACGTTTCGTTGGATTTTCCCAACTTCTTCAGGGGTTGTTTTATTAAATCTATACCAAATGAAATCTTTTTTAACAAATTTTACACATTTTGCTTACACATTTTATACACTTACATGAGATTTTGTTTCTTGTTACATTTAAATTAAAAGCACATTAAATTTTAAATTTATAAAATGAAATACAATATTAAAAACAAAGAAAATAAATAAAAATACATATAATGACACTACTGGCAATAACTTTAAATGAAATAAAACAAAACAACATTTGAACATTAATTATCACAGTTTTTCTCTTAATGCTAAAGCGTAGCTTACAATGGTGTTGTCTCTGTCCTCTTGTGTGTTCATTGTTTTGTGTAAGTTTTGTTGAATACGTAGACTTTCTAGTGTGTATCTCTTATTCTGCCTTTTCTCTTTATCTATAATTTTTGTGTTGTCAAAATCAGCTACATGTCCAGTCTCTAGTATATGTTGTGATAAACCGGTAGATTCTCTTTTATTTTTAATGTCAGCTTTGTGCTCCGTCAGTCTTGTCTCCAGTGATCTTTTTGTTGTTCCAATATAGATCAAATTGCACGTTTCCCCTTCTTTCCCACTGCATCCAATTTCGTAAACTATGTCATGTTGTTGATTTTTCTCTATTTTTGTTTTTGTGTTGGTGAATAAATGTCTCATTGTGATGTTTGGTCTATGTGCAAATAAGATGTTCTCTTTTTTTAAAATTTTGCTTAAGTTTCTATTGTCTGTTAAGTTGGGAATGTAAGAAATACCATAATATTTCACATCCTTGCCAACTTCGCAGTTTTGTGGTGATTTATAATTTTTGTTATTGTTGTTTGGTTTCTGAATATTTTTGTTTATTAAATTATTTATTATGTATTGTGGAAAGTTATTTCTGAGTAATGTATTTTTAATTGTTTTTAGGTTGTCTTCTTCAAATTCTTTGTCACTGATTTTTATTATTTTGCTTATAAAATTGTTCGCAGTGTTTATTTTCTGATATAAGGGTTGTGTGGAGAGGTAATTAATCATTCTTCCAGATGAAGATGGTTTGGAATACCAATTGAATTTTAGTTTATCTGTCGTTCTATGTAGTTCTATGTCTAAGTATGGTAGACTTTTACTTTTTTCTGTTTCTACTGTGAATTTTAGTCTAGTATGGTAGTGATTTAAGAAACTCAGAATTACTTCTTTGTCTTTTTCCTTAATGATGGCGAATACGTCATCTACGTATTTTGTGATGAACTTCAATGTTATTTGTTTTTCTTTTAGATCTTCCATCGTTCTTTCCAAAAGATCATCTAATATGATGTCAGCTATTGTTGGCGAAAGTGGGTTGCCCATAGGCATACCAAACGTCTGGTTGTAAATTTTGTTTTCATATTTGAAATAGTTGTTTTCTTTCAAACAAAATTCTAATATTTTTAAAAATTGGGTTTTCGGAATCTTTGTGAATTTTGTAATTATTTCCCACTTTTTCATGATTATCTTTATTGCCAGATAAGTTGGAATGTTTGTGAAGAGAGAAACTACGTCGAAAGACACCAAATAATCATCTTGGTCTAAAATAACACCTTCTAGCTGGTTCTTAAGTTCAAATGAATTTTTGATATTAAGATTTTCATTAACAATATGTTGTAAGATTTCTCCAATGTGTTTTGATAAATTATAGCATGGTACGTTTGTAGAGGAGGATATTGGTCTTAACGGTAGGTCTGGTTTATGTATTTTTGGTAAACCATACAATCTTGGTGCTGTTGATGATGAAGTGTATAGTTTATTTTTTTGCCATTGTTCAATAAGGTTGTTTTTAAAAAGTTCATTGACTAAATTGTTGTTGGTTTTTTGTAGTTTTTGTGTTGGATCAATTCTTACTGTTTTGTAGATGTTTTTGTCTTCTAGTAATTGAGACATTTTATTGTAATAATCTTTTTTATACATAATGACTGTTTTGTTTCCCTTATCTGCCTTAGTCACAATAATTTCGTTTTTGTGATTCCTTAAGAATTTTTGAGTATTTTTGTGTATTTTTAGTATACATTTTTCAATACTAGTGTTTTTAATTCTTCTTTTGTGTTGTATTATTCTGTTGGTTATTGTTGATCTGGCAATATCTTTTTCCCTTTCATCATCTAAAGTTTTTATGCTCTGCTCTATGTCAGCAATAATGTGTATTGGTGAGAAATTATTGTTTGTCACAGGATTGTAAATTTTTCTCCTAAAGAGAGTAACCATTTAATCTCTTTAGGAAAAGAGATGGTGGTTTTGTTTACAAACCAATCGTCGTTAAAAGTTATGCCTAAACTCTCAAGTTTTATGTCTTTAAGCCTTTGTATTTTCATTGAATGTGTTTGTCTGATTTCTTTACTGATTTTGTTGTACATGTATTTTTGTTGGGATGTAAAGGTTGTGTATTCTATTTCGTTAAGCAATGTTTTAATTTTTATGTCGGTGTGAAAGAGGTTTTTCTTGGCTGTGTTAATGTTTGTGTTAGTTTGCTTTATTTCTAAATTGAGTATTTTTCTATGAAAATTGTATTCTACTTTATGTGCTTTTTTTAAAATGGTAGTTGTTGTGAAATTGTTTTTAATTTTTGAGGTGGTATTTGTGATGTGTTTTGGTATGATCCCATAGTTTCTACAAGAGAGAAGAAATTTAAGTCTCTCCTTTTGTTTCATCACTTTTTCTGTTTGTTTGCTGTAATATTTTAATGTAATGCATGTGTTGGTGTCGTATTTTATTTTAATGTGATTGAAAAATTGTTTCATTGTATTGTAATTTAATTAAACAGTGCTAGATCGGCAGGCCCTCCGAAAATATGAATTATGTTAATTAATTGACCAATTTTTTCAAAAAATTGGTCAATTAATTAACATAATTCATATTTTCGGAGGGCCTGCCGATCTAGCACTGTTTAATTAAATTACAATACAATGAAACAATTTTTCAATCACATTAAAATAAAATACGACACCAACACATGCATTACATTAAAATATTACAGCAAACAAACAGAAAAAGTGATGAAACAAAAGGAGAGACTTAAATTTCTTCTCTCTTGTAGAAACTATGGGATCATACCAAAACACATCACAAATACCACCTCAAAAATTAAAAACAATTTCACAACAACTACCATTTTAAAAAAAGCACATAAAGTAGAATACAATTTTCATAGAAAAATACTCAATTTAGAAATAAAGCAAACTAACACAAACATTAACACAGCCAAGAAAAACCTCTTTCACACCGACATAAAAATTAAAACATTGCTTAACGAAATAGAATACACAACCTTTACATCCCAACAAAAATACATGTACAACAAAATCAGTAAAGAAATCAGACAAACACATTCAATGAAAATACAAAGGCTTAAAGACATAAAACTTGAGAGTTTAGGCATAACTTTTAACGACGATTGGTTTGTAAACAAAACCACCATCTCTTTTCCTAAAGAGATTAAATGGTTACTCTCTTTAGGAGAAAAATTTACAATACCTGTGACAAACAATAATTTCTCACCAATACACATTATTGCTGACATAGAGCAGAGCATAAAAACTTTAGATGATGAAAGGGAAAAAGATATTGCCAGATCAACAATAACCAACAGAATAATACAACACAAAAGAAGAATTAAAAACACTAGTATTGAAAAATGTATACTAAAAATACACAAAAATACTCAAAAATTCTTAAGGAATCACAAAAACGAAATTATTGTGACTAAGGCAGATAAGGGAAACAAAACAGTCATTATGTATAAAAAAGATTATTACAATAAAATGTCTCAATTACTAGAAGACAAAAACATCTACAAAACAGTAAGAATTGATCCAACACAAAAACTACAAAAAACCAACAACAATTTAGTCAATGAACTTTTTAAAAACAACCTTATTGAACAATGGCAAAAAAATAAACTATACACTTCATCATCAACAGCACCAAGATTGTATGGTTTACCAAAAATACATAAACCAGACCTACCGTTAAGACCAATATCCTCCTCTACAAACGTACCATGCTATAATTTATCAAAACACATTGGAGAAATCTTACAACATATTGTTAATGAAAATCTTAATATCAAAAATTCATTTGAACTTAAGAACCAGCTAGAAGGTGTTATTTTAGACCAAGATGATTATTTGGTGTCTTTCGACGTAGTTTCTCTCTTCACAAACATTCCAACTTATCTGGCAATAAAGATAATCATGAAAAAGTGGGAAATAATTACAAAATTCACAAAGATTCCGAAAACCCAATTTTTAAAAATATTAGAATTTTGTTTGAAAGAAAACAACTATTTCAAATATGAAAACAAAATTTACAACCAGACGTTTGGTATGCCTATGGGCAACCCACTTTCGCCAACAATAGCTGACATCATATTAGATGATCTTTTGGAAAGAACGATGGAAGATCTAAAAGAAAAACAAATAACATTGAAGTTCATCACAAAATACGTAGATGACGTATTCGCCATCATTAAGGAAAAAGACAAAGAAGTAATTCTGAGTTTCTTAAATCACTACCATACTAGACTAAAATTCACAGTAGAAACAGAAAAAAGTAAAAGTCTACCATACTTAGACATAGAACTACATAGAACGACAGATAAACTAAAATTCAATTGGTATTCCAAACCATCTTCATCTGGAAGAATGATTAATTACCTCTCCACACAACCCTTATATCAGAAAATAAACACTGCGAACAATTTTATAAGCAAAATAATAAAAATCAGTGACAAAGAATTTGAAGAAGACAACCTAAAAACAATTAAAAATACATTACTCAGAAATAACTTTCCACAATACATAATAAATAATTTAATAAACAAAAATATTCAGAAACCAAACAACAATAACAAAAATTATAAATCACCACAAAACTGCGAAGTTGGCAAGGATGTGAAATATTATGGTATTTCTTACATTCCCAACTTAACAGACAATAGAAACTTAAGCAAAATTTTAAAAAAAGAGAACATCTTATTTGCACATAGACCAAACATCACAATGAGACATTTATTCACCAACACAAAAACAAAAATAGAGAAAAATCAACAACATGACATAGTTTACGAAATTGGATGCAGTGGGAAAGAAGGGGAAACGTGCAATTTGATCTATATTGGAACAACAAAAAGATCACTGGAGACAAGACTGACGGAGCACAAAGCTGACATTAAAAATAAAAGAGAATCTACCGGTTTATCACAACATATACTAGAGACTGGACATGTAGCTGATTTTGACAACACAAAAATTATAGATAAAGAGAAAAGGCAGAATAAGAGATACACACTAGAAAGTCTACGTATTCAACAAAACTTACACAAAACAATGAACACACAAGAGGACAGAGACAACACCATTGTAAGCTACGCTTTAGCATTAAGAGAAAAACTGTGATAATTAATGTTCAAATGTTGTTTTGTTTTATTTCATTTAAAGTTATTGCCAGTAGTGTCATTATATGTATTTTTATTTATTTTCTTTGTTTTTAATATTGTATTTCATTTTATAAATTTAAAATTTAATGTGCTTTTAATTTAAATGTAACAAGAAACAAAATCTCATGTAAGTGTATAAAATGTGTAAGCAAAATGTGTAAAATTTGTTAAAAAAGATTTCATTTGGTATAGATTTAATAAAACAACCCCTGAAGAAGTTGGGAAAATCCAACGAAACGTAGGGAAAGAAATATGAAATAAAGTTTTTTTTTTTTTATTTGCATAACGAAGAACGTGACCAAAAAAGCCTGATATAAAATCAAACAAGAAAATAAACTTATTTGGTCCTGATGGCAGGCAGATCGCTTAGAGGGAGCCAAGCACAGAATTTAAAAAAAGATGTTTTCCTACTGTTAAACAAACAGGTAGTTGTTGTATGTTGTGGGGCTCAATAGCTGCTAGTGGTTCACGAACTTTCGAGTTTATAAAAACCGTTATTAATAGATGAAAGTTTCTTGACATCGTCAAAAGAAATATGATCCAAACAGCGGAACAGTTGAGTGTACCAACAGAGTTCTATTTTCAACAGAACAACGACCCCAAAAACATCGCTTGTTTTAAGGGAATGGTGGCTTTATAACGTCAAGAATCAGCTTAGAACCCTATCTGAATCAAAGGACCTCAATCTCATTGATTATTTTTTGGGAAAATAAATAAAAAAACTTTAAAATGTTATTGAAAAAAATAAAATCGAGTTGAAAGAAAAGGTGAAACTTGTGCGAAAAGTATTCCTCCATCCTAGACTTAAAATAATGGTGGAATCAATGCCTCGTCAATTAAGAGCAGTGGTAGATACTAAAGGCTATAACACGAAATATTGAATTTGAAAATTATATTGCATTTTTTGTTTGTTTTTTTAAGTTTTGTATAAATGTACGCTCAATTTTGTGAGTTGAAATAATGTATCTTTTTAGTATTTTAATTGTTGCACTATTTTGTTTAATGATGTAATAGTTTTTCTTTCAAATATCAGTTCTTAAATATTTAAGTAAAAATAAAATCAAAAAAAATTATTGAAAATTAATATCTGTACCATTAAAAGCTCAAAAATAATAAATTATTACTTGGTGTACGCTCAATTTTGGGAGTAACTGTATATAGTTAAAATTGATTAGCGATTTTAACACTCTAATCAACAACTTGTCGAAAGGAAATGAAAATTCTATTTTTTTTTTGCTTAAAATTAGTGGATTCTATCCCCACTACTATTACGCTCATCAGAAATATTGCAAAAAGCTCTTTACTTTCCAAGATCACTGAAACAACCACCTCCACCTCTAGGACATACTCTTAAAAGTTCGCAGCCAAGCAAACTGAACAAGCTTCTGCTTTCTTCTCCTATAGTGGCAATGCGGGCAAATTTCATACCTTCCAAAAGATCATCTAAAGGAATCTACTAACTACTGTATTCAAATTTTTTGTTTTTTTTTTTGCTCCTGATAGTACACAACACAAATATGTAAGTCTCATAAATGACAGTTCAGTTCATAATTCAATTCGTGCGTCGTGTCGTTTTTTTTTTTTTTTACGATAATCGTATTCGCTTAAAAAAATGCATTTTTATTTTTGTCTTTGGGTTCTAGAGTAATAGCCCAATAACACAAAGTCGGTAAAAAGAGAGTTAAGCCACCTTGACCAAGAAGAATTCGTGGCATGAGAATCACATCAACCAGAAACACAAAAAAAAAAACACGCACATCGTACACAAAAGTCCAGAAAGGACGAAGACTGAAGAGATAATACAAGAAAAAGTAAATACAACAAACAACTTGACAATACAAGAAACCATCATGTCCTAGTATAGTCAATACGAGTTCGATCCAACTGGGACGTAGCTGTACGTCCTAGGCATTTGAAAATTGGTCATTTATTTTTGCTCTGCATGCAATATCTATAGAACTATAGTATCTGTGCTAATAGTGTATTTATCAGGGTCAGATGTGAGGAACAGATCAAGCGTATTTGCGAAATGACCTTCAGCGTCTGGTATTCGAGTTGGTTCGTTCACAAGCTGAGTTAAATGGTTCATCTCAGCAAAGATCTCTAAATACCTTCCTACGAGTGTTTTCACGCCAGAATGTCGAAGCCAGGAAGAACTATGAACATTGAAATCGCCCGTAATAACGATTTCAGTGCGAGGAAAATGGGTAACTATTCTTAATATCGAGTCAGATAACGCATCAAATTCGTTAAAAGTCAGATTGTTATCTAAACTCGAGCTCTTATAAATTAAACAAGCGTGTATGATGTGCTTACAGACAGTAATTTTAAGCTACATAAAATTAAAGTTCATATTAGAAGAGAGCCATACTGAGGCGAGACCGTGGTGTGGGAAGAAAAGTGGCACTAAGTTATAACCCTGTAGGCTAAATTCTGAGATATCAGATAGATTATAGCTTAGTATTTAATGACCCTGGGATGAGGCGAATTTTGCAGAGAACTCCTATGCACTGAAACTAATTGGCGACAAGAAAATTCTTAATTTTTACAGCACTTAATCAAGTGGGACATTTTTCTGTTGCTCTAGAAAATCGCTTGTGACAAAAACAAATAAAATGCATGATTGGGTCGCACGAACTTGCTCCTATGTAATAGACTAAGAATTTTAAAAATGAATGTTATTTGAAAAACTGTTCATAAGCATAAAATTAATTTTTTAAACACTTTTAGTAGTGAGAGGTAAAAACATAATTTCATGTGATTTCTTAAGCAAATATGAATTTATGCTAGAACAAAAATTATAAGTAGTTGTAGCGGTTTCTTAAAACAAATAAGCATAGGTACAAAATTACCGTTATTAGCACTGCTATATTGTTTTTAAATAATGAGCTTTAGACTAGTTAATCATTCGTTTAGTTGATGCTGTGCTGTAACGTGAAACACGGATGCGGTAGCATCATGGTTGCTTTTCATGGTTTGGTATTGGACCATGATATCATGACTAAGGAAACATATTGTGATATTTTGAATGCTTCTGTATGCTGACGACAATATGCCACTTAGTTGGCATTTTTAGCAAGAAAACGATCCCAAGCACTCTTCAAAATCGGTGAGTGCTTGGCTTCGCGATCATCGCATCTCTGTGGTACACTGGCCATCTCAGCTCCCGATCTCAACCCGATTGAGAATTTGTGGGCGGATCTGAAAAAAATCTTCAGCCACAAAGTTTTTCAACACTAAACACAAACTATGGCTTTGAATACAGAAGCAATGGAACGCCATTCCGATTAGTAAATGTCAAAAACTCGTTAAGTCTATGCCGAGTCGTATAGAGGTCAAAAAAAATAAAGGAGGCCATTCTGACTATTGAAAAAACAACCCAACATTTTTGTATTTCAAAACTAATTCCTGCTTAATCAAATTTGCCCAATTAACATACTTAGTTTAACATTCCCTATTATTTTGAACACTCAAAAACGAAAAAAAAAACTAATTTGGTAGAAAAAAAATAATTATTTTGGAGAAATATGCAAAATTGCAAATACAAATCGAAAATTGCACGGTTCAATTAAAAAAATAGTAAAAAGTCGCTATTCGGTCGTATAATTGTCTACTAAAATGTTTACAAATTAGTTGGTTTGTTGCTTTCTCTATTATTTTGAACTACTATAGGGCAAGTTCTGCTTTGGAAAAAAATCGAACTCGAAATTTTGATCAAAGTTGACGTTACTATTATAGCGAAACGAAAAAAGTGGGTCCGGTAATTCCGCCTGTCTGTCTTTGGTACCTATAATTCACAAGTTAAAAGTTGAAATTAAATATTTTTGGTTATTTTAAACAAATTACCTAAAATAACAATAAATTCAATCACACACCTCCCTCCTTTCATGAATACATTATCATCTTCAACATCCACCGCAATCACCTCCAACACTATTACCTCCACAGCAACCACCTCCAACACCGTCACCTGCACCGCAACCACCACCAACACAAGCACCTCTGCTTCTTACCCTTTTTACTATTCGAAGAACACCCCAACTATTACTGGCAATAATCTAAATCAAAACCCTATACAACAAACCACACTTTTAAATAACAACACTACACAATAACCAATATCAAATTTCACTCAATCTCTATAAAAAAAATACCTATTTTATTAATCCGTCAAAAACTGACCATCATGACCTCGAGCAATAAACATAATTTTTATCCTTCAACCAACTCCGCTGATCGGGAACCGAACATTCCGGGTTCCTCCAAGAACTCGGATTTTCGAATTTCGACAGCGGAGACACACTCAAACCAATTTTTTGCCTAACTCACAATCTCTCACGAACAATATACAATTCTACTTCATGTTTAAAACCTTCATTTGAGATTCTAAAGTGGAATCTTAATGGAATTTTTTAATAACTATCATGAACTACAACTCCTCATAAATAATTCGAAACCTTGTGGCATATCCCTACAAGAAACTCACATTAAACACAATCTTCAACCTTTTTGACCAAAGCAATATTCATCCTGTTTTCATAATTTAACTTCAAACACTTCCTCCAAGCAGGGAGTAGCCCTTCTCGTTCACAGATCCCTTCCTCATAATTTCATTAAAATCAACTCAAATATAGCAGCAATAGCAGTACAAATACAATTAAAAAATAAAACTCACAGTTTATATTCCACCAGAGCAACAATTCACTGCTAATGATCTTGATTGTGTTTTAAACAATATCAATACCCCAATCATACTTACAGGAGATTTCAACTCATGGAGCCCCTCCTGGGGTTCCAGGCCAGCACGTGTAATAGTCGCGGTAAAACAGTTGAACACTTTATCACAAATTGCGGTCTTGGGATCTTAAATGATGGTCGCCCGACACATTTTTCGACACACAAAACATTCACACATGTTGATTTAACCCTGGTTACACCATCTCTGGTTCCAACTTCCTCATTATCCGTCTCTGACGACCTACACGGGAGTGATCACTTTCCGATCATCACAACCTTTTCTCTAGGCTAGAATATAACACCTATAAAATTACAAAAAAAGGTTCATTTTGGATAGGGCCAATTGGGAACTTTTTAAATCAAATCTCTCTAAAGAAGTTTCGCAGAGAAAAACTTCTCGCAACATTAACCAAGAAGCTGCCCTTATACATAAATGCATTAGATCCGCAGCAAATGCGGCTATCCCACAATCAACAAACAAAACTTACAAACAAGTTGTTCCCTGGTGGAACAAAGAGTTAAGCGACCATCGCCAGATAAAACAGAAAGCATGGAAAATTTTTAAGAAGCATCCTAGAAACAATAACCTTAAATTTTATCGGAAAAGTAACGCCAAGTTCCGCCAAGCTGTCAGAGGAGAAAAAATTTCATGTTTTGAAAAGTTTACCTCGACCATCAACCCAAACTCCACATCTAAAAAGCTGTGGACTGATATAAAAATCCTGACCAGCAACTATGTACCTTACTCAATCAAAGTCATTAAAGCTGAAACAGAAATTATTACATGTCCACAAGAAATTGTTGTTTTTTGAAAAAACTTGGGAACGTTCCGGAGACGACATAAACTTTCACTTTCATTAGTGAAAAAACTTGTTAGTCAACCTGATAATACCACCGTACACTATCAACCGTTCTGCAGCTCCAATCGAATGTCCTTTAAATATGACAGAATTGGAAAGCTGCATGCATCTTGTTAAAGGAACTACTCCTGGGTTTGATCGCATATCCTATGCCATGCTTAAAAATAGTTCCGCAACCTTTAAAAAAAGGTTATTGGATTTATTCAACTAAGTATAAAACGATGGTGTAATCCCACATGCATGGAAAGTGGCCAGTATTGTCCCAATATCTAAGCCGAATAAAGACTTATCTTTAATTTCCGGATACCGTCCTATATCGCTCCTCCCCTGTACAGGTAAAGTGTTGGAAAAAATAATATCCAGACGATTGTTCTGGTTCCTTGAAAAGAATAATCTAATCGACTACCGTCAAGTAGCTTTCAAAAAAGGACGTGCAACCATCGACTCACTTCTCCATCTTAATGAAATCATCACTTCATCCCTGTCAGCAAAAAAAAAAACATGTTTCAGTAGTTATGAAACAATTAATTGACTGGAAAATTGGGCCAAAAATGTTAAATTATGTTAAGTCTTTTCTAAGCAACAGGTGTTTTCGCATCAAGGCAGACGGTACCTATTCGTCTATTCCTTCTTTGAAAAACGAGATTCCTCAAGGATCGCCCCTATCTGTGGTCCTTTTCATAATTACATTCAATAAAATCAGCTAAATAGTTGACCGATACAGCACAGTGGGCCATACATTATATGCCGACGACTTGATAGTTTACTCAAATTGCAACGACTTAACGTCCCTTTCCACCACTTTTACGAATATTCTACAGAGCCTTTCAGAAAACAGCTACTGTAATGTTAATACTATAATAAATGTAATAAGATCTGTAATTCTATCTAAGATTGACTATGGTTTAGCCGTATATAATAAATGTTCAAAATCATCTACTCAACTCATCACAACACTATACCATGCAGCCATCAGGAGTGGTATGAAGGCTTTTCGTACGACTCCAATTCAGAACCTCTTGACAGACTCTGGATTACCACATCTTATAGGAAGCATCGAACATCTTACCACGGGTATAATACAACAAATAAACTCCTGTAGGAGATCACCCATTCACAGCGATGTAAAAAAGATTCTAAAGCGGAAGAAAAACCCAAGACTTCAATCAACATTACATTTCGCTCTAATATCCGCAAATAACCTTGACATACCCATTACCCTGGAATTTAACAATAAGTTCCATTGACGATAACCTTAGCAAACATTCTATTACTTCAACCAGCAAAGAAGTTTTCAAAGCAATGTTTCTTGACGTGGCAGAAAACCAGAAGAAACAAGGATGGAGCTTAATATTTACTGATGCTTCAAAGTCCCAAGACGGAACAGTGTTTGCTGTTGTCGCAGAAAATTTAACAACCATCTGTAAAGGTATACTTCCAAATTTCACCTCCATATTTACCGCAGAAGCTTTTGCTATCCTCACAGCAATTGAGAAATCTAAAAACAATCTTCTTCTTCTTCCTTTGTTTCGGCGCTGTTATGATCTCGATGTCGAGGGGATCATAACTCTCCCACGTATCTGCTTCACACTAGTGATCCGCCTGTGGGGTTCGCCGGGTTGACCTCAGAAATCGGCGGCAAGCCTCCCGGTTTTGTATTGTTCCATTTCTGAGGCCAACTGAATGCTGGTGTTTTTGCATTTATTTGTACCAGGAGTGTTTAGGCCTACCTTTCTTTTTATTCCGAATTGCAACGTTGTATGATATTGCCTTTTTGACGGGGTTCTCAGGATCTCTCCTTTGAACATGGCAATACCAACTGAGTCGGTCGTGTTCAATTTTTTGGGAAATGGTATTCTTAACATGAAGGCTTCCTCGGATCTTCGTACTTCTAATTCGATCAAGCTTTGTAACTCCTGCTGTCATACGAAGCATCTTCATCTCAGCTGCCGTTAGCTTACTCTCATACTTTTTGTACATTGTCCAACATTGTGAACCGTATGTGAGTGCTGGACGCACAACTGAAGTGTAGAGCTTTCCTTTCAGCTTAGGGGGCATTTTTCGGTCACAGAAGATAGCAGAATTTTCCCGCCACTTCATCCACCCTACGCTTACGCGATGATTGATATCGTCATCACAAGTAGCTTCGTTATTTATCATAGACCCCAGATATTTAAACTTTTCACACTTGGGAAGCACTACTCCATTCAAATAAATGTCTGGAATAGGCCTGTGTGGATCAGAAAATGGGCAGCATAGGTATTCTGTCTTTTTCGCGCTTGTGCGGTACCCACTTCCTTCTAGAACATCCACCCATACGTCAAGTGCTCGTTGTAGGGATATCGGGTCTTCACTTATGATGGCTCCATCGTCAGCAAAGAATAACTGATGTACTTTTGGATCCGTCACTTTGCCTTCAAGCAGGTAATCAAGAAATCTAAAAACAATAAAAGTATCATATTCACAGACAGTCTTTCCTATGTTAAAGCTATTCAGAATATCAATAATAGCAGTGAAATTATCGAATCCATCCGCGATAAGGTCATCACAAGTGGTAAAGTAAAAATCGCCTGGATTCCAGGTCACAGTGGGATTGATGGAAACGAAGCTGCTGATGCTGCAGCTAAATCAGCTTTAATTGAACCTCTTACCACATTCTATGCCTACAACAAAAGAGACATACAAAAACATCTTTTTAAAACATGGAAATACAAGAGGAAAACCAATTGGTTAAATTATCACCACATTTACACCAACTTTAACCCAAATGCCGAAAAAACTAATTACCCTAAAGATGTATCACAAAAACAGATTAAAATCTATATTAGACTGCGGATGGGTCACACTAACATAACCCATAAACACCTCTTCAACAACGAAACGCCCCCGATTTGCCACCTTTGAAACGAAAACCAAACGCTTACCATTAGTCATTTTATGTCATGCAAACAAATTAACTTAATAAGCAAAAATATTGTAAAGACAAATCTATCCGACCTTTTAACCCAAGTCACATACGAAAATGTAAACAATGTACGAGTATATAAGCTGATTTCAGCACTTAATTTAGAAAACTTTATATAAATTTTAACTGTTCAACTAGCTGAAAACCCAAGCAGCTCTAGCTATTAACTTATATTATTGACAATGTAATTCACTTTATTGTTAATAAACTTATAATAATAATAATAAACTTGATGTAGTTAATAATTAAAATTTTCGTTTATTTAAATAAAAAACTAATTGTTAACTTTTATAAGGAGGGTAAAGTGAAATACTTAAACCTTTCGAATTGGGCATAAAAAAAACTTGCCAAGTAAGCCCATCAAATTTTATTTTATTTATTTTAATAATTTTAAGCTTCTGACTTCATTGGTACTGAAGATAGGGAGGGGTCAAAAATCGCCTGAGTTTGTTCCTGTAAAAAGTGTGTAGTGCCAGAAATTGGCTGGGCACTACCGTGCCCTTTGATAACTGTTAAAATAATTTAAGAGTTAAATTTTTTTTAAGAAAACAGGGTTTTTTTGCACTAAAATTTTGTAATTCGAATTTTCTAAAACTAAGAAATATTACTCGATTTTTACTTTTATGGCTATTTAAAATATAAATACATTTTAAAAACAAAAAAATTAAATATATCTCAAGAATTATGAAAACAGGCAAGGTTTTATTCAGCAGATCAACTGCTATGATTTTTTTTGTCGCTGGGTGTAGAACTTAATAAAGTATATGTGTAGCTCTGAAAAAAAAACAAACTAAAGCTAAATATTAAAAAGATTAAATGTATATATCGCACCTCCGGTGCAAATATCAACGTAAGTACAATTTTTTTCTGAAATTGAGTTAAGAATGCCATAATTACCTAATTGTCAACTTTTATAAGTGGTAAAATCGACGTGAGTGTATCTTTGCTATTGCTTTAAACTTTAAACGTGATTATTCCTCAACATTTAGGAAAATTGCACTTACGTTGTTATTGCACCGCAGGTGCGATATGTACATATACGTAAAAAACGGAGAAAGAAATGTCAAAATTTCAATAAATGGTGAAGTAGCAGAATATGTGAGCAAAATCAATTATCTGGGTGTGTTTATCGATAAGTGTTTTGCACATGAGCTGCGACCTGCGAATGCGAATAAATCTTTTTAAGCAATTTTCACAGCTAATATCAATTTTTGTTTTGTTTTTATTCTACGACGAAGTGAATTAATGATCGAATCAACTATTTAAAAGGCAAACACTGCATACAATAATTATAAATTGAAATATTTTGCATTTTAAAATTTTGTACACTACCAACAACGTATCTTCTGCGAACTATCAAATGTAAATTCGCATACCACAACTAGTGAACGCATTCCACAAACCCGCGACTAAAAAATTCGTACGAATTCAACCTTTTTCTAGTTGAGATATCAAAGTGAAATGTTCTCCAAATCTATGACGATTCTTATTTAGAACATACAAATATAAGTTTTTTCCCTTTTTTAAATTTTGGTAACAAATTAAACTGCATAAAAGCCACCTTTTCTTAAAATAATTTTGCTTACCACTCATTTTACTTGCTTCTTTTTTTTTTACAATTCGCACTGTTCGGCGACCAAAAAAAATACTCATGTGAACGAAATGTCAAAATTCGGGACCATTCGCAATTCGCAGTTCGTGTCTCATGTGCAAAGCACTATAAGGAACCTAAATTTAATGAATATACCTATAAATAAGTTAAGTTACAAAACTTCGGAAAAGATAGATTTTTTTAAAAATTTCGTGCACATATTATGTTTAATTGTGCATGGCATTGAGAATACTATAGTATTCATACCATTGTGTCAAGACTAGATGTATGTCATGGGCATTAAATGTTAAATAGCTATTAAAATTTAATGCACTATTCATGTTTTTAAAATTAAATACAATTTATATTCGCTATATTTTCAGCGTAATGTTAGTTTTATAACAAACTTTTTTTATACACCCGTATTCTGAAACTCGTATTTATGACTCGTATTCGACTATAGTCGTATGTTGGTATTCCAGAAGTCGTACATTCGACTTCACTTGTACTAATATCGGGAAACGCAAAACATCGCATACGACTGTTCGTATTTTATCGTTATTCCGAATCTCGTATTCGATTTACTTGAAGTCGTATTTGTGTACTTTTTTACTCGTATTAAATTTTCTAGACGAGACTTGTTTTTCTTTTGATAAAAATGGACAAAAAGTTAATGTAAGTTATTATTATTATTTTTATTAGGCATCATAAAAAGCAGTAATGTTCTTAAAATATTTCAAGCCTTCTAACCTGCCGATCGCGGCGGCTGTTTAGTCCTAAGAGCCACCTTAACTGACTGGCCCGGCTCTATTGCTAATAACTTTTTGAGAGCGTTCTTTATGACTCGTATTCGACTACAGTCGTATGTTGTAATCCAGGAGTCGAACATCCGACTTCACTTGCACGAATATTGCGAAACGCACATCATCGCATACGACTGTTCCTAGGACTGTAGTCGAATACGAGTCATAAATACGAGATTCAGAATATGGGTGAATGATGCAAGAAATGTATTAAAAATCGCAAGGATTTTACTTTTCTTGTTTTTGGCGTTGATTTTGGGATACCATGCCTAGAAGTTGAACTTAACTTAAAAATCTTTTCGGAATGGACAGAATTAGTGACACGAATTGTCTATTCTATATTAAACCAGTAAAATCTACGAAAGACAAACAATAGTAGTTATCATTCATTGTAAGACATAGGGCAAACTTATTACGACGCTCAATAATTCTTTTGTGGGGGTCGTCGGCAGGATTGGAGGGGTCAACAATTTTCTCACGAGTCCAAACGTCTAAGGTGAGAGGCTTTGTCACTTTCTCACAAAATGCAGCAGCTCTGAAAAAAAATGTTGGTTTTTGGCGGCATAGGCTGAAAACCGACCGTCAAAACTTTTTCGTGACATATTACAACATATTAACCATTAAACTATTGAAATTTTAATTTTAAAATTGTATAAATATTAGATATAAGAAAATGTTTGCTTTAATTGCGCACAAGGATAACTTTTTTTGTTTTACCTTCTTAACATGGTTGATTTTGACATCACTTTTTTCTTTTAAGTTTTCAACTGCAATTCCTTGTTCAGAATTCGAATAACTGCTAGCATTGAATCGATCTTGAACAAAATTCTCACCGTCCAAGTTTACGTCTTTTAAAGATTGTTTTTTTTGGATGTTCGTATTAGAATCCACTACGTTATTACACGAAGCGCAGTCTTCACTATTCCTTTTACTATTTAGTTTCCAGTCGCCTTCGTTTTTGTTCAGTACGCGAATTCGGTCCTTCATAACCGACCTGCTCGGCTTTCCCGGGAATTTAGACCTTCCCATCTTACTTCTCTTTACATTTTAGAATTATATTCACATAGTGCATAGGAATGAATTAACACTAAATAAGTTTCATAGGTTTTTTTGAATTAAATAAAGGTTCACGTAAAACTGCGCGTTCGGTAAGCCATCTTAGTTTTTTTTTTAATTTCAAAACTATAATCATATAGTGCATAGAAATGGATTTGTAAAAAATTATTTCCACAAATTTTTTGATTATTTAGAAAATCATTTTAGTAAAGCAACGCGTTCGGCAATCCGAAAATATAGTATAATTATGAGATTTTATATGAAATCATTCACAAATCTCCAGCCAGGATATGAACCACGCACAAGATAGTTAAACGGAAACAATAAGCACGATTTAATTTATAAAGATTCAAAATTTTAATTGTTTAAACAAATGTTTGGAAAAACAACAACATTATCATTTGTCACTTTTGGACTCTGGTATCCAAAAAAATCTTTATTCGTATTTCTTACTTGCAAGTAGTTTATGCCATATATACTCTATTAAAAGGAATCCAAACCAGGGCTGTCAGCTGTCATTCGAGTTTGGCTGTACAATTGTAAGTGAAGCACTTACACCCCGTCTCCACTAGCAATAAATTCATCGCGCAATAGCCAAAGCAGAGAGCAGAAGAACTGTCAGATTTTTGTGGCTGGGCATTTCATCGCATACTTTTTTAGTATAGTGAATAATTTTAATGGATCAAATTGCAAAGGCTTTCAAATTAGGAATTAATATAAATGAGTTCTATGGACAATTTCAAATCCTATTTTTTTTAGAAAAACGTAAATCTCAAGCAAAAGCTTTGTTCTCACGTAAAATTCAAACTCAAACAAATTTAATTTGGGAAGGCCAGAAGAATATGACAGTTCTCCTTGCGATAAAGTAAGCGATGAATGGTATGCGATGAGAGCATAGTTTCTATCGAATGCTTTGAAAATATAGCTGCGATGAAGGTCTCTACTTGCGATGATGAACGCATGCTTTAAAGCATGCTCTGGATTCATCGCTAGTGGAGACCGCATGTTAGGTCTACTATTACTACGTTTATATGCATTATCGAAAGATCGAGTTGGATTAGGGTCGGATTTTCGACCCCAGGTTTTTCGTCATTTGAGTTAAGTGAATAGGTGGGTTCATACTCTCAAATATGTTTGACAAATATGGTTTGATGAATATTTGACGGATTGAAAGTATTTGCGTTCACATTCGTCAAATATGCTATCAAACATAACTTCTCATTAGAATTCTTACCATGGCGGACCAACTCAGAGCATAGATGAAATATTAGTTGAGCAAATTTACTACCATTTTTATATTTAAAAGTCTGCAGAAAACTTATATTAATCTAATAAAATCCACCTGAATTACCGGTATTGCATATATGAATCATTTTGAAATATTTTCTTACGATATGCACAGCTCGAGAACTTCATTGAAAATGAAATTTGCTTGTGGCTTGACAAGCATGCGTTCACATTCTCAAATATGCTTGTCAAATCAGCAAAATATCAAAATATTTTGATATCATCAAGCATGTTTGACAATCCATTTGATGAAGCGTTCACATTATCAAATTCGAGTCAATCAAACAGCAGTTGTCAAACATATTTGAGAACGTGAACCCCCCTAATGATCAGCTTAACCTTCGAAGCATTTTAATTTCATATTCACTCACCTTAGATGCATTTAGAAATGTAGACATCTTGGAGAATATCGTATAAAGGGGTCAAATTCTATGCCGCAAAACGACTTTCGCTGCTGTAAACTGACTCTTAGTAATTGATTGTTGTTAATTGATGTCAAACCACTCATTTCATCATCCGGCTCGGCCTTGATTAAACCATATAAGTATAAGTATGATCTGAAAAACAAAATACAAAATAAATTATACGAAACAATAGCCGTGTTTTTTTGGAAAGGTTATCCGTAGTACAGTAGGATTTTATATGAATAATAAATACAACATCCGCAGTAGGATCACTGCCGATAAAAGGAGCAGTGAAATACAGCTGCGGATAGAGATTTGACGTTTGTTCGAGTATCGGCAGTTATCCTACTGCGGATGTTGTATTTGTTATTCATATAAAATCCTACTGTACTAGGGATAACTTTTCCATAAAAAACACGGCTAATGCAATGAAAATTGAACTTACCTCCTCCATTCTCTTCCATTTCGATTTAATGTTTTTTTTTTATATCATGCATCCGTCAAAAAAAACATAGAAGAATATGAAAATGGCGCAAATTTACAAAATGCAGACGAAAATGCTATAATAAAGATGAACATGTTCGTCTCTACTATAGTCTTGACTTTTGTATTTCTCGAATTTCCTATAATGCAGAAATGAAGTTCTTCTGCAATTTCCTCTTTTCTCTCTATCTAACACATATGAATTCTGCATTTGGCATCCCTTTTTTTGCAGAAATCAAATGCAGATACATGTAAATTCACCATTAAGAGCTCGATTTATACTACGTTTCCATTTCCACTAAACGGTAATCTAGATTATTTTCCAGTTTGATTTAAAATAATATAGTAGTGTTTCCACTGGACTTGTAAGATTTATTTTGACATCTAAAATCTTAATTACAATCAGTGTCACAATTGACACTGTTCTCAGCTGAAATTTAAATTTTAGTTTTAAATTATTTAAATGAAGGAAAAAAAATCAAGTTTTTGATGGCGGCCTTAAGGCTCAGTCAAACAGAACGCGTTTTTACGCCGCGCTTCACCGCCGCGTTCAAACGCAGCGTTGTATTACATTGCAATACATGCCCCATGTAACACTGAACGCGTTTTTGACGCCGCGTTGAATTCACAATGGCGTCGCAACGCGGCGGTGAAACGCGACGTTGTGTGAAATTACAGATTATTTCTAACGCTGCGGCAGTCAAAGGAATTTTAAATTTTTTCAAGATGGAAAAATTAATTGAATTGGTGAGAAATAACCCATGTCTATACGATATGGGTGATAAATTGTATAAGAACATTGTCTTACATACATATTTAATTATTATTATTGAAACATGAGACAAATTTGTCTCTTATAAATGCCGCATTGCTAGGTCTTCTGTTTGTTGGCCTTCAAGATTTGCGACTCTAGCTCTCCGCACAACTGGCGATATTCGCCGATTTCTTTTCTTTTTTTGTTAATTGGCATGTACCCAAATTCTTTCTCTTTCACGGGAATTTCGTAAAATAGCAAATAGAAGCAATAATCCCTCTTGTGAATCTGAGCCGCTTGATATTATTTTTGTTAAGGAATGATTGGTTTGTTTGTTCATTGCTTGAAAGCTCTCTGTTTGACGTCCTCTGACGCGGCGGTTGCAACGTCGCTTCAAAATAATCTTACCGTCGCGTTAAAAAATCTTAACGCGGCGTTGAAAACGCGTTCTGTTTGACCGAGCCTTTAAACAGACAATCTGAACGTCAGAGGAAAAAACGCCAAACGTATAAAATAATTGCTCTGAGGAAAACAAAAATGTTACTGCATTAAAGATTGAAAACGAGAAACATGTGGGTCATGGTGGATTTACATGTATCTGCATTTGATTTCTGCAAAAAAAAAGGGATGCCAAATGCAGAATTCATATTTGTTAGATAGAGAGAAAAGAGGAAAATGCAGAAGAACTTCATTTCTGCATTATAGGAAATTCGAGAAATGCAGAAGTCAAATTATAGATAAAGACGAACATGTTCATCTTTATTATAGCATCTTCGTCTGCATTTTGTAAATTTGCGACATTTTCACATTTTTCTATAATTTTTTTTGACGGATGCATGATATGAAAAAAAAACATTAAATCGAAATGGAAGAGAATGAAGGTAAGTTCAATTTTCATTGCATTGTTTGGTATAATTTATTTTGTATTTTGTTTTTCAGATCATACTTATACTTATATAGTTTATTCAAGGCCGAGCCGGATGATGAAATGAGTGTACAATTAACAACAATCAATTGCCCAAGAGTTAGTTTACAGAAGCTAAAGTCGTTTTGCGGTATAGACTTTGACCCGTGTATACGATATTCTCCAAGATGTCTACATTTCTAAAAGCATCTAAGGTGAGTGAATACGAAATTGAAATGCTTCTAAGGTAAAGCTGATCATTCACTTAAATCCATAGGTAATAGCAAGGTCGCAACTTCAGCTCAAAAATAAACGATGTGGTAATAGTCTCTGCAGCGAGAACCCCAATGGGTAGCTTTCAATCCTCTAACTCTACTCTCTTCAACACAATTGGGTGCAACAGCTATAGCAGCTTCTGTTCAGAGAGCTGGTATTTCAAAAGAAGATGTTAACGAAGTGTACATGGGAAATGCAGTCTCAGCTGGTTTGGGACAAGCTCCTGCTCGTCAAGCTGCTATTTTTGCTGGACTTCCAAAGAATGTGTGTTGTACGAATAAAGTGTGTTCATCAGGAATGAAGGCCGTAATGATTGCGTCACAAACCCTGATGTTGGGCCAGGCTGAGATTATTGTCACTGGTGGTATGGAATCAATGTCCAATGTACCATACTATCTGAAACGAGGAGCAACTCCTTATATAGGGATTAATCTTATTGATGGTATTTTACATGACGGTCTGTGGGAGGGGACGTTTATAATAAATTCCATGTAGGAAATTGCGCTGAGAATACTCCAAAAAAAATGGGCATATCGCGTAAGGAGCAAGATGACTGCTATTAGCTCTTATAAGGGTTCGACCAAAGCATGGACTGATAAAGTCTTTGATGCTGAAATCGTCCCTGTTAAAATCCAACAAAAGAAAAAAGGCGATATAATCGTAGCCGAGGACGAAGAATTCAAGTGGGTTAACTTTGACAAATTCGGCCAGCTGACGACAGTACATATATTCCAGAGAGAATGGCACTGTTATGGACGGAAATGCATCAACTTTAAACGATAGGGGTGCTGCTGTTGTCTTGATGACTGCTGATGCAGCCGAACGTTTGAAACTCAAGCCTTTGGCTCGAATTGTTGGCTTTCAGGATGCTGAAACCAATCCCATTGACTTCCCCATTGCACCAGCATTTGCAATCCCAAAGTTATTGGAAAAATCTGGCATTCAAAAGAATGAAGCTGCAATGTGGGAAATCAATGAAGACATTTTCAATTTTTCATTAGTGGTTTTGGCCAATATTAAAAAATTGCCGGTGGTGGTGTTTCATCAATTCTCATCCAAAAATTGTAAGACTCGATAAAAACAACTTTGTGCCTTTAAAACTAAGCCAGAATTATTTTTATAAAACCTTTAACTTTAATTGCAGCATGTTATTGTTTAAATTTAAAATTTTATATTTATCTACCCTATTTTAAAAAATAAAAGTAAACATTTTTGTATTAACTATTTTTTGTTTAAGTCTCCATAACTTTCACAATTTGAAACGTTTAATTTTCAGATCCAATCACATGGCTGAAGGAAAAACAGTTCTAACACTGTACACAAAGGATCCATGTCCAATGTGTGATGAGTTGGTAGATGAACTGGAAGCAAATTTTAAAGGAGAATACGATCTTCAAAAAGTTTACATAACTGATAACGAAAATCTAAAGTATCTGCGTCTCTATAAATACGATATTCCAGTTGTATTTTTGAATGGCCAATATTTGTGCAAACATAGGTTGAACAAAATCCTCTTACGAAACAAGTTGAATGAGTTGTGTCGTACCTAAAAAAGATCAAATGATAAATATATGTACATTATGTACATAAAGGTTGATAATATAAATTAGTGTAATTTTATTCTTTATTGTATTTAAAATCGTTGCATGCCGTTTATCGAATCCTCTGTATTTCACTCCTTGTAGTGCATTGGCATATACGTTGCATTAAATTCAATAACCTTCCATTTTAGACAGGTTTCTGACCAAAAAGAAACTCAAGTTCTAAACTGTTGAAATCGAAAGCAGTTCATAAGCTTAATACGCGAGTGTGAAAGTCTACAACTATCTACTCTCGAGTAAAATTTTACGAATTGTATATTGGGCATGATTATTCTATTCTACGAAACCCACCTTAAATTTGACAAGTAAGTACATATATTTTTCTAAACTACGGTTTTTTACGATAATTATGACATTTTTCATTGGTAAAATGATGTGCATCGTTTTAATACTATAACTCCTTTCAATCTGTGGATATGGGGAATTGTGGATATTATACTCATGCAATTGAATTGAGTTTGAAATAGGATGATGTGTTGTTTCATTTTGACGCGTTTGCTTTAGCAGTCATTAGGAATCGGATAACCATCATTCGCATCCGTAACCATCTACACTACCAAAATAAGTAGCTTATTGACTAGTTGAATAAGCAACTTATCCGACGGAGTGATCTTCCGTGGCAGTCTTCTAACTCGCGATTTAAGGAATCCTTAGGAGGGAAGTAACTGAAGGAATAACAAAAATGAATAGCAACAAATATGCAGTACCGAAAGATCGAGTTGTATTCTTATATGGTTTAATCAATACCGAGCCGGATGATATATTTAATTCTCAACAATTTGTTCTTAATAAAATAGTATAACATTTTAGCTTCAATAAATAAAAATAACAAAGTTTTAGTTTCAATAACAAAAAGCATTTTATTTTTTTTTTTTGATAATCACAATAATTTAATGATGTCAAAGTATCATTTCCTTTACCATGGGCGTAGTGAGATGATTTTCATCATTTATAATTGTCTTCGGAGTTTCAGGTGCACTGTCAGTCACTTCAGAAACAAGATAAACGTTTTGAGATCCATCGGGCTGGTTGACAACGTTTATAACATCTCCGGATCGTCCTGGTGTAATATTTCCTATGTTTACCTGAGCATCTTCTAAACTTTGATTCGAGTAGTCGAATGACTGTTAATGCTTCCATTGGACTGGGGATGTTCAATTTTTGGTATAGGACTATCGTCATCATGATTACTGGAACCAACCGATGGCATATTTAGATATGGACTCATTGGTGCACTAAAAATAAAAACATATTGCATTTTTTAGCAAGATATTTAAAAATAAATATTATTACTCTAAACCAGAATCATTTTCTGCATTCGCTTCATCAAAAAGTTCTTCACCCAGTTCATGAATTACAGGTCCACATTCTCTGAGGAAAACAAAAATGTTACTGCATTAAAGATTGAAAACGAGAAACATGTGGGTCATGGTGGATTTACATGTATCTGCATTTGATTTCTGCAAAAAAAAAGGGATGCCAAATGCAGAATTCATATTTGTTAGATAGAGAGAAAAGAGGAAAATGCAGAAGAACTTCATTTCTGCATTATAGGAAATTCGAGAAATGCAGAAGTCAAATTATAGATAAAGACGAACATGTTCATCTTTATTATAGCATCTTCGTCTGCATTTTGTAAATTTGCGACATTTTCACATTTTTCTATAATTTTTTTTGACGGATGCATGATATGAAAAAAAAACATTAAATCGAAATGGAAGAGAATGAAGGTAAGTTCAATTTTCATTGCATTGTTTGGTATAATTTATTTTGTATTTTGTTTTTCAGATCATACTTATACTTATATAGTTTATTCAAGGCCGAGCCGGATGATGAAATGAGTGTACAATTAACAACAATCAATTGCCCAAGAGTTAGTTTACAGAAGCTAAAGTCGTTTTGCGGTATAGACTTTGACCCGTGTATACGATATTCTCCAAGATGTCTACATTTCTAAAAGCATCTAAGGTGAGTGAATACGAAATTGAAATGCTTCTAAGGTAAAGCTGATCATTCACTTAAATCCATAGGTAATAGCAAGGTCGCAACTTCAGCTCAAAAATAAACGATGTGGTAATAGTCTCTGCAGCGAGAACCCCAATGGGTAGCTTTCAATCCTCTAACTCTACTCTCTTCAACACAATTGGGTGCAACAGCTATAGCAGCTTCTGTTCAGAGAGCTGGTATTTCAAAAGAAGATGTTAACGAAGTGTACATGGGAAATGCAGTCTCAGCTGGTTTGGGACAAGCTCCTGCTCGTCAAGCTGCTATTTTTGCTGGACTTCCAAAGAATGTGTGTTGTACGAATAAAGTGTGTTCATCAGGAATGAAGGCCGTAATGATTGCGTCACAAACCCTGATGTTGGGCCAGGCTGAGATTATTGTCACTGGTGGTATGGAATCAATGTCCAATGTACCATACTATCTGAAACGAGGAGCAACTCCTTATATAGGGATTAATCTTATTGATGGTATTTTACATGACGGTCTGTGGGAGGGGACGTTTATAATAAATTCCATGTAGGAAATTGCGCTGAGAATACTCCAAAAAAAATGGGCATATCGCGTAAGGAGCAAGATGACTGCTATTAGCTCTTATAAGGGTTCGACCAAAGCATGGACTGATAAAGTCTTTGATGCTGAAATCGTCCCTGTTAAAATCCAACAAAAGAAAAAAGGCGATATAATCGTAGCCGAGGACGAAGAATTCAAGTGGGTTAACTTTGACAAATTCGGCCAGCTGACGACAGTACATATATTCCAGAGAGAATGGCACTGTTATGGACGGAAATGCATCAACTTTAAACGATAGGGGTGCTGCTGTTGTCTTGATGACTGCTGATGCAGCCGAACGTTTGAAACTCAAGCCTTTGGCTCGAATTGTTGGCTTTCAGGATGCTGAAACCAATCCCATTGACTTCCCCATTGCACCAGCATTTGCAATCCCAAAGTTATTGGAAAAATCTGGCATTCAAAAGAATGAAGCTGCAATGTGGGAAATCAATGAAGACATTTTCAATTTTTCATTAGTGGTTTTGGCCAATATTAAAAAATTGCCGGTGGTGGTGTTTCATCAATTCTCATCCAAAAATTGTAAGACTCGATAAAAACAACTTTGTGCCTTTAAAACTAAGCCAGAATTATTTTTATAAAACCTTTAACTTTAATTGCAGCATGTTATTGTTTAAATTTAAAATTTTATATTTATCTACCCTATTTTAAAAAATAAAAGTAAACATTTTTGTATTAACTATTTTTTGTTTAAGTCTCCATAACTTTCACAATTTGAAACGTTTAATTTTCAGATCCAATCACATGGCTGAAGGAAAAACAGTTCTAACACTGTACACAAAGGATCCATGTCCAATGTGTGATGAGTTGGTAGATGAACTGGAAGCAAATTTTAAAGGAGAATACGATCTTCAAAAAGTTTACATAACTGATAACGAAAATCTAAAGTATCTGCGTCTCTATAAATACGATATTCCAGTTGTATTTTTGAATGGCCAATATTTGTGCAAACATAGGTTGAACAAAATCCTCTTACGAAACAAGTTGAATGAGTTGTGTCGTACCTAAAAAAGATCAAATGATAAATATATGTACATTATGTACATAAAGGTTGATAATATAAATTAGTGTAATTTTATTCTTTATTGTATTTAAAATCGTTGCATGCCGTTTATCGAATCCTCTGTATTTCACTCCTTGTAGTGCATTGGCATATACGTTGCATTAAATTCAATAACCTTCCATTTTAGACAGGTTTCTGACCAAAAAGAAACTCAAGTTCTAAACTGTTGAAATCGAAAGCAGTTCATAAGCTTAATACGCGAGTGTGAAAGTCTACAACTATCTACTCTCGAGTAAAATTTTACGAATTGTATATTGGGCATGATTATTCTATTCTACGAAACCCACCTTAAATTTGACAAGTAAGTACATATATTTTTCTAAACTACGGTTTTTTACGATAATTATGACATTTTTCATTGGTAAAATGATGTGCATCGTTTTAATACTATAACTCCTTTCAATCTGTGGATATGGGGAATTGTGGATATTATACTCATGCAATTGAATTGAGTTTGAAATAGGATGATGTGTTGTTTCATTTTGACGCGTTTGCTTTAGCAGTCATTAGGAATCGGATAACCATCATTCGCATCCGTAACCATCTACACTACCAAAATAAGTAGCTTATTGACTAGTTGAATAAGCAACTTATCCGACGGAGTGATCTTCCGTGGCAGTCTTCTAACTCGCGATTTAAGGAATCCTTAGGAGGGAAGTAACTGAAGGAATAACAAAAATGAATAGCAACAAATATGCAGTACCGAAAGATCGAGTTGTATTCTTATATGGTTTAATCAATACCGAGCCGGATGATATATTTAATTCTCAACAATTTGTTCTTAATAAAATAGTATAACATTTTAGCTTCAATAAATAAAAATAACAAAGTTTTAGTTTCAATAACAAAAAGCATTTTATTTTTTTTTTTTGATAATCACAATAATTTAATGATGTCAAAGTATCATTTCCTTTACCATGGGCGTAGTGAGATGATTTTCATCATTTATAATTGTCTTCGGAGTTTCAGGTGCACTGTCAGTCACTTCAGAAACAAGATAAACGTTTTGAGATCCATCGGGCTGGTTGACAACGTTTATAACATCTCCGGATCGTCCTGGTGTAATATTTCCTATGTTTACCTGAGCATCTTCTAAACTTTGATTCGAGTAGTCGAATGACTGTTAATGCTTCCATTGGACTGGGGATGTTCAATTTTTGGTATAGGACTATCGTCATCATGATTACTGGAACCAACCGATGGCATATTTAGATATGGACTCATTGGTGCACTAAAAATAAAAACATATTGCATTTTTTAGCAAGATATTTAAAAATAAATATTATTACTCTAAACCAGAATCATTTTCTGCATTCGCTTCATCAAAAAGTTCTTCACCCAGTTCATGAATTACAGGTCCACATTCCGATCCAGATTCACTTGCTTTCCTTAGCTTAGCTTGTTCCGGAGTATCGTTGATCATCAATTGCATATGACGTTTGACACTCGTCATGATTCTTGATGGTCGTTATTAGGAATTAATTGAGCTTGTTGACAATTTGCTGTTGCTTAGTGTGTTTTTGTCGAAGTGATACAATTTCACGCCAAAGTGCTACATTTTCTTGTTTCGTTACAGATAATCTAGGATCCAATGAATCCTGACGTCCACGCATCGCCTTCACATCATTCAAAACCTTGCTTACTGCTTCTGGCTTAACAGTTCCCTTTTCATCAATTGTTTTAGTAGGTATTGGCAATTTTTCAAACAAATTCTTTTCATCGTACATCGATTTTTTGACTAAAATCCAATGTGGACTATATTCAACCAAGATTAAAATTTTAATCATTAACGAAGTAAAATTTTGCCTGTTGATTAGTTCACATTTGATTTTTGTCAAAAAATCGATTTCAAAATAAGATGAACTGAATTTAGTCTAGAGTCGAAACGCCCATTTTTGTGGACTAAAGACCAAACAAGCTATTTTGAATCGATTAATTTAAATTTTTGTTTAAACGCAAAACCAAAAACAAAAATATATATACATAGATGAGATTTTCTTACATTCGTCGTCGACTGTAAACGAATCATTTCATTTCTTTACCATCGTCATCTTCAAGTGATTATGAATTCGTTGTGGAATTTTTTCAAAAGGAGCTTACTCAGAGACTAAGAAGTTTTAATTATTATTAATCCTTATCCACTCGAGCTATAGGAGCAAATATATGCGACCATGTTCAAATTTGTATTTTTTTAAATCAACAAATTTGTTCCGGTGTGTGTCAATTTACCTAAAGTGGAAATGAGATAAGCACTTTTTAGACTTTCATAAGATAAAACGCTTTTGTCCATCAAGCATAAATGTATATTTTTATCAATTATTACTTTTATCATTCTAGATGTACATAATATTTTAACTTTGCATCAATGGAGCTGAGGAAAAAAAATTGGTGGAAATGTTCTGTCTTTTAATGATACAGATTCTCACCTGTGTATTAAACATTGGAGATGTTTTTTTTTTAATAAATGTACCTACGTATATTAAAAATAAGAGAATATGTACATATATTTATATTTATGTTTGTATAGTGGGGAATACGATTATAACAGAAAAAAATTTAGAAATAAAAACTAAAATCTCTTAGACAATTTGATATTTATCTACAATCAAAACTGATTCGGTTGAGTGCTTTACTGGTGTTTCATCGTCTACATGAACCACATCCTTGGCATGAATATCAGCGAAAGGAGTTTTCGAAACAAAAGAAACCTGAAAATTGTCAGTTGTTAGTCGAATGTTACGAGACATGTTAGTTTAAGTGATATTTACTTTAATGGGAAAAAATCCCCTGGAATGGATGACGCACAACTAAATTCCATTGATCCTGCCTTTTTTGAAGCATCAAGAACTGGGATGAGCCATTGAAGGACGTGCTTTCGTGAATCATAATTGTAGGTGCCGTCATATTCGCTTACTGACGGTTGTATATTCAATCTGGAAAGAAGCGATTTTTGGGTATCGTTTGAGATGTAATGACCTAAGACTTACCTCAGGGGATTAGCAATACAGACGTCTTGCAATTCAAGGCGCTGTGCCTCGAGTTCATACTCAATGTTGATATCGTAACCACCATCACCATTTTCTGAAGGCCAATAGTTAACTGATTACAAAAATATTAAAAGATTTAGTTAATTTTTAAATCAAACTATAAAGATGTTAAAAAATACTTGTAAGAGGAATAGCTGAATCATCTTATGTGGTGTATCACCATTTGAGCACACCAACATCTGTGTTCAATGGGAATGGCCTGGCTGGGTTTTCGAGACGAATTTGTGATCGTGTTTTAAAGAGTTCTTTATCGACGTTTGGATGTGTTTGTAATTGAATTCCATGCTTGTGCTTATTTTCCAAAATAACCTTAATCCGCCCGAATGACTCGTCTGAGATTCTCAGTATCAGCAAACCAGAGAGTTCGAATGTTTGTAAACCTCCATCGCGACCGAGACGAACATGTCGTCACGATCGAATTTTAGACCACCATCGTCAATAGATGTAATTGTAATGTAATGTAATACATATTAAGCTACCGAATGAATCTTGCCATATTGTTGTGTTTATATAATTCTTATTATGTTTATATAATTCAAATTATGAAACTTCGATTATCCTTACTCCAACAAATTTAGTTATATTCACTCGACGAGCTTCCAAAGTTTAGCCAAGAAGGCATGAACTCGATCCGGTTTCACTAAATGTGTGTATTTTATTGACACTTTTTATAAATTAAATGGAATATTTGATTTTTTTTACCTTTTTTTCTTAAAAATACACTGAATTCAATTAAATTTTGGAAGGATTGCAAATAATTTTAATAAATTTCACACAAAACACCAATTAATTTTGAAGGAAAACATATGATTAATAAGTTATAGCAGGTTATAGGAAGCAAAAAAGAGTTGCCATCTGTGTATTCTCTCCCACTTACGGGTTTCGACATATATCTGCCTCTCTCTACTTTTCTGCATTTTGTAGATGCAGAAACATGTAAATCCACCATCAAAGTTAGTCATCAGTAATTGTAGTTTTTTTTATTAACATACATAAATAAATTGCATATTTGTTAAATCCATTCTTTTATCTTTCAAAGCCTCGAAGAAGTACTTTTTAGGAAGAACACATCTGCCCAAGGCTCCACCAACAGTGCTTCCTCTTTCTCCGACCACAACGTCCTTCTCTTTGATTTTGTTTTCTTTTCCTTAGAAATACAAATATTTAAAATCATTTTTTCAACTAAAATACAATCGTATTTACCATTACGCTCCAGCCAAAAGTTTTAGCGGTATAAAGTAGTTTGAAGCTGTTTACAGTTATTAAAATGTTTTTTTTTTTTGTTCAGTTTGTCAACAGACAAACAGTCTTTTTCTTCCATGAAACTGTCAGATTCACTTGAAATGAAAAAGTAAATCTGTTGCCAATGATGCCACTACCGACATCTAGTATTGAGATGCTGAACGCAGCCCCAAATTTCGCCACAGCTGAATGTGCTAACGAAGCCACTTTTTTTAATTAAATCGTTTTGCAAGAATATTCCATAATTTTATTTTGTAAAGTAAAGATCTGAGTTGTAAGCAAAATAAAAAGAATTTTGTAGAAAAAAGTTAAAGTTAAAGCCTAGTACTCAGATCGGGAAAAATTTTGACTCCCATACAATTTTTTTCCTGGGACAAATTTTTTCTCGGATATTTTTCCGAGCAGTACGCAGTTCGCGCGCAAAATTTATACTATTGTGAATTGTTGTACAAAATGTCTCCACTAAATTTTACCAGGAAAAAGAATGATACAAGCATTATTTTGCGGGACAAATTTTGACAGCCACCGTATTTTCGAAAGTGATTTTTGTCAAGACTGTTTTTATGTAAAAGGTGTTGATGTTTCTCTTGAAAGCATCGAGAGGAGATTCCAAAAAGGTATGAACGACTTTTGTAAGACAACCCGTTCCAGATATATAGTAAAAAACACATTAAATTATATTTATTCTCTCCAACTTAAAACTTTTGCCCTTTGAGTATATCTTTGAGTATATATAATATGGAGGGCTCGTTCCTATCCCTAATGCATTGTAGTACTCGAAATTGTGATAGGGGTCGCTGTCTCACTTTCTGTAAGTTAAGGATACAGCCGTATCCTCCGATTTGTGCTTACCTTCTCCTCGCATATAGTTCTCAGTCACATGTGATATGAAGCACTCGGCAATAACTTTGTCTTACACAAATTTGAGTAGCGCCCCCTATGATAGTCACGCATTTGGAATAGAAACGAGACCTCCATATTATATATACTCAAAGGAGTATATATTATATATATATATATAAATATATATGCCCGAGATTTGGAAAAGTTTTGTAGAGATTAAAGTTGTAGAGATAAAATTTGTCTTGTCTCGATCTGCGTACAAGGCTTAAGATACAAAACTAAGATAAAAGCAAAAATAAAAAGTTAAAAGTAAAGTAGAAATGGAGGGCTCACAGCTGTACCGAACCAAGTCATAAAAAAAAAATCCAAAACTGATGCCAAAATCTCCGCAAAATTGACCTCTATTTAGGGCTGTAATGACCTAATTCAAAAATTATTTTGTTCCTTAGTTAACGGTAAAAGAACCAAGTCAGTGGCTTTCATTTTCGATTTATTTCGAAGTATAAACGAACCAAGTCAGTATTATTCAGTTTTCGTCAATTTTATCCTCGAACAGACGTGGGTATGGTTTGTTTCGTATTTTTCATCTCGTTCTGCATGCTGCCTCCCTGAAACCCCCCTACTAGGGCACACTATAGGATTTGGGGTATGTGCGAGGTTGGGTGTATACCTACTTATAATTATTGTTACTCTTACTATGAGCAATTATTAAAATAAAGAGAAAGCATAATATAATATTTTTATTTTTTAAATAAATGATGTTATTCAAGCAGAGAAAAATTGATTTTAAACTTAAATTTTTCTGTTAAAATTAACTCGGAGATAATTTTTGAATTCAGTAACATAAGTTTTTCTGTCGCACTATTGCTTCGTGAAATATCAAAAGAAAATTTTTAATATTTATTAGAGAGCAAAATATTTAAATATGGCTTTACAGATTAATTAAGTCTGACCAATTAAATCAAAGTAAAGCTAATATTTATTAGAAAGCAAAATATTTAAATATGATTTTACAGATTAATTAAGGGCCAATTTTATGAACCTCAATTAAATTTAATTCTATCATTAAGCATGGGAAATTCATCGATTTAAAAAAATATAATTTATTCACCCACATTTAACGATTTAAATTGACGTTTCCTTTATTAACTAATGATACATTTAATCTAAATACGTGTTTTACTAAAACGAAAAAAAAAACACCTTTTAAGAGCGATTTTGAGCGCTAATAGGATTTAACTGAAGTGTTTCTATTTATTCATTCTCAATTAGCTCTGACTCAGGTTTTGTTTATCTTGTGCAAAAATAAATTGTCATTGGTGTTAAATTAAAACAATTGCAAAATGGATAATAATCTAGAATATTTGTTGGATATAAGTGATTAGAACGACGAAAATTTGCTTGCACCCGAACGATGGCAGTATAGAATAACTGATAGAATTAACATGGAAAAATGGGGTGATGAAGATTTCTTCCAAAGGTTTCTTCTTACCAACCAAACCCTCCTCCACCTTGTTGCGGTGGGGAGGCTTACGTTTGAAATCTCAGCTGATCGGCTTTAGATTTATATTTATTAAATCCTCAATCGATCTGCTGAGGTTTTAAGCCAACTAAGAGGAACCCACAACGATAAAACTATGGACTTGTCACAACAAACGAACAAAACACCAGCGGGGATATACGCTGAAACGTCGACAGAAGTCACGACTGCCGGTGCGGGCTTGGCCTCTCCAACAGGAGGAGGGGATAAGTCACCAGTGACCAATAAAAACGAACAACAATAACAAGACAAGACGACAAAGACAACGACAATTACAACACAAGAGGAAGAAGACCTTCTCCTCACCCCTTCAGACGACGACGCGTGTTCCGTTGCCAGCTCCGCCTTCTCAGGGTTGTCGACCACTTCAGTTCGGAGTAGAATCTCCAACTGTAAGAAGACGGTCAAACGATTTGGAAGTCGGAATTGGAAGGAACTCAACGACATTGAACGAAGACGTCTTCAAAACGCTCGTGCTTTTCTGGCGAATGATCCTAAGAGGACAGGAAGGGTACTTTCCCAGCCGTCCAAAAAGGTAAATTCTACAGAGGGTACGACCGTGAATACTCTAATGGGACCGCCCAATCCGCCGACTGGTAAAATCCAATCAAAGGAAAGTCCGATCTCATTGGAGACCCCCTCGACGAATACGCCTACGAGGACGCTGCTGAAGCAAACTGCGGGACCACTTCTCCCAACCAGACCTGGTATGGAGCCACTTGCTCCATCGGGACTGGAAGGCGGGAAGGTGCAACCGTTGGAGATGGATATGGTGGGGCCGTGTGGGAGTGGCGCTAGGGGCCCTAGCCCCATAGGCAACTCCGGCACGTCTCTTCCATCTCTATCGAGTGGAAGTAGTGTCATAGACTTAACAACAAACACGACAACGAACACGACAATGAACACGACAAAGAACACCGTAATCGAGAAGAAGGCCTCACGGAGTGCTGGAAATCTCACCCAACTGGTTCTGAAAAAGAAACGACGGAACGCTGACAGGATTGTCCGGCGTCTAGTTAGCAAAAATCCCGAAACCTTAACGGCCAGGGAGAAGCTAGCGCTGGGCAATGCTACTCAAAAACTAAAGACCTTGACGACCACTGACATAACGAACAACTCGACTAAAACAAAGGCAAAGACCTTGAGAGCGGGAAAGGAGACGGTCGGCACTACGCCCCACCCTGAACCAAACTCAACGGCGTCTAAAAGAACGAGGCAGGATGATAAATCTTCGCCTACAAATCCTTCACCCAAAGCGAAGCGACAATTTGCCATTGCGGATTTCGGTACATCCTCCCAAAAACTCTCCGATGATCAATGTCAGTTGATGGAAGTCAGAATCCTGGACGATGTGAACGACGTTATCGTTAAGAATGGGCAACCGCCTCTCTTCGGTAATCTCAGAACCGTCCACGGATTCAAGATGCTGACATGCGAAGACGATTATACTCTCGTGTGGCTGCAGGACTTCGTCAAAAGAACGATTGCTCCCTGGCCAAATGCAAACCTTCGCCTTATGGGGCTTTAGAAAATAAAAGACCTTAACAGACCCAAAGCGAAGATGATGATGCGAGGACCAACCATCCCTAGGGACCGCATTGAGAGGTACCTGCAATCCCTAAATACTGAGCAGCTCAGTGAGAACTGGAAAGTGCTTGAGATGGGAGAGCAGACGAAAGACGGCACAGAAGTGGTTGTGCAGCTCAGTCATAAGTCTATACCACCTTTGAGGAAAATTGGCTTCAAAGTTCGTATCGGGATAAACCGGTGCAAACTGCGACTAATAGCCAAGAAGAACAAGCAAGTAAGTAAGGGGCGGAAGGTTTTTAATAAACTATGAACATGAAATTAGTACAAATTAATCTCCAACATAGTAAAGCAGCCAGCGCCAACCTTGTCTACCTCATGGAGAGTAGGCAAATAGACATCGCCCTTATTCAAGAACCCTGGATGGCAGGTGGCAAAATTAAGGGCCTGCACTCAAAAGGACTTACACTGTTCAAAACTGCACAAGTGGTATCAAACAGTAATTTTAGAACTTGCATTGTAGCTAGGAAACAGTTTAATCTTTTTCTTCTATCTATATATAGTAATCTAGACCAGACTGCCGTGAAGCTAGAGCGGATCGGGCTCCCACCACTCATCCTGGCATCTTGCTATATGCCATATGACGGGACGGAGGGACCACCTGTAGACCTAACAGTCCAGCTAGTAGAGCGACCAGCAATCGAAGGATGGGACGTGGTTCTAGGATGTGATGCTAACTCACATCATGCTCAATGGGCAAGTACCGACACCAACAGTAGAGGTGAGTCTCTTTTTGAATTTATTATAGAACATAATTTACTGGTAGCAAATAGGGGCAATGAGCCCACTTTTGTTATAAAAAACAGGGAAGAAGTGATTGATATAACTGTTACTAATAATTCAGATACAGTTTCAATCGACCAATGTTCTCAAAGAAGAATCATTCTCAGACCACAGGCTTATAGGCTTCTTGATTAATGATACAGTGGAAACTCCGAAACCTTATAGGAATTTCAGAAACACCAACTGGGATCTCTTTAATAGGGAATTAGAGAAAAAACTCAAAAATTTCAATAACACTGCGATTCAAGAACCCAAGCATATTGATCAAGCATCAGAAGAACTCAGGGTGATTCTTAGTAACGCCTTCGAGAAAAGTTGTCCACTGAAACATATAGGGAAAGGAAAAAAGAAACCACCCTGGTGGACGGTAGAACTCGGTAACTTGAGAAAAGAAACAAGAAGACTTTTCAATGCTGCCAAAAAAACTAGAAATGAGAATGACTGGGAAGTATATAAAACCAGTCAACGAAAATTCAAAGCAGAAACGCAACGAGCGAAACGAAGCTCATGGAGAACTTTTTGCAATGAAATCGAAGGGACAAACGAATCTGCTAGACTAAGGAAAATTCTTTCCAAAGATTCAATCCCTTTAGGATCTCTTAAAACGCCCACTGGGTGCTGGACAGAATCCTGCAATGAGACTCTTGAGCACTTGATAAATACTCACTTCCCGGGTTGCGGGTCAAATGACAGCAACCTGGAAACAGAACCCTACACGGAACACATTATACCATCGGATATTATAACGGAAGAAAAGATAAGATGGGCGAAGTCAAAGTGGTTTTCATTCCAAAAGCTGGCAAGCCCAGTCATACATAAGCAAAAGATTTCAGGCCAATTAGTCTGACATCGTTTATTCTTAAAACGTTTGAAAGACTGATAGACCTACATATTCGTGGCACTCTGGAACTGGTTGATTTATCCCCAGCTCAGCACGCCTACACAAAGGGGAAGAGTGTAGAAACGGCACTTCACAGCGTCGTTAGCACGATTGAGAAGACATTGAGCGACAAAGAATATACCCTTGCTGCGTTTCTCGATATTGAAGGAGCCTTCAATAACGTGAACAATAAAGCTCTAGTAGACAATAAAATCAATAATTCGATAATACGTTGGGTTGTGTGCATGCTAAAAGTGTTTGTGAAATGTCATCAAAGCGAAGAAGAACATAGAATCCAGAACATCGCACAACTTAATGACATTGCCAGACCAAAACTATGATTGACAGCAGCCAATTTGTATTTATATTAACATTTGAAAATTTTCTTAATTTTTGTTTTTTTTTTTTTGTTTTTATTAATAGTAATTTTAAATTTAGTAATTACTTAACATTTTATTGAAATTGTATAGTTTTAAAATCATGTATTATATATTAATATTTCTTATACATCTTCGTGTTTTGTGTTTTATATATTGGTTATGGGTTTGTTTGAATGTTGTGTTATATGGTTTTTCCGTTCTGAATCTGCAGTGGCTGCGTAGCCCTTTCACTATGTTCCTGACAATCCTTTCCTTATTTTATTATTATTGTGATGGCAATTCCTAACTTAAGGAGATTAACGGGTGGAGCCGGTAATGAAATGTTGCGTTCAATGTTAAATATTTTTTATAAACAAAAAGATGGTCTAAGAATATGCCATTTAAATTCACAAAGCTTATCACCTAAATTAGATGAGTTCAGAGATTTGTTTGAGGGTTCTGGGGTTGAGATTATATGTGTCTCGGAAACATGGTTTTCCAATAAAATAGATGATGCTTTCTACAAAGTAAATGGTTACAGACTTTTTCGAAGTGACAGAGTGGGACGGATTGGTGGTGGAGCTGCAATATATGTTAAAGAAGGTTTAAAATGTCGTATTAAATGCGTTTCACCGCATGATAGCGAAATGAATTATGTATTTATTGAACTTATTTCTGCTTCTGAGAATCTTCTTATTGGATCTGTTTACAGACCCAATAGGAACATTGATCCTACACCATTGTTTGATCTATTGTCCTCAATCTCTACAACGGCTTCGCAAATAGTCATAGGTGGTGATCTAAATAGCAATCTTATAGTAGATGGAGAAATAATGGATGGCTTATGTACGTTTGGACTTTTTCCTGTTAATGTATCTTGCCCAACACATTACACAAATGAAACAAGCACTTTGTTAGATGTTTTTTTCGTCAGTGATAAAAATGACATTCTATTTTATAATCAATTATCAGCACCCGGATTTTCTAAACATGATCTAATATTTCTAACTTTCAAATTTTCGATTACTTGTACGCCTATGAGCTTTGAATATAGAGATTTTAACGCGATTGACTACAACAGCTTGGAAGAAAGTGCTCGTAGCGTCGAATGGGATCGGTTAATACATATGCCTTCGTCTAGTCTTCAGGTTGATTTTCTTACTAAAAACATTCAAGTTCTCTTTAATGCGTATGTCCCAATCAGAACCAAAACTGTAAGACAAGGGCAATGTAAATGGTTTACAAATGAGATTCGCAACCTCATTCAACAGCGAAATCAAGCATATAGGTCATGGAAAAGATATCGTCTAGACACACACTTGCAACTGTTTCGGACATTGAGAAATAGAGTTGTTCAAAAAATTAAACAAGCTAAAAGACTATACTATAGACATAAGTTAGACCCGTCACTACAAAGACAAGCAATTTGGAAGAACTTAAGTGAAATAGGACTTGGAAAGCAAAAATGTTTACCGGACGAAAATCTTGATCTTGACAACCTCAATCAAAAATTTATATCTTCATCAACAACCTCTGCTTCCAATGCAAGTGTGCAATTTGTTACACGTCAACCATCTGAGTCTCTATTTCATTTCGTGTGTATTGATGACGTCGAACTTGTTTCATGTTTATTATCTGTTAAATCGAATGCCGTAGGGTTTGATGAAGTTCATCCAAAGTTCATTAAAATAATTTTACCGGTTATTCTTCCCTACTTAGTTCACATATTTAACTATATTATAATGACAAACGACTATCCTTCACAATGGAAAATTGCTAAGATCTTACCCTTTAAAAAACCGAATAGTAATGACTACAGACCTGTGTCCATTCTTCCATTCATTTCTAAGGTATTCGAAAAAGTTTTACAAAAACAAATGAATTCATTCTTGCAAGCAAATTGTTTACTTTCATCACTTCAATCAGGGTTTCGCAAACATCATAGTTGCATCACGACAACTATCAAAGTTGCAGATGATATCAGAATGTCTTTAGATGATGATAAGGTAACATTTTTGGTTCTATTAGACTTTTCGAAAGCCTTTGACATGGTGGATCATACTATTATGAGTAGTAAACTTGCCTCTCAATTTAGATTCTCGAGTTCAGCAGTCGCTTTAGTATCTTCATATCTTACCGGTAGGAAGCAAGCTGTATCAGTAAGGAATCGGACTTCTGAATTCCTGTTTAATAATAGAGGTGTACCACAAGGCTCAATTTTAGGTCCAATCTTGTTTTCATTATATGTCAATGAACTGCCATCGACTGTCCGATCCTCGATTCATATGTATGCTGATGACGTACAGCTTTATAGGAGCTGTAACTTAGGTTTGATTGAAGACTGTGTGGAAGCAATAAATGATGATTTATTCACCATAGATTTATGGTCGCAAGAAAACGGATTGGTCTTGAACCCTTCAAAAACCAAATGTCTGGTAATAAGTAAGCGAGTACTTGACCTTTCATACTTTCCGGAGGTATGCATTCAGGGGTCTAAAATAGATTATGTAGATAAGGTGAAAAATCTGGGAATTGTTTTCAATAGAAATTTAACGTGGAACGATCATATAAATGCTATTATTGGAAAGGTCTATGGCACATTGCGGAAACTTTGGATGTCACACAATTATACTCCACAAAAAACACGTTTGCTTTTGGCGAAAACGCTAGTCATTCCCATTTTAACCTACGGAGCTGAAGTCTATAGAAATTGTGATTCAGCAAGTAAGAGAAAACTGAATGTAGCTTTCAATAATACTGCGCGATATGTTTACAATATAAGACGATATGAACACATTTCTATCCATGCTAAGGAACTGTTTGGTATGACATTTGAAAATCTTCTCGCTTACAAAGCTCTGATCTTACTCTCAAAGATTATTGATACACGAGAACCAATGTACTTGTTTGATAAGTTAAACTTCGGATCCTTAAGTAGATCTCATCAACTCATTTTCCCGCGATTTACATGCACAACCTCAGAGCGACAGTTCTTTATTAGTTCCATTCGCCTCTGGAATGGATTGCCGGGACATGTACGGGAGTTGGGTGGCACTGGGCGTTTCGGAGCGGAACTAAAATCCTATTACGCGCGTTAGGTAAACCTTGTTTTTGTTCTTGTAAATTTTTAATTTTTATTTTGTTCTACTTAATACGAAGATGTATATGTTTGCTATTAATTTGTTTTTTTTTATTGGTTTATTTAAATTTCTTTTGTTATATTTTCTGTTAATTTATTTAATTTATTCTCGTAAAACTGTCTAAGTATAATTTCTGTTGTTCAATTTTGAAATTGCAAATCAAAGCTTCACTTGCTAAAAGGCTATTAAAGTCTTAATGTGTAAGCATCTACATATGTACAAATAAATAAATAAATAAATAAATAAATAAAGAACAGGCAAATTAACTCGGAACTGGCAGGGATACAGATGAGAGTGTCCACATCCAGGGGCACCCCACAGGGGGGAGTTCTCTCACCACTCCTTTGGGTGCTGGTTATGAACACAATTCTCATTAATTTAAAACACTGTGGTGTAAAGATAGTAGCCTACGCTAACGATCTTGCGTTATTAGCTACAGGTAAATTCTTACCCACTATCAGTGAACAGATTGAATACGCCCTTTCTAAGGTTAATAGATGGACTAGAAAGTGCGGCCTGATGGTTAACCCGTCAAAAACAGAATTAGTCCTCTTCACAAATAAAAGGAAAATACCAAACTTCAGAATACCTTCAATTGAAGGCACCCCGCTGAAGATTTTAGATCATGCAAAGTATCTTGGTGTGATTCTAGATAGGAAATTAAACTGGAGTTTTAACACTAAGGAAAGAGCGAAAAAAGGAATGATTGCATTCTACTCCTGTAACAGAATCTTTGGGAAATCCTGGGGACCTAGTCCAAAAATTATCAGGTGGATGGTATTTGGCGATAATCAGACCAATACTAACCTATGGTAATTTGGTATGGTGGAATTCAACGGAAAAAAGCACTAACCTCAAAACTCTGGCAAAAGTACAGAGACTCGCGTGCATTGGGATTACGGGTGCCATGAGATCCACACCAACTGCAGGGTTGGAGGCGATACTCAACCTGAAACCCCTAGACCTTTTCGTACAAGAATCCGCAGCATATAGCGCCTTAAGGCTAAGCCAGACTAATATCTGGAAAAACAGCGCAATAGGACATGCTCAAATTCTTCGGAAATACTTGGGTGATAGCATCATTACAGATTATAGTTACAACACCCGAGCTTGACTTTTACAAACTATTCCAAACTGCATTTCCAAGCAGAGAAGAATGGCTGAACAACCAACCCTACACCAGTGAATCAGAAATAGCAATCTATACAGATGGCTCCAAAATGGACACAGGTGTTGGTGCAGGCTTTTTCTCAGAACCTCTTGAGTTAAACAACTCACTTAGGTTCCCAGATCATAGCAGTGTCTTCCAAGCGGAGTTCCTGGCAGTAACAACAGCTGCTAGACAGGTATCAATGATGGCGATACCACGGGCTGATATCACCTTTTATACCAATTACCAATTACCAATAAAAGCAATTTCTGCCACTGTGATAAAATCGAAGCTTGTCTCCTACTGCCGCGAAGAGCTTAAGGTTCTTGACACGCAGCACAATATTAGACTCTGCTGGGTACCGGGACACAGCGGCATACCAGGTAATGAAAATGCCGATGAGTTGGCAAGACAGGGATCAGCGCTCGACGCTAGTCAAGCAGAGATGGTAAGCATCCCACTCTGTAACATTAAACAGAAAATTTCAGACATAATCCTAAGGAAATCCAATGAAAGGTGGAATCTACTTGACACCTGTGATACTACTAGGAAAATATGGCCCTGCTTTAACAAGCAGAGAACTGACAAAATTATACAACTTAGTAAGAAGTCCCTTCGCTCTCTCACGAGCATAATTACCGGACATAATTTATTGAAATACCATAAATTTAAAATGAAACTAAGTACAGATGACCTATGCAGAGGATGTGGTGATGAAGAGGTACACGAAGACACATCACACTTTCTCTGTCATTGCCCGTCACTATGCCACCAGAGAAGGAAATGGCTTGGTAGCTACTTCTTTGATAATCTAGAAGATATTTCTAATATTTCAGGAATACGCATATTGAACTTCGTCAATGCCTCAAAATGGCTTGACTGATTAATAGAATACATAGGTTTTATCAGGAAAGAGTGATAACACTCACGGGTAACACAATGGATCTACATTGATCTAAGTGTGACAATAGCAACATCAATTGTCAGCCCAACAACCTAACCTAACCTACCAACCAAACAGTGGATAAGGTCCTTGAAATTTTTCGACCATATGTAGAGTACTCTCTTCAAAGGTGGACAATGTTAAAAATGTTAAATTAAGATAGCATTTCAGTAAAATTTGTTTTGTGTCACGGTATACTTCTGCAATCGCACAACTGCTGATTACATTACGTTTTTTTGCACTTGGATCAATGCAAATCTCTATTGCTAATTTTGCTGGTGTAAGCATCTCCTCCGTTTGCATTTTATTGCCAAAAGTAACAGAACAATCGCTTAAAATCGATCGAGATTCATTCGGATGCCTGAAACTATGTTGGAAAGCTAGCGAGAAGTTCTAAATACAATTTTCTCCCAAAAGCGCTGCTTTTCTTTCAGGGTGCATGCGTCGGTTTTTTTATTTTCTATTACTTTAGACCGTCGTAAGATGGATTCAAGGAGAATATTTTTTTTCCAATTCTGTAAAATTTGAAGTCCTTTCGGGTATTGTCGACATTTTAATAACATATCAATTTGAAATTATTATAAATATTCAAACTGTTGGCGGTTGTCTATTTACAAAAACGTAAAAATACCTGGGATTTTTTCTAACAAACATTTAAATTTAAATATCTTATTAAAAACAAGTATTTAACTAAAGAGGAGTGAATAAATAGAAAATTTAAATTAAATTAAATTTTTAACTTGACAAAATACTGTTTTTAATTGAGTGTGAATAAATTGGCCCTAAGTCTGATCAATTAAATCAAAGTAAAGTAAATAGATGTTCACTTTACTTTAATTTTCAACTTTACCTAAACTAAAAAGTTTGAGTTTTGACACAAACCAAACGATTGCCTAAAATGAGTTCGCTATTTTGTGTAGCATATAATTATATTCCACCTCTGCGGACATTCAACCAAATATTTCATCTGTTTTCTATAAGCAACCAAACAGTTATGAAACTAAAAATTGAATGTGCGCGCCTAGGCTTTTCTTCCCTATACAAATTGAAATTATTAAATATTCTGGTTAAACGGTTAAATTTAAAAAGGTGGCTTCATAAGCACTTTCGTTCAGCTTATCATCGCTCGATGTCAGTAGTGACATGGTTGCCAGCACATCTTCCTGGTATATTAGTGGTATTAGACTTACCGTTTGGAAGACTTCAAGCACAGCAAGTTTAACGGCAGGCTGGATGTATGTCCCGCTAGAGGTTTGTACAACTGCTTTACGAACTTGTCTATCCTTCCCTTAGTTGTTTGAAGGATCCGCCCTTTAGGTCAAGTTTTTCGTGGATTGTTCTCATCCGCTATTATGACTACATCTCCTTTCTCAATTGTTCTTACTTGCTTGTACCACTTCGCACGATGAGTCAAATCTGGGAGATATTCCCTAAATCACCTCTTCCAGAAATTATTTGCAAACTTCTGAGCATTTTCCCAATTTATTTTCATCAGGATATCTCCACCGCACAAGATCCCATCTGGTGTCTCACCATTCGAGGAACCCAGCAAGAAATGATTGGGTGTAAAGGCTTCATCACCTTCACTGTCGAGTGGTAAGTATGTCAATGTTCTGGTGTTTATAGTCCGCTCAGTCTCTACTAACATACTATAGAGAAGTTCATCGTTAGGATTCCGGGTAGGCATTATCTGCTTTATTGTCTCCATGACGGACTGCACCAAACGCTCCCAACTCCCTCCCATGTGGGGTGCTGCTGGCGGGTGAAATATCCATTTAGTAACTGAGCTGTTTTTCACGTTCAGCTCTGTGGATTCCCATTCCCAAAAAATCTCATTTGGAACTCTTTATTTAAAGAATGCAGGAATCCGATAACAAGGAATCTGCATCCCGTATATGAATGGCTCGGGTTGTTAAACAAGTGAACATGACGCCCCAAAGTTTCTCCATTCTCCCGCCTATGGTAACTGTCATAGGACCGAAGTATAGTCCAGTCCTACATATTTGAATGTTCGCGTAAAAGAAGCATGTCTAACTTATGGAAGTTACGCCATATCTGGTGTTTTTGGCTTTGCTCCTTGATCCTTGCATGCTTAACAGTCTCATTTTTATGATTTTTACAAAAACCCTCAATCTAGGAGTAACAAATTATTAGATATGAAAACGAAGATGATAGGATAATCGAGCTAAGGTGACATCTTATACAGAGGGCTAGATCTACCTAAACATACTTTACTACTGACAGGCAAAAACTTGTTGTTTGGAAATATTGTGCCTGCCGAATTAAACAATTTTCAGCTTTTAAATATTCACATTTTGCAATTAATCCGGTTCTCTTCGCAGCGCCCTTTTTCCTTGCCCCAAAGGGATTCCAACGAAATCTGTAAGTCATCCCCTCATCTAGTATCAACTTCCTCCAACTTTCAACTTGGAATGTGTTTTGTTGCACCTTAGTGTGATGGAGAACATATGCCCTAATACGATAGTCAGTTGTAAGCTCGTTAGAAATAATTCTTGGCCACTTGTCTTCATATTGTTTCAGGAACGATGGACCATTAAACCACAAGCTAGACGATCCGAAATCTGGAGTTCCACTCCATTTAGTAGCTCCGAATGCATTTTCGCTAGCGTCCACAAAAAAGCAAAAAAGTGAAGTTGTAAATATTCTTGGTCATCGAATTGCATATTCTTCAGATAACACCTAGGGATGCAAATGTTATGAATATTTTTTAAAAGACTCAGCCAGTTACACCAGTTTTTGTAATGGTCATCCAAGACATGGATCATCCCACTTCAATGAAGCTCGCCATATTTCCAGTAAAAGAATTTTAATGTAGACGATGAAGTGGGCAATAAGGCTAGTCGCGCACTGGCAACTGTGATCGAAATCAAATAGTTTAATCACCAGTTAATAGAGTACCGCGCACTGGCAACTCTTTACTCGCGCTCACATTCTTTATAGAAAACAGCTCAACTGTTGTGAATTAGTTTAAGGCAATTGTTTAGTTTGTGTCAAAACACAAACTTTTAAGTTGTTCGAATCGGGTTGCTATAAGTGCGCGGTGTCCCATATAAGCCCATATGTTTCATTTTGGCAACTAAATAGTTGCGAAACTAAAAATTGAATGTGTACGCCTAGCCTAAGACCATGAGGATTGGATGGATCATAGCACGGAGAACTTGTCTTTTGGTGGGAGAAGTTAAAGTGTTTATAATATCTTTAAAAGATGATTGCGGGGATATTATAAAGATAAAACAGTTGGATGATGTGCGCCAACATATGCCTCTTTCTGATCATTCGACTTAAGGGTTGATGTTAATTATTTTTGAATATCGCTGCTTGCTACCAAGTTCATCGATTACTTTGGAGAGCTTGAGATCCAAATACAAATTTCAAATCGACACTTTGAATAAATTTCTAGATTTCTTTCGCTAGCTGTATTGCCTGGGCCATCGTATCGACACTGTCAAACAAAGCATTTACTTAATGATTCACTAGTATGGACCTAACTGCTCGGAAACGATTGAGCGTTTTTATTTTTTGCAAATTGTGCAGAGCTTGGAGAGCACGTTGCTCTGAGGATTAAAACTTTCATAACGTAAATTTCAGGTTTACAGTCGAAGCTCTCTTCACTTCACAAAAAGCGCTGCATATGTTGATCCTTGTTGCGTGTCAGGGTACCACAGAGGCTTATCTTCAGAAGACGAAAAAAGGCGTTGGCATGCTTGCCCTAGCTTGGCTTAGGTCGACGGATTGTTGAGTAGTTCTTGCCTTTTTTCGCGCTCCTCCCACACAGCAAAGAAAAAATCATATAATAAAGGATAGGGATAGGAAAAGTGGATAGGATAAAAAAATCAGGGCTAGGAATACTAATGAAAATTGAATTGTACAAACATAGTTACCTATGCCATTGCATTGAAGAAAGGATGAGGCTTCTAGTGTGTTCTAAATGGGATTATAAAAAATTAAATCTAAAATTACTTTCTAAACCCTTTACTTTATAAACATACATATACATATTTATGTATGTATGTAGGTACACATGTATATATTTGTTCTTAAACATAAACTTATAACTACAACCTATTATAATCAAAAAAAATTATTTTTATTTCCACCAGAAGACACCATCCTCTCTTCCGTCTCACCAACACAGTGGTTCACCGAGCCATCAATGACCTTGCCTGGTGTTATTGGCAAATGTTGGCCTCCCCAACTTTGTTTGTTTAAGATACAACCAATGTTATCTCGTTGGCCAGTATTCATGAGGTATCCCCAAATATGAACCTCCTATCGTAAACTAGTTAATTGTCTGAGTAAAAATTTGTTACTCTAGTTTGTTTGTGTTCTAAGATCCTGTTCAGGTAAGTATAAGTAAATAAAGCAAGTATGTTAGGTAAGTTCATAGTTGTTAAAAAGATGTATAATCTAGATGGTAAGTAAGTATGTAAGGTAAGCATCGTAAGTGACAAGTAACAAGGTAAGTATAGTCATCGAGGTAGGTATAGTTTCGTAGGGTAGGTAGAAGTATAGTTGTTAAAGTCTGTCAAATCAGTAAAAATAAATGTCAAGTCAATGTCTAGCTGTTCCATGTGTTTTCCTTCTCCCCATCATCGATCCTTCATAAACCTCTTTGAAATTTTTAGCAATGCATAATATCGATCTTTTATACCTCAGCCGAAATTTACAGGCCGATTCTCCCCAAAGTCAGTGATACCTCACAAGTCACAAGAAGAGGTGAAATTGATTTTGTGACTTTTTCGGATTCTGCCGCTCAGTCACAACTTGTGAGAGTCACAAAAACAATCGAAACTGTGATCTCCTTCAGAGCAGGTCACAACTCATAAATTTTTAAGTTTCTTGGACTGACATTCAGTATATTTTGTAAGAAAATTTTTTGGATTTGTGAATAATTGTGAGTACACAAAAATGGAAGTGGACTTTGTTCTAGTGAATATAATTGCTGATCTTTCCCACGAAAATGAAAAGTAACATTTTTACATAAGCAAACATTTTTTTTTAAAAACTAATAGTATCAAAAAATTTGCAGCGCCGACGGCATTTAAACACTGAGAGATACAAATGATCCATTCGCTTTCCAAAACAATACATTTATAAAGTAATTTTTTCGTTTTCAATAATCAGCTGTTCAAATAATGACACTTAAAAATCTCACCATGCTGTGGTGAGTTTCGTTGTGAGCTTTCTTGTGACGATTAGGGGGAGAATACCAAAACGTTATCGAGTCACAACAATCCTCACAAGGAATAGTCACAAGAGCTTGTGACTTGTGACTCCTCACAAGGGGGAGAATCGGGCTGTTAATCTAAAGACTCTTTAGTTCTTTAACCATTTAATTTTATTACATGATATTCATAGATAAATTCATTTACTGCTCCTAAATTTACTCTAAATTCGAAAAAAATATGAGGAACAAAAAAAAGTAATTCAAATTTGAGAGACTGGAGTGTATCTAATGTTGACCCAAATTTATTAACCAAAAAAAAATAATTTAAAGATTTGGATTTGAGATTGGTTTTTATATGAAGTACCGGAGTAAAGGTCTTTCCCTTACACACGTAAGTGGTATTAAATATAAAATGGTAATACATATATAATGTTCAATATTGTAACACAACAAACAAAAATTACTTACTGCTTTCACCGTCCCTCGACGTCCTGCCGGCAGCAATGATCAGGAACTGGTACACGCAGAATTGGATTGTATGTTATTGCCAAGCACTCTCTTTTTATGAATAAATTATATAATATAAGCCAGTTGCCAAGAACTTAATAGTTTTCTTGTACATCGACTTCCATGAAGCTTTTATACACGATATTGTATGTATGTATATATGTATATAACATATATATCACTTTATAACGTCCAGAAACCTCACTTCCCACTTTTCGTTTTCTTCACTTTTCTTTTCTTGACTTTTAACTTATTCTTCTTGTACCTTTTCTTATACTTATTATTAATTTACTTTCTTTCTTTCATAATAGATGAAAAGAGGAAAAAAATACTTAAAACTTTCATCCTTAATCCAGATGGGATTAATAAAAAACACTTTGAATTCCTGTTCACTAGCTAGTCTCGAATTAATTTCACGTGTCCTCTGTCACCAGTCTCCAAAATTAGTATAAGAGTTTTTTTTCAGGAGTTCAAACCCTTCTATTAAACCAGTTGAGTAGGGTCCAAAAATAAAAATTAAGAGCAGAAACTCGAATCAGCCAGCCTTGGAATCTGTTTTATGCCCCAGTGGGTAGGTATGTACGTCTATATGTATAGCTGCTAAACCTAAGTGCATTGTTTTCTTATTCCGATCGTGGATTCAAACTTCTGCCTTTTAAAAGAACGGGGTACCAAAGTTCCTTCGGGAATATGAATTCACATTCATTTGTTTTTCATTTATTTATTCTCGTATTTCCATTGTGAAAAGCGCTTTTTTGACGGTACCCGCGAGGAAAAATCAACTACAAACTATTCAAATACTTTGAAAACTGATATCATTATGGCTTAAATAAGTAACTATCCTTTTTAAGCATTCTGTTTTAAAATCTACATCAATTTTAAAGTCTCAATAGCTGCAGTAATCCTTTGGATTTCACTTGACAACTCAGCTAGTTTGTCAGTATTTGCGGTCTGAAGGCTTCAGTTTTAGTCTTATTTGGAATATTGTAATCGCTATGAGCTGAACGAATGATACGTGCTGCTTTTTGCACAAAGTCTACTTCACGCTCAACTTTTTCATTACGCCATGATGTGTTTTCTAAAGAAAAAAATCATAAATTGAAAACATACCTGGATAAGAAGCCACACATATGCTAGGAGTTTGCTCTAAACGTGGTAGCCTCTGATAGAGCTCTTCCGATATAAAAGGCATAAATGGTGATATTATCCGAAAGCCGAAATCGAGACAAGTGTAAAGAGCTTTGCGTGCTGATGCTTTCTGGTCATCAGTTCCGTTTTGGAAGATTGGTTTCAAGCACTCGAGGTACACATCATAAAGATCATATACCCAGAAGCTATAACATGCACTTGTTGCTGTAGCAAATTCGTACTTTTTAAATGCTGTATTGCATGCTTCGATGGCAGCAGCTAACCGAGATAAAATCCATACATCCATATTGTTCTCCTTTCCTGTAATAGTTATATTAGTTGTATATTTTTCAACTCCACCAAAGTACATAAGGGCAAACTTTGTTGCGTTCCATAGCTTGTTGCAGAAGAAACGGTAGCCTTGGACGCGGTTTATATCTAAGTTTATGTCACGAGCTTGAGTTAAGTATGCGCAGAGAGTAAAACGCAACGCATCCGTTCCACATTCGGGAATCCCGTTGGGAAAATCTTGTTTCTGACCGGCTCGGCTTTGGCTCTTTCGATTTCTCTAGGATCCAAGTTAGAGGTAAGTAATTGCTCATGTAATCCTGTAAGTCTGATTTGCTGCATTATTTCGATTGGCGATTGGCCAGGTTCACATTATAATCATCAAGAATATTTAGGTCGGCTGAGTCAATTATTATCTCTTGCTTGATTTGGACATCAGCACTACTTGTTGTTGACATCGTTGACGTTGAAAACTTGAAAGTCTTCCGCGTCATTCAGCTTCTCTCGCTTGATTACTGTTTCCAGGAAGACGAAGAGGCAAATTTCTTTCTTCTTGGACAAAGAAATTCCGGCCTTCTAGCATTATAAAAATTGAGGAAGAATTTTGTGCAACCCTTCCTTTTAGCTGAAACAGACAATCAAAATAAATAAACACGAAAAAAAGATTTGTGAGGCAGTAAATATAGATACCTCTATAAGTTTTGTATTTTCTTTTTTCTGAACTCATCGCTGGATCAACTTTTAAATTAGACAAATCTGAAATAAAATCAGCCACAGGCACAAATATAACTTGTCATATCATCAAAAAAAAATATTGAAAAAGGATGTGTTCATGAAATATAGGTCATTTGACAACATAAACTATTCATTACACATTCTAAATATATTAAAATTGATAAATTGTGGCGATAAATTTCAAAGTAAATGTTATTGTTTTTATAATTTTTTACTTATTTCGTTATTTTTTTTCATAAATTATTCATATATTATAGATTTACCAACTTCGTTAATAATCTTATCTAAAATAGCCATACTTACCGAACATATTCATGGAAATCTGCGGAGATACCAACTTAACACTATTAAAAAAAGAAATTCATTGGAAAGTAAATGTATACATTAAAATTACTGAAGAGCGAATGTGCTGTTAACTTGTTGTATTTACATGCGCAAAATATGCTTAATGTGTAACATTTCTTAATGTGTACATTAAGAAGCTCAACAAAACACGCCTATTATATCTACTCGTAGCTAATTATATTGCATTAACCTCTTTTTTAGTACATTCCACCTCCCGGCCTAACTAATAGTACCTACAAATCTAATTCAGCACAATGGGCTGAGAATTAGGGTGGAGTGAAAAATTTTGTTTTCATATTCGTTTCGGAATACCTGTAAAAAGTTGCTGTTATTGTTCACAAATATACATACAAAATTTTATTCGGTTCATGATAAATTTATAGGTGCTCCCGACATGAACTTTAGAAAAATTCGCAAAATTTTGTCAAAAAACACCAATGTCTAATATTGTTAAATTAACGCTAAATCATATTCTGTGTGTTCCGTTTCGTTGGCAACTGTTTAACCTTGAATAGTGCGTGGATAGGTGGGGGGAGGGGGGTTGAGGCGGGAGAGGTGATTTCACTACACTTTCATTTCATTTTAATTCAATCGCTGTCAAACGTTGTTCGAACGCCATTAAGTGCGCGCGTGTTATTGTTATTCTACTTGTGAGAAACATTGATTTTAACCACTGCCGTCAAGAAAATAATGTCGTTTTTATTTGGCAATCCGGAATCTCTCTCCGATCCTGAATCCCAACTGAACACTTTTGTTTGCTTCTTATGATTCTGAAGTTTTGTTTGATTGTATATGTGAAACATCAAATGCGTACTATATTCAAAATCAAGAAAAATGTTTGTTGAAAGCAGGGTTGGCCGAATTGTCACTTCTTAGAAATAACTACATTTGTTACGTCTGCTACGTATTTTATGTAGTTAAATGTAGTTAATTGTAGTTAATGTAAGAAATTAGGTGTGTTTTTTTTACCTTTTCAATAGGCGAAGATAAAAAAAAACGATGCCTGGGGCAAACAATTCATATGTTAAATGCAACAACAACTAAGCCTATATGGGCATCAGCGATGCCCCGAGAATTTTCGGCGCTTAATTTTTATCGAGGCTTAAAACTGTGCTACCAAAGCGATGAATTGTATACAAACGTCAGATAAAAGAAAACAAGAAGACAATTGTTTTGGGATGCAATGAAGGTGGAATTTACCCACGACCCAAAGCCACATTCGTCAAAGAAGTGTAAGTTTTCTGAAAAAATGAATTAAGTATAAAATTTATTGATTATTTTTTTTATTTGTAGAACTTCCTTTTAGAGAACGAACGTAATAACCTCAGGAAGCTGTCAGTGCAAGTGATTGGCCACAAGAAAGATGCAGATTTAATCAATTCCAACGATGAATCCCCAACGCTTAGCGAAGATGTTATCGAGGGTTACATTCCTAAATCTGTTAAAAAAAACCACCTAATGTTCTGAATTTCAAGAAACATTTGACTGTGTACCCAGTGACCAAGACAAGCACTGACCCCATCAGTTCTCCAATGAATATTATAGAAAATTGTTAAACATTTTACTGAAGCAAACATTAATTACGGCTCAAATTGTATCTGTTTTATTGTTTTTTTTTGCTGAGATTTTACGTTGAACAATAAATTGGTTAAAGTTATGTTCTTCCATTTCATCGTCTGCAAAACCTCTTGGGCGTTTTGTTGCTTAAACTTTTGATGTTGTTCACGTTTTACGGCCGCATCAGCAGCTTGAGCGCTATCAAGTTCGGCTTTCTTTTTGGCTTTGCGTTGTTTGTTGCGAAGTTTCTTTACCTCGGAGGGTGGAAGATTCTCTGAAAATTTAAGTTTAGTTAAAGTTATTTTAATTTTCTTTAAAACCTGTAAATTTCACTTACCGGTATCGATTTCTTCAAGTGGGCGATCATACAATTGACTGTATACCTAGAATCAAGTTTTGATTTAAAGAAGAGCTTTTATAAGTATCTGAACTTTACTTACCTCGATGGCACACTTGGCAGCCTTATAGATAAAAGGATGCTTCTTGAGCACGTTTTCCAGCCTCAAAAGCCCAACATACGCACGCAGTGTTATCTTTCTCATGCAATACGTATGGAAATCAAATTGATCTTCGATGATTTCAGCAAAATGTCGATCCACTTCGTGACATTTCTTCAGAGTCACCCCATTTTCCCAGACGCTGATAACCCAATGCGCATTCTGTCTGGAACCACATGCATTGCATTTCGTTGAGGTTCTCCATTGCTGACACACTCACGTGTGAACTTTGCACAAATTTTCTCTACTTCTTTGACCATATTTGCCCGAAACATGTATTTAGCGCACTTGGAGTTAATGTACCTTTAAAAACACATCCACCATCATAATTAAATCAAAAATGTGACCTATTTTTTTTTTACTCACCTATCCGCAGTATCTAAGCTCTGTGCTTCGTCAAGCCACATTCCACAGGACTACCAGCCCTTTGGTGACAAACAATTCTATCAGAGTAGGGGTATGATCGATGGCTTTCAGTCTCGCGTATAAAATCATAGTGCTGCGCCAAGAATAACGTTGTCTACAATAACGCCGACGCCGGTTCGTTGAGCTTATTTTGTTCACAATCGGCCTTGGAAAAATGTCCCGTACTTCAGATGTTCTCCGAGCACCAGGCTGTCGATAGTTTTAACCTTTTCGGAAAACTTGCACAAGGAACGAATATTGACAAACAACGGTGGAACGCCCTTTCTCAGGCCGCGTCGCAGATATTTATCGATGACTTCGACGAAACTGTCACCGGATGCAACATCCAATGGCAGACGTTTGGGACACATTGCTTGTGGATATTCTTCTTGGAATCGCTTATAGATTTTAAGTTTTTCACTATTGTCGGCTATTTCTTTGGCATCATCATACTTTTTATCTGATCTCTGAAGCAGACCGTAAACGTGTCAACAAAGGTGCGATTTCAAGTCATTACGCAAACCCTGTCGCACATGCTTGTACGCCTCATCGCGACGACCTAGGCCATTTAAAGTGAGTCCTTTCATGGCTACTGTCTCTCCATGTTCGACATACTTGGGGTTGGATAGAATCTGCTTTGCCAGTTTCAGCGCCTTTTTGTATTGCTTCATTTCGTAACATTTCAAAAGTTTTCTGAAGAGAGCACTCTCCTTTTACGGCAATGGATCGCTAGAAAGTATCTTGGCTGGAGTTGCTGCTTCTGTTTCTTGCGGGCGTTGCGGGGTTTTTGATGTTGACTTATCCCAGTTCTCGTGCGGCAGGAATTGGATTGATGTTTTTTTTTTTTTGATATTTTGATGGCAGCGAGTGCAAATTAATTATTGGTTGGATTGTTTTTGCTTGAGAAATTAATTTTTGTTTTATTTTTCGGCTACATTACCACGAACAAGTCGAGGTTTCTCACTCATTCCATCATCCGGCTCAGCCTTGATTAAACCATATACTCGTAAGTAATAAGTATGATCTGAAAAATAAAATACAAAATAAATTATGCGAAACAATGCAATGAAAATTGAACTTACCTCCATTCTCTTCCATTTCGATTTAATGTTTTTATATTTATCTAGCGACGAAGGATGGAAATGTCAAAAATGTTTGATAGAAGATATGAGAAAGAGAAAGAGATGAGATTTGATTTGTTTTAAAATGTCATTCCACAGCACAGTGCTGCCAAGTTTTTTTTTATGCAGCGATGCGTTTTATTTATCGTCGCCTATTAAGCCTGTAAAAAAAACACACCTATTGTATCATTGCTGTCAATTAACTGTCAGTTATGCATTTGAAATTTGAATTTTTAAATTAAACGTTCAGTTATTCCTACAATTCTTCATCCTTATGGTAAATGAAACTTTTTATGATTACCCTTTAAATGTTACAACACAGCGCGGGCGTAAAGTTAATGAGGAGAAAGAAGGATAGGAAAGATGTGTGGCACGATGTTCTGAGACTGTTGGTGGTTGTATCAGATATTTTTATCTCCAGGGATGGCGGCTGAGCTAAAGCGGAGAAATGCCGTGTCTTATTTCTATGTCGTTTATAATTCACATTATTTTATTCGTGTTCATCCTTGTTGGGCATACTAGTTTAACTCAATTACATGTTGTTAGTGTTATGCCTGAACAACATGTAATGAGTAAACCAGCAACCCATTGATGACAATTTTTGGAAGGTTTTAATGGAATTAAAACGACAAAGACGACGGCAGGGATCGAACCTGTGATCATGAGGTTGACAGGCGAGCACACAACCATCGTGCCACGGCCACCCCCTTTATTATATTGAATTTTTATGAATTTATTACTACTAATATATAGCAGACGTAACAAATTATAGTAAATTAGGCATGTAGTTTCTTCAATAAACTACGCGTAGTTAAATACTACGTTTATATGCAGTATCGAAAGATCGAATTGGATTAGGGTCGGATTTTCAACTCACATTTTTACTCGACACCGCTGAGCGATTGGGATCGAGTCGAACGAAGCTCATTTCAACTCAATACAGGTATATAAACGTTCGAAGCGAGCTTCAAGCTCGCTTCAACACCTCATATGAACGTAGTAAATCATGTAAAAAATGTAGTGTAGTTAATTCGGCCAACCCTGGTTCGCACAATTTGAATACCAAAAATCACAGCTGTTGAGGTTGACGTTTAAGTATATGGATGTGTGAGTGCTTCTGGTTTTGCTTTGATTTCAAATCCAGAAGCAAATTTCTCTTCTTTTCAGAATCAGAACTGTCATTTTTTCCCAATTGAACACTTTCAGAAGAGTCCGGAAGGCTTCCGGATTGCCAAATAAAAACGACATAAGACTCATGTAAGTAATATTTTTAATTTCCCCTGTTCACAGATTGATTTGAATGCGCCTTTGAAGAAAATCAAAACTAGATCAATGTTTTAAAAATTTAGTATTTTTCTAATTTTCAATTGGGTTGGGGAACCTCATAACATCAAGACAAGTAAACAATCTTTTGTATGCTGAATTTACTCATTAAAATTCAACTTTGTATTGCTATTCCATTAAAAAAAATTTAAAACAATTTTTTTTCATACATTATCACTCCACCCTACTGTATATATATTGTTTCAAAAAAGAGATAAATTATTAATAAATTAAAACAAAAAACATGGGATCAATCTCACAAGTGGAACAAATTAAGTAGATATTTTTTAAGCGCACAAGACTTTAGTTTTGTATTCGTTTATGTGAAAATTTTTTTTGTATCGTACTCTTACTGTCAATTAAAATGATTGGTTATATATTTCAATGGTTTTCCAATAATTAATATTTCTTTTACCTTTCACGCTTTCCTTATTCTTCCATAATCGGTCTGAATCGTCCCCATTTACAATGTCAACAACACTTCCTTTTGCTCACGCGTTGTCGAAAGCCGCATAAAAATAAGGCTCTGAATATATCGCAGGCGCTTTAGTATGTCCTGAAGCGGGGAAGACAGATATTAGGATGCATATTCGCCGTTTGAACTTGACGAAACATCAAAGGCATTTTTCAATACATAAGACCAATAATGGGTGATTTTTTGCTATTTTCTTTTTAACACTGGTTTTGATAGCTCACGCATGTTTCGTGTTTTGTGGGAAATTTTGCGGTGTGAAGCCTTTCAAAATACAGCTGGTGCGGATTAAGGGCTGGCGGAATCATTGGGCCGTATTTCTTCAAAGATGCTGCCAATCGCAACGTTCCTGTAAATTGTGAGCGCTACCGTGCGATGATAACTACGAGTATATTAAGGCTTATGCTCAAGCGACAAGCCCGCTTCGATTGACGCACTGGAAGCCAACATTAAAGCATTAATTCGTGAGATATCGGCCGAAATGTTAGAAAATTGCATTAAGCGGATGGACCATTTGAGGCGCAACCGCGGCCAACATTTGCATGAAATAATCTTTAAACATTAAATTATATCGACCGTACTATCGATTCAAATAAAGATTTCATGCATTTTTCTAAATAAAAATCACTCGTTATATGCACGCTCTTTTCAGGTGAAGCTTAGTTTTACGACTTCCGGGATGTTTTGGAAGTAAATTCTTAGGTTGGAAAAGAAGATATATTCGACGGATTAATTGGTGAGATCAGCCTGAACGAAATAATAGCTTCCGACTAATAGACTGGCATCGGTTCGTAATAGGGTTATAGGCTAAGGATTCATAAATCAATCTGGCGCTCTGTATTCGGGGGAGCGACCAACAAAATCCGTGTTCTAGTCGACACAGAATATGTATACGGAATCTAAGACGTGTGTACATTTCGAGAGCAAACTATAAAGACTAGTCTACCATTGACTAAATCTTTATATTGAGGCAAATCTTGGAAAAGACCAACAAATTTCAAGTCCAGACCCACCACCTTTTCATCAATTTCAAAGCCGCATATGACAGTATTCATCATCAGGAACTCTATCCCGGGAAGTTTGAAGTGATCATTTTTATGAAATTATCCATTTTTTTATTGAATTTTTAAGTATAATCGCTAACCGTCATGCGGAGGGTCTTGGGTTCGACTTTCGGACGCTGGAAAATGTTTTTCAGAGGTGTACTTCCTTTTTGCAAGGAAACTACAAATGCTCCAAGAGTATATCTGGTCAATAAAAGTGCTGCTCAGAAGCAGTTCGGCAGAAAATTGTGGGCCCCTTAGTTGTAAATCACTAAGTTTAGGCTCTGTAGGATATAATTTTTATATTTGTTTTAGGTAGCTAGAGGACTACTTTTCCTTACGTTGACTCCTTAAAAGCGTATTAAAGTTTTAGGTGGGTAATTCTAGATATGACATTTTATTTCACAGTTCACGTACTATTTCAGTTTTTAGTAAATATCTAAATACACGTACAAGTATAACGCAACCGTCAAAAGAACCATTTTTTGATCCATTTGACTTCAAAAAAAACTAATTGGAACCTTTGAGTATATATAATAATAATTATATATGTATACTCAAAGATTGGAACTAACAAAATACAGACTTATTGATTATATTTTTTTGTAAAACTAATGCATAATAGATATAGCAATCAATTGGTATTGTAAGCAACGTATTAACAGAATTATTTAAGTATACAGATTTAAAAACAAAACTTACCTTTTTAATAACATTTTCCGAAGAGTTCGCAGTTGTTGTTAACACTAGCACAGTTTCTTTTTTAACAGCATCAGCCTCTCCATTGGCAGTTACCTCAGATAGTACTGCTGCCACACCAACACTCAATATACCATCACAATTTGTACTGTTTCCAGTAGTACTAGCGGCTATAGCGGCAACAACAGCTGACACAGCGTCCGCAGTCGCTCTATTGGTGGTGGAAGTTGTATTACTTTCAGTGAAGAAGCTTAAGTCGTTTCTTCGTCCTCCGATGACGAAGAAGAAGATGATGATGATGGATCAAGATGCGTGTTTTGGGACGCAACTACTTCGCTGGTATTTGTTATGATCGTTGTTTTATTTTTAATTTCCTGTGACTGTGGCTCCTTTTGCTTTAGCTAGGGTTGTTATTGGTGTTTTTATTGTGACAATGATTCGGGCGAGGACGAAGAAGACGACGAAGAAGAATTCGAGGACGACGACGACAGAGACAGCTCTTTCTGTTGATGCGAAATCACTAACGCTGCAGCGTTCTGTTGATTGGACTGTTGTTGCGTGCTAGTAAGCGTCACCTGCCGCTGTTGGAAATTATTCAAAGGGTGTTGTTGCATTGTAAGGGCCGAGTTATGGCCCTGTGGCGGTGAGTTTGATGAGTGCAGAGGCGAAGTCGATGCAGTCTACGAACCACTGCTGCTGCTGCTACCCCTAACACTTCCCGGCGACAACGAAGTCGAGGATATATTTAAACTGCTGTTGTTTGTTATTGAGTGAATTGCAGTCGACGAATTGTTCGGTGACTTATTTTGCTGCGCAGACTGAGGACTGTTATTTTCAACTAGTTTACCTACAAACAGTGATGAATTAACCGAACTAAGATATTTTCTATTAATTTACTACTCACTCCTCATAACATTGTAAGAATCAAGTTCCTCAGCCAAATCTTCTTCCTCATTAAACCACATCTCCTCGTCTTCATCGAGCTGCCTTTGATCGCGATATCGGCCACTTCTAATAATTGGTAGTGTGCTGCTATTTGTGAGAATTCAATATAAAACATACATAAATATTACCAAGTAAAATGATTATAATAAATTTTGGGCAATTAACCTGTACATAGCCGACTTGTCGCGATCCTTTCTTCGGTCTTGGTATTGATCGTATTGGGTCTTCAGATACTTAAATGTTTGTACATATTCGTCTGCAATATTTGTTTTGAATTATGACATTATGAGAACTGTCACTCTAATTTTCAAAAGAAAAACAAAACGTCAAATTTTGAGCTACTGACTTCATTTTGTATTTTAATCCACCATTCACACGTATTCATGGATAGGGAATTTCAGAGAGTTTTCTCTTACTCACCTCAAAAAAAATTTGAGGGTGTTTCAGGCAAGAGGGGTACCGGTCGTGACTCTAGGTAATATATTTCTTCTATGATTACAACAATGTAGCTCAAAAAGCTGTGAAACAGAATCATACATTTTTTCAATAATTCCAGTGTATCATCCATATCTACACTGATGTACTACAACTGAAAATCTAAAGTACCTATGAAACAGAATTGATGTATTACAAAAGTAAAAATGATACATTGTACCTGATGTAGTATCGCTGAAACAGGCCCCAGGTATACAAGCATATTTTCGATTCGATTCATCTCCTTTAGTGGGATCGGATCGAGAAATCCTATTTCAATCCGATTCAGGTATACACGGTGCTAAATCTTGATTCAATTCCAATGCAATTATCCATATAAACGTAGTAACAATTTGCAGATGTAAAAGAAATGACCATCACTGACGATCAATTTGAAGACATCATCCATAACGACAACGCACCCTTTTACGAGAAGAACAACAATCAATACTACAGGGGATAAAACGCCCACTCATCAAAAATTATTATTTAGTTAATATAAACAAAATCATGAATTAGATTAACTCTTCAATTCCCAGTGTCACCTATGGGTGACATGTACATATATTTTTTTTTCAACCATACCGCAACGGTTTTTTTTATTCTTCCTCCACTTATGCAAAGCCAATAGGTCCTAGTAGGCCATATTATTTTTTCAAAATACTATCTTTACGTCAGTTCTTCATTTCAATTCATTTTTTCGTGTATAATTGTAGTGTCCTTACTTTTTGTGATTTAGTGGAATTTAAATTGAGATAAAAATGTCTAAACTGCAAGTATTGTTTTTTTTCTAATTGAATGTGGTAAGAGAATATATAAAGTTGTATATAAATGCATTTCAGGACAAAAATAAAAAAAAGAGTGATTATTACAACGGTAAAAATGTTAAGTGTCACCTGTAGGTGACACTGGGCATTGTCTGTATTAGTAGTAGTATATTAGAGCAATTACTGAATCATTGATGGCGATGGGGTTTTAGAGCTATTGTACGTCTTACAGATTGACTTTAGATGAGATTGTTGAGGAGTTGCACGCTGGAGAGGATCCAGGTGATATTGGGGGCTATCGTGAATAAAATTCCCCTGGGACAATTCCCATTTTCGAAAAATCGCGATCGTGAATGAGTTTGAAATATTCCCGCGTAATTTATGGCTATCGTGATTTTCTTCCATTTCTGAAAGATTTTAATGTTATTGGAAGCCTTAAAACTACACATACCTAATTCAAAGGTCTTTTCGACAACAGATGTATGGTACTTTCTTTTTATCGGAGGGGTAAAGTTTCGAGGGAGATTCACGATTGACGAAAAAAGCTCCGTGGCCACAAAAAATTCCGAGAGAAACAAAATTTCCAGGGAGATTCCCGATAGGCCCCACTGTCTTATTTCCGCCGAAAATTTCCACTTAAAAATAAATATTCTTGTAAGAAACGTGGTTTTATTTCTACAAGCAAAAAGAGGAAAACAATACACGCAGTGCCCAGTGTCACCTGTAGGTGACCCCCCTTTAAAAAAAAGGGTGAGGAAGGTGTTTTGTTTTTATAATTTTTTTTTGGTCTATTTTAAATCCATTTATGCTATTAAGAAGAAGAAATCGTTTTTTTGTTCATAAACATAAGCATGGGAATTGAAGAGTTTGTGTACGGGGCTTCAAACGCATTTTGTTCAACTTTAGTTGCTCAACGTGAATTACGTAAGTTGCTGCACTAGTGTAAGAGGTTGTAAATTCGTTTATCCATTAAGAAAACATTAATATGATATTGTAAGCAAATAGCATTATGTAAAGCCAAATGAAGAACGTTGGGCCCCTATTGTTGAGCCAACATGATTTAATTTACGAGGGCGGGTCAATAAGTCCGTGACTTTTTGAATTTCTGACCTCTTTACTGAAACAGCAACAGCAACAGCAACTGCTCCTGTCAACAGGCATCTGTCAGTTGACTCCTGTCAAAATTTCAATTTGCTGCGTCAGTTAGTTTGTGTTTGACAGCTATTTTTATCAGACTACTCACTAATTTGAGGAGAAAATGGAAAAAAGTGAGCATTATTTCTTGCGAAAAAAAAAACCAATACCGAGACCAAGGATAAGCTTGATAAATACTATGGGGATCCTGCACCATCGATTTCAATGGTAAAAAAGTGGTTTACTGAATTTCGTTGTGGCCGTACAAGCACTGAAGATGCCGAACGTCCTGGACGCCCAGTTGAGGTCTCTACACCCGAAACAATCGAAAAAATTCACGATATGGTGTTGGCCGACCGAAGATTGAAAGTGCGAGAGATTGTGGAAGCCGTAGGGATCTCGCTTGGCTCAGTGGTTTCAATTTTGAATGATCACTTGGGCATGAGAAAGCTTTCCGCAAGGTGGATGCCGCGTTTGCTCACAGTCGACCACAAACGCAATCGTGTAACAACTCCCAAAAATCCATGAATTGGGCTATGAATTGCTCCCTCATCCACCCTATTCTCCAGATTTGGCTCCGAGCGACTACTTCTTGTTCCCAAACCTGAAGAAATGGCTTGGTGGAAAAAGATTTGACTCCAATGATGAAGTCATCTCGCAAACAAAGGCCTATTTTGAGGACCTCGACAAATCATTTTTTTTTGGAAGGGATACAAAAATTGGAGAAGCGTTGGACAAAGTGTATAGAGCTCAAGGGAGACTACGTTGAAAAATAAAATTATTTTTTTATCAAAAAATCTGTGTTTTATTCCAAAAGTCACGGACTTATTGACCCGCCCTCGTAGTAATAAGTTAGTTTTAAGTCAAATTGTATATAAAACAAATTGAAAAATAAAATTCTTACAGTCGTATTTATTAGAATTCGCTAAACGCGTGAATAGTTATGCAATGCATAAGGACTTATTCATCCACTATGCAAATTCATATTTATAAAACATTTGCCTACCCTGCATAGTTATAATGAGCTTGTGTCAAATAAAGTACCAAAAAGTAAGAATCTATTACATTTAGCCTTCATAACACTCAGCTGTTTATCAAAAAAGAAAAAAAAATATCTTGTCTGTCTATCGAATTTAATAAACAAAAACGAAACTACCAAAAGATAAAAGAATTCCAACAATTAACTTTGATTCATCAGATAGAGTATGTTATTATCTCTAGCACAATACTGCAAATCAAATTGTTATTCGTTTCATTATAGCTGGAATACTCCTCAGACAAGTTCTTGAGGTGTTTGCGCAGTTTAGTTGTGTTGTGAATGGGGTTGTTTGTGCGGTTTGTGCAGTTAACTGTGTAAAAATCAAAAAATTTTAATATTTTTGCTCAAGTCTTAAATTTGTGCAGTTATTTGTGTCGTGAATGTCAAAAACTGTGCAACCGCTCAGTTGAAAAATTTTATTTACGCTGTGTACATTGTTTTTTTTTTTATAATGGCTGGTGCCGGAGCCGATGATTATATGATATGAACCGAATGAAAACTTTTTTAAACTGAGAACTGTGCAGTTCACTTGTATCGTGTTTTGCACAAACCGACTTGAGTGAAATGTCAGTTTGCGCAGTTATTTTGTGTCGTGAATGCCCGGCCTAAGAGATTTTGTGGAGAGATGGAGACAGCTGTCGAGCACCAACTGTTTACATTATGCAAGTCGTGGTGTTCGGCCAAACTTGTTTTCCAACCTCTGCCCAGTTGAGTTTAGCAAGAGTTTCTGGGAGCAGAAGATGATTTGGCGCAATGCACTTATGTAGATGAGTACTTCAACAGCAACGATACTGTAGAAAATGCTGTATCTGTAACTAAGGACACAATTCGTCCTTCCACGTTCGAATGTAATACTATAAGTTTTATATTTAAAGGCTGTATCCTGCTTATATCTGAATAAGGATAGGCGCACACATTCAATTTTTAGTTTCGCAACTGGTTGGTTAGAGCAACTAAAAAGTTTGTGTTTTGGCACAAACTAAATGATTGCCTAAAATGAGTACGCTATTTTGTGTAACATATAATTATATGCACCTGCGTGGACATTCAACCAAATAGTTCATCTGTTTTCTATAAGCAACCAAACAGTTGTGCAACTAAAAATTGAATGAGCGCGCCTAGCCTAATAGGCTGTTTAAAATGTTGTGCCAATAAATTTAATTTTGTATTCATACAATTCACCAGAACTGTAAGGCTAGCCGCGCACTATCAATTTTTAGTTGCGGAACTGTTTGGTTACTTATAGAAAATAGATGAATTATTTGGTTGAATATCTGCGCAGCTGCAGATAATTATATGTTCAATAAAATAGCGAACTCATTTTAGGCAATCGTTTAGTTTGTATCGAAACACAAACTTTTTAGTTGCTCGAACCAAGCAGTTTCGCAACTAAAAATTGCAAGTGCGCGCTTAGCCTAAGTTTTCATTTTTAGGCTAGCCGCGCACTGACAACTGTGATCGAAATCAAATAGTTTAATCACCAGTTGATAGAGTACCGGGCACTGGCAACTCTTTACTCATTTTCACACTCTTTTTCTCTCTTGCGCTTATAGAAAACAGCTCAACTGTTGCGAATTAATTTTAGGCAATCGTTTAGTTTGTGTAAAAGGACAAACTTTTTAGTTGCTCGAATCGAGTTGCTCTAAGTGCGCGGTGTCCCATATAAGCCCATATGTTTCATTTTAGCAACTAAACAGTTGCGAAACTAAAAATTGAATGTGCACGCCTGGCCTTATAATAAAACAAAAAAAAAAAAACTTTTCTTTGATATCTACTCACGCCATTTTGTTTTTCAGTTCATCATTATGAGAGTTTTCTCTTATTCACCTCATATAAAATAAATTTTGCTGTTCAAAACGACCGGTTCTTGTATCTAGGTAGTATCAGCCATATTTATAAACTCATTATAGTGAGTACATAAGGCTAATAATAAGGCTTATAATGCCTCTAAACGCAAAATCGTTATTTATAAAACTTATGTAGGATTTTTACTTTTATAATAATTGCTTAACGGATTTCTTTAATTCACTCTAAAAGAAACACTACTTTCTATTTCGTTATAATAAAATATTTATTAAATCTTTATTTTAACACTTTTTGGACACTAAGAGGACGTGTGGCAACCGATTGATTCAAGATAACGCTTGGAATGAAATCTTTATAACGACCAAATTTAAAGAAAGATTAAAAGAAAAGGAGAAATAATAGAGAGGGGCGCATGTTCCTTTTACTTCGTTGTTCGTTCGTTAAGTTGTAAGGTCTGTTCATGTCACGTTCAAGTACTAGTTCTGTTCGTTTCGTAATTTTGTAAAATGCTGCTTCAATGGTTAGGCCCCATCCCACATTCGGCCGTCCTGCTTCTTCATTCGGCCCCGAATGAACGATTCCATCTCTTCATAAACTCCGCTACTGTGTTAGTATGATTTGGTCCTTCATGGTCGCCTACTTTCTGGACTTCGTAGCGTCCATTTGTTAGCTTTCTTACGATTTTATAGGGTCCAAAAAATTTAGGACGTAACTTTAAACCTGCACCAAACTGAGTCCGCTTAATGGCGACCAACTCATTAACCTGGTAGTCCTGTTCAGATACTCTATTTTTATCATACGTTCTTTTGTTTTCTTGTTGTATCTTCCGGATATTCTCGCAGACTTCTTTCCTCATCTCTTCTCTCGTATCATTTAGCTCTTCCATAACTACTTCATCCATCAATTCTCGCCATATTATTTGGTCGGATGTTCGCATTTCTACTCCTGTCAGAATTTGAAATGGACTAAACTTGGTATTCCGGGAAGGGGAGCTATTCACAGTTTGCTGAATTTTCTCTATGTGTTTATACCAGCTGCTAGGGCTATCAATACAAGCTTTAGTGATCATTGGAATGACTATTTTATGGATTCGCTCCACCTGACCGTTTCCTCTCGGAACTCCGGTCGCAATTAACAAATGCTGAATTCTTTCGGATATAATCCTTTTGGGATTTCCGAATGTTGCTGCCTGTATTCTCAATCTCTCAACAACCTCATTAGACCCCGTGCTTTTTACTGGATAAAGCCACGTAAATTTGGAGAATGCGTCGACTACAACAAGTAAATGATTGTACTGCTTATGAGTAGTTTCCATGGGACCAACGTGATCGACATGGTAAGTTCCTAACGGTTGACTCTCCTTGTCTATTGGCTTCAGTAGACCCTCCTTTTTTCCGGCCTTTGACTCTGCGATGATGCATTTAATGCATCCTCTGACAACACTTTGTACTTTCGTTGCTATATTCGGAATGTAGAATTCTCTTTCTACAAGATCCTGTATCTTTTTGATAGCAAAATGCCCCTGCTGGTGAGCTAAATTTATAATTTCTTGCTCCATTACTGATGGTATCACTATAAGTTCCTTGATGGTATCTTTAAATAGAACACCTGCTTTCATGAAATAATTCTCATACGGCCCATTTTCTAAGATCTTTTTCACGGCTTTAGTCCAGGAATCCTCGGATTGTGCTTCTATGATTCGATGGTTTAACGACTCTTCGATCAATAGACATGCTACTCGACTTAAAGCATCCACATGCTTCATTTTAGTACCTGAACGATGTTCGATGATGTAGTCAAACTCTTGCAAGAACATTGCCCAACGGGATACTCTTAATGGAACATCTTTTTTAGACATTGTCATCGTAAATGCATTGCAGTCCGTTATGATCTTAATTTTACTACCCAATAAATAAACTCTCCAATTTTTACGCGCCTCGACGATAGCGAGAACTTCTAATTCATAAGAATGATATTTTTCTTCGTAGACTTTTATCTTTCGGCTCATATATTGTATAGGATGGAACTGCTGATCTCCGCTGTCTTTTTGCAATAGAATTGCACCATAACCTTGCATGCTGGCATCGGTATGAACCTCGGTTGGCGCCTTAGGGTCAAATAATTTCAACACAGGTGCGCTGGTTAATGCCTCTTTCAACTGGCAACTATCTGTTCGACACCCATTTTGAATTCGATTCCTTTCCTCATCATATCGGATAAAGGCTTTGTTACAATCGCATATGCTTCAATAAATCGTCGAAAATACGATGTGAGACCAATGAATCGTTGAAGCGACTTCACGTCCACAGGCATCGGAAAGTTTCGAACTGCTCGTGTCTTTTCTTCTGATGGTCGTATAGTATTCTCTTCTAGAATGTAACCCAAAAAGTCAATTTTCCTCTTTAGAAACTGGCATTTGTCCCATCGGATCTTCAATCCATTTTCAGCTGCAACTCTCAACACAGCCTCTAGTTTCTGCAAACCCTCGCTTTCTCCCTTGGCGGGAATAATGATATAATCCATGTACAGAATTATCGTTCCATTCGTAATGAGATCTCGCAACACTGAAGAGATATAGCGGCAAAACACTGCTGGTGAATTTGATATACCAAATGGCACGTAACAATATTCATATTGACCGTTGTGTTTGACAAATGATGTATATTTCCTCGAATTTTGCTCAATGGGGACATGGAGGAATCCATTAGCTAGATCTAAAGTGGTATACACTTTTGCGCCTTTTAGTTTTTCCAGAACATCATCAATCATAACCATCGGGAAATTGTCTCGAATAATCTTCTCATTCAATTTCCTGTAGTCGCAACACAGGCGTTTCGTTCCATTTTTATTTTGCACTAGGACGATTGGTGATGCGTATTCTGCAGAACTAGGCTTTATAACTCCGTTTTGTATCCATTCTTCTACTTGTTGCTCCACAGCTTGTTGATCTGCATACGATATTCTCCTCGGTCTCTGGTACACTGGTACCTCATCTCTTAATACCAACTTCATCTCTACTGGTGACTTCCGGTTTTTCTTCGGTACGTAGCTGTTTATCATTGCCATCACCCTCTTTCTCTCACCAACTCTCAGATGGTCAAGATCAATCAGTGGTCCACTCTCAAAGTCTTCCTTCGCTGACAAACAAATCTCTTCAAACTCTACTAGAAGTTCACACACTTCTACTTCTCTAGCGACTGTGTTCTCGTAATCCCCTCGATCCAATACTTCCAACCCCTGGCTCTCGTTGCCCCTGCTGGCAAAGTACTTATCGCCCATGTTAACCCCAACACACCTCGCTCTGCTATTCGCACACCCTCGTGTACCTGCTAGGTTACTGTTTTTAACCACAGTTTTAACCTCTGCCTCTAGGGTTTGTCTAACGGAAAACTCGGAACCATCTTCAGTGATCTTAACATCCAACTCTTTTAAAATTTAATTTCCCATTACAGCCGAGTAGGGTATGTCGACCTCTCTAACTGCATGGAAAACTAGACTCAACTCAAACTCATCAATTTTAACAATAGTTTCAAAACTACCTAAGGTGAATACCTTCTTTTGGCCTATGCCAGACAAACATTTTTTAATTGGACCTAATTCAACATAATCCAACCTAATTAAAACATCGTAACGTATTAAGTTCACGTCACTACCTGTGTCGAATAGTGCTGACACACTCTTCCCCTTAATTTCGATCTCTTTAAAGATTCGACGACTGCTTATTGCCAGTGACACTCGAACTTCATTAAGTTCGTCTGTCGTTGCCGTATGAACACGATTTGTATCCGTCCTCTTATTCTTCTGATCACCTCTATTATTTGCTTGTGTTTTTCGACACTCAAACGATCTGTGCCCCTCCGCAACGGAAACATTTAATATTGAGTACTTTGCAATCTTTGGCGAGATGTGAAGTCCCAGCACACTTAAAACATTTTCGTTCCTGTCTCTCCTGTTTAAAATATTGGGCACTTGTCCCAGCTTGTGTTCCTCCCCGCGAGTATGACGAATGTTGGTTCGGTCCACGTATTTTTTCATAAAATGGGTATCTGACCTTTTAATTCTATGATAGTCTTTGCTTGATAAAGAGCGAGCTTATTCTGACGACTGTCAGGAATCCCTTCAATAAAATATTCGATGAGACTACTCTCATCTAGCTCAATCGCTTTCCCTATCTCTACTAATTCGTACAAATATTCTCTCAATGACTCCGCGGACCTCTTCTTTCTTGATCGGAGCTGACGATGTATCTCAGCTGGTGATAGAACAGTGCCAAATTCATCGATCAGCGCACTCTTTAAACTCTTCCAGTCCTTTATGCTGGATTGACTTCGAACGAAAAGTCTGGCGGCCCCTTTCAGTAACTGTTTCCCATAAATAAATTTCTGTAAGTCATTCCACTCGACAGTTACAGCATTTTCTTCGAAACCCCGTAGCCAATGATTAATGTCGTAGCTACCACTTCCATGAAAAGGCATTAGAGAATCCTCGATATCTCTCAAGGTGAATATTGTCCCTCTTGACGATGGGGCATTAATCAAGCGGATCGAAGAATAACTACCCCCGTCACTGTCTTCCTCACCTTCATTCGGCCTTGACAGACCGAAATGTTGGAGGAGCCTATCCTGAAGTGCCCTTTTCAACCCTATCGTCGACAAGTTGAGTTCTTCCAACTTTGTCCTAAGTCCCTCTACCGTTAAGGTCAAAATTGCGTCCCTCTCCATTTTACAGTTATAGAAAAGAATAATTTACTTTGAATTTAAGACAAAATGTTTAAGCTACTTTATTTTAATTCAACAATAAAAGCCACAATAACGTCACTCACCATTTACATTTATTCTAATGATCTATCGATGTGATGACTGATGTGATGACTGGACACGTCTCTTCTTCTATGTTGGAACATCCAACAGCGAAAATTTCAATGAATTACGCTTTCTCGTTGGTGCCCTTTACTATTTTTTTTTTTTATAGTTTATTTTTCAAATGTATTTCTTCCAATTATATATCTTTTTTTTTCACAGCAATGTTTTTCTTTAAATAACTTTTTTTTTCACAGCACTGTTTTTAGTTTTCAAATGACTTTTCTGTCTTCTCTTCTCTTTTGCCTGTTATTGTTCACAACGCTCAAATAACATAGACATAGACACTTCTGCACATAGCCATATACATAGCTTTTTCGTCACGTAGGCACTGCGACTGTATATCCAGCATATAGGTTCTCCGTTATGTACGTTATGCACGCGACGCTCAAGGAAATTAAAGATTCATTTTCTTTGTGTTTTATAATATTAACACTTTCACACTTCGCCCGTCACGTAGGCACTGCAAAAATGGGTAGGTATTTCGATCGTGTTCTCTAATTTCAATATACACTCTCTCTATATTTTTTTTTCGCTGTCGCGGCGGCACTAATATTTAGGGATGATGCCCTTTTTAGTTTCCAATCCCGGCTAGAGCTCCCAAAATGTAGGATTTCCTTAATTCACTCTAAAAGAAACACTACTTTCTATTTCGTAATAATAAAATATTTATTAAATCTTTATTTTAACACTTTTTGGACACTAAGAGGACGTGTGGCAACCGATTGATTCAAGATAACGCTTGGAATGAAATCTTTACACGCCGTCTCCACTAGCGATAAATCAATTGCAATCGCAATAGCCAAAGCAGAGAGCAGAAGAACTGTCAGATTTTTGTGGCTGGGCATTTCATCGCATACTTTTTTAGTATAGTGAATAATTTGAATGGATATATATGGACAATTTCAAATCAGATTTTTTTTTAATTTTGTTATAAAAACGTAAACCCCAAGCAAAAGCTTTCTTCGCACGTAAAACTCAGACTCAGTTAAATGAAATTTGGGTACGCCACAACAATATGACAGTTCTCCTTGCGATAAAGCAAGCGATGAATGGTATGCGATGAGAGCATACTTTCTATCGCAAGCGATGAAAATATAGCTGCGATGGCGGTCTCTACTTGCGGTAATGAACGCATGCTTTAAAGCATGCTCTGGATTCATAGCTAGTGGAGACCGCATGTTATAACGACCAAATTTAAAGAAAGATTAAAAGAAAAGGAGAAATAATAGAGAGGGGCGCATGTTCCTTTTACTTCGTTGTTCGTTCGTTAAGTTGTAAGGTCTGTTCATGTCACGTTCAAGTACTAGTTCTGTTCGTTTCGTAATTTTGTAAAATGCTGCTTCAATGGTTAGGCCCCATCCCACACTTATGTGACGTTGAATAGAGACATTATAAGCTAAACGCGTTTGGAGGCTGAATAGTGCCTACATAAGGACATTTTAGTATTGAACTTACACATTCACTTTGACATCAGATAAAGATTATCAACAAAATAAAATGCCTTTGACTTGATATTGAAACTAAAACTTTGTGTTATTTTTATTTATTGAAACAAATATGTTATACTAATATATTAAAATAACATGCTTGGGAATTCTTCAGACACTGTAAATAACTTTGTTAATGGGAGAGCAGAAGACAAAATCAGCTTTTATTGATATTTTGACTGCAATTGTCGAGTTTTCGACATTGGTTGCTCGCAATTACACATTGCAAAAAGTGACCAGGACGGACGGTGTAAGTGTTGCGAACTAAATACAAATATAATAGTTTTAAATGCATCTTTTTTTTGTTTTTTCTGCAGGGATGAATGCTACTTGATTGATATAGCTGGTGAACAAATGTTGACTGATTCCGAACCAAAGAACATGCTAACCGAGAAGGAGGACTTCCTAAATTTCTTTTACAAGCATAGTATTCAAACCTTAATTGGTATAATCATTTTTATTTGGTTTATACAAGAAGCTCAATTATTGTCTTTATCGACAGCTCCACTTTTAATAAATACCATTGGTGATAGACTACAAAACGAAGATATCAAACGTTCTAGTTTTGGAAATTCTATCATTTTGTGTAGAACATCAGACGTATCACATAAAGAATTTTATAATACAAAAAGATCTCAAGAGAATACTAGTGCTTATGAAAAGCAAACACACTTTTAAGAAAAATAAATGCACTTAAAGACACTTAAACGCTTGTCCCGCCTTTTAATGATATCTATCGTTCAAAGCAACAGAAACGAATTTCTAAAATAAAAAAAATTGAGAACTCTTGATCCATGGATTTTAAATCTAATTTTAATTAAGCCATCCTAATTGAAACTTGAATGAATGGATTTGGTATAAGTATATGCTGCGTACAAGTCAGCTATTTCAAAAAAAGCAGCAAATGACAACATAGTTCATCGATCACTTTCGAAAATATCATGATTTTTCATAAAATTCTTGAAATGGTAGATAGACCATGATGTCATTTCTGAACTAGTTGCTTTATTTGGATTATTGAAACGGTTCCAAGTGTTGATTTAATTCATCTAAGTGATTCTGAGAACCAATTTTAATTTTAACAAAGCATTGGAAAAATTTTCATATGGGAACCTTTCAAAAATTTCGATATGAATATGAAAATGTTGAAACGTCTCTGCATGACATTTTTTCGATATTCTGGTTAGATTTTAAAATGGGTTTCAGAATCACCTAGAGGTGATTAAATCGTTGGAATCAAGCAAGTAGTTTAGAAACGACAACGTGGTTTATCGATCACATTTAAGAAAATCATATGATTTTCCATTACATTGTAATATTTTTGCTAGGTTCGTTAAATAAAACTTATTACTCTTTCTAATATTTCCTCTTTATTTTTACTTTCCAAATCACAACAATAAATCTCAATTTATAATCAACTCAAATACTTTATTCAAATTAAAATCACACTTGTTTTACACAATCCAATAAGCAGAGTTTTGCACACTTCCGTAATCAAAAATCAACTGTCTTGTGCTCACCGCGAACACTCCCTTATATACTCATGTTAGTTGTTCTCAAAAATTCGCGAAGCTTCTCGTCTTGGAATGTTCTAGATGGTTGGAATAAGGGGAAATACATTTGACATTGGAAAAGAGCTTTTTGTTTCTTCCATAAATTAGATATGCAATTTTCCAACAGATCGCGCTGTAGTAGTATAAAGCTCTGTTCACAACATTGCCCCCTTCTTAAGATTGTTCGTCCCGAACAATTCTATCTCCAGCTTCGCCACTGTATCTGTGCAGTCGATCGCTATGCACAACTTTTAACTTTCCTCTTGACCCTCTTTGAATTCGGTAAACGACATCATTGATTTTCATGACGACAGTATAAGGGCCTTCCCAATTTTGTTGAAGTTTCGGCGACAATCCCTTTTGACCGTGTGGATTATAGAGCCATACACGATCTCCTACTTGGAATCCTGTCGTGTTTGCTCTCTTGTCGTACCTTGTCTTCATTCGATCGCTGTAAGTGCTCATTCTAGTCCTGGTCCTTTCGTGGATGTCGATTAGCCTCTCTTTTAGGTCACTTACGTAATCCCCAGTCTCCTGAGACTCTTCTGATGGGTGTCCAAACCTTATCTCACTAGGCAGCCATATGCTTCTTCCGAACAGGATTTCAGATGGTGTTTGTCCTGTTGAGCTATGTATTGCAATTCGGTAGGCCATCAAAAATAGTGGTATGTGCCTATCCCAGTTTCTTTGGTAGTCGCCTACGACTTTAGTGAGGTGCTCTTTTAAGGTCCTGTTGAATCTTTTGACCATTCCATCAGATTGGGGGTGAAGTGGTGTGGTTCTCGTTTTCTTAATGCCAAGGAACGCGCACACCTCTTGGAATATGTTCGACTCAAAGTTCCTTCCTTGGTCAGAATGGAGCTCCATAGGCACACCGAATCTGCTTACCCAGTTAGACACAATCTGGTCGGCCACGGTCTTGGCTTCTTGGCTCGGGATAGCGTATGCCTCAGGCCATTTGCTGAAGTAATCCATTACCACCAGAATGTATTTGTTTCCATCATTCGTTTCCGGAAATGGGCCAGCTACATCAACAGCAATTCTTTCAAACGGTGAGCCGACATTATATTGCATCATTTTTCCTTGCAGTTTTCTACCAGGGCCTTTGGTTGCAGCACACGCATCACAATTTCGGCACCACTTTTTAACGTCGTCTCTTGCATACAACCAGTAGAATCGTTGTCTCACTTTTTCTAATGTCTTGTTGACTCCCAAATAGCCTCCTGAAGGTCCATCATGCATCTCTCGAAGAACCTCTTTGATTTTCGATTGAGGTAACACAAGCTGCATCACATAGGATTTACCATCAGCGGACTCCCATTTTCGCCGAAGAACACCTTCTTGCACATGAAGTGAGTCCCATTGTGCCCAATAGGCCTTTAAAATTGGACTCCTATCGGAAATATCATTCCATGCGGGTTTTTCTTCATGTTCCTTCCATGCGAGAAGAGGTTCAATGTCGGGGTCTTCTTGTTGAGCAGATCTTATTTCTTCATTAGCTCCATCCACAAATGGGGTCAGCCCTTATTCGCAGAACGTTGATGGATTCCTTTTCTTCTTGTCGCCTGCAATGCTTGTAATATATTTTACAAGGCCTTCGGGATAGAGCGTCGGCATTTGAATGCAGCTTTCCCCTTCGGTGTTGAATTTCATAATCGTAAGTCTGCAGTCTTTCTATCCACCTTGCGACTTGTCGTTCTGGGTTCTTGAAGTTCAGCAACCAGTTAAGAGCACCATGATCGGTTCGTAGAAGAAACCTCTGTCCATAGATGTATTTGTGGAAGCGTTTCGTTGCCAAGATGAGTGCCAAGAGTTCTCTTCTAATCACACAGTATTTCCTTTCGGTCTTCGACTGTACTTTGCTGAAATAGGCGACAACCTTTTCTTCGCCATTGTGCACTTGTGACAGAACAGCGCCGACTCCTACGTTGCTGGCATCAGCATCGATGATAAAAGGCTTGCCTGGAGTCGGATAGATCAGCACCGGAGCATTGCATAGACGGTATTTCAGTTCTTGGAAGGCTTTTTAACACTCACCTGACCATCTAAACTGCTTGTTCTTTTCCGTAAGCTGATGCAAACTCTTCGCAATTCCGGCAAAGTTCTTAACAAAACGTCTGTAATAAGTAGCAAGACCAAGAAAACTTCGTAGTTGATGTTTGTCCTGTGGTGTTGGCCAATTTTTAACGGTGTCAACTTTTTCAGGATCGGTCTTGACTCCTTGGGACGAGATGATATGTCCCAAATACTTTACTTCAGTCTGGAACAGTGCACATTTTTCTGGGTTCAGTTTAAGGTTAGCCTCTCAAAGTCTCTGGAACACACCCTTTAGGTTCTTACAGTGTTGGTCGTATGTCTTTCCATAAACGATAACATCATCCAAGTAGACAAGACAAGTTTTCCACGTCAGACCTTGAAGGACACACTCCATCAAACGCTCAAATGTTGCCGGAGCATTGCAAAGACCAAATGGCATCACGTTGAACTGCCACAGCCCATTACCTGTGGAGAACGCTGTCTTTTCTCGATCTTCAGGGTGAATTTCAACTTGCCAATATCCACTTTTCAAGTCCAGTGTTGAAAACCAGTGTGCTCCTCCCATCGCATCTAAGGTGTCACTAATTCTTGGCAGGGGGTAGCTGTCTTTCTTAGTTACGTCATTCAACCTTCGGTAGTCAACACAAAACCGTGTACTTCCGTCCTTCTTTTTGACTAGGACCACTGGTGACACCCAAGGACTTTTGGAGTTCTCAATCAAACCATCCTTCTTCATGGTGGTAATCATTTCCTTCAGCTTTATTCGATGCTGCACCATTTGTGTCCTTCCATATTTTCCGTTTGGTGAAGCGAAAATGTCAGCATACTCGTTCAGAAGGCTTTCTGCCGTTTTAACCTGATGTTGGTCTAGGTTAGATGAATTAAGTATCTTTGCCTTGATGCTATTGAGCTCCTTAGGGTTTAATGTCGTTCTCGGTGTTTCAGCGTCAATTTGTGTTATGGCTGCAACAGATTCGCACTTACCGATAACTTCTCCTTTTGCTAACTTTACATCGTACGGTTTGGTGTTGAGTATCCGTACGGGGACCATATTGTTCTTTGGAGCCACAAGTGTCTTCCCAATGATGACGTTTTGGGAAGAACAATCTGGGCCTGGTTCCACCATTAGGTATCGATGGCGTCCACACTCACCTTCTACTTTTGTCCAAACGAATACCTCAGAAGAAGTAGGAATAATCACGTCTTCTTTGATGACTGTCCTTAGAGTTGTTGTTCCTTCGTGCCCATAGATCATTGGAATCTCTGTATTCTGGTATTTGAGTACCTGGTGTCCAATATCCAAAATTACTCGATGTTCTTTCATGAAGTCCATGCCTATGATGCATTCGTCACATATATCTGCCACCAAAAATTTGTGTGAGAATTCTAAATCTGCAATTCGAATTCTAAGTCGGACTTCACCATAAACCCTAGCTGCTTCTCCTGTGGCAGTTCTTAGATGGTAACTATTGGTGTTGTGTAGCCAATTCAGGTGAACTAGGTCTCGACGCACAATGGACGCTGTGGCACCGGTGTCGATGGTGACCACACGTTTGTTGCCATTTAAAGTTGCCTCGACAGTCAGACTTCTATTGTCTCGCTTAGTTTGAGAGACCTGGATGGTGTTTCTGGGGCCATTGATACCAGAAACCTGCTTCTGCAATCTGCCCCTCGAAGTTGGTTCTTACTCGTTGGGAAACTGTTCGGGAAGTAACACTGATGTTATTGTTACCTTGTTCTGGGTTTGAAACTCCGTGTCCACAATGTTGACAAGCTCTTCTTGGTGGTAATCGACATTGACGCTGTAAATGTCCAGTCTTGTTGCAATTCCAGCACTTTGCAAGTCCGTTTCGTTGGTTCCTTTCCACACCAGTTCCTTGGCATGAGCATTCTTCGACGATGGCTTCTCTAAGTCGATGTACTCCGTGAGAAGCTTGCTCAGCTGCTTCCATTGTCAAGGCAAACGCTAATGTTTCCGAAAGAGTTCGTTTTCCAGCAGTTCGCACGGCCCTTTGAAGATGTATGTCAGAAATGGCACGAACAAATGCCTCAACTGCGAACTGGTTACAAATTTTCTCTCCAACATCTGGATATGCAAGATGAACAAGCCTTTCAATGTCCGCTTGCAGTTGTTGTAGAGTTTCGCCCCTCTTCTGAACTCTGGAATTGAGTTGCACTTTGAAGACTTCTTTCATGTGGCTGTTACCAAAGCGTTTGTCTATAGCCAAAACCAAGGAATTGAAGTCGCCGCTCTTATCTGCTAGTATGGTTTGCAACAACTCAGCAGCTGCTCCTCTAAGAGCAAGAGTTAAGGCTATATACTTGTAAGCCTCATCCCAGCCATTTGTTGTGGAGGCTGCCTCGAATTGCTTCTTGTACATATATAGACCAAGAAGTTTGTCCATCAAAGGTTGGAGGATGCATCTCCTTTTTCCTCAAGGTTTCTCCAGAACTTTCCCGAATCTTTATATTTCGAATGCGATCTAGCTCTTTTGAAAACGTCTCCATTTTATTGTCGACTTGATTCTCCAATAATGAAACACGTTCGGTTAAATTCTCCAACAATGAAACACGTTCATCAAGTGCGGATACATTCTTCTCGATGTTAACAAGCTTGCCTTCTAGCATGTTTCTCTGCTCTTCGAGAAGGTCTTTTTGTTCGCTATGCTGTTTCTCCAGACATTCGAGAACATTCTTCGGTTGCTCCTCGAAACGTTCGAGAACATTCTTTTGTACATTCTCCTGTTCTTTCTTTTGTTAATTTCGTTGCTCTTCGAGACGTTCGAGAACATTCTTTTGTTCTTTCTTTTGTTCATTTCGTTGCTCTTCGAGACGTTCGAGAACATTCTTTTGTTCTTTCTTTTGTTCATTTCGTTGCTCTTCGAGATGTTCGAGGACATTCTTTTGTTGTTGAAGCAGAAGACCAATCATATTTGAAACATCTACATTTTTATATACGTCTGCTTCCTCAGCGCCAGCTTCAAAGACGAAAATGTCCGGGTCTTCATTTTGTTGTTTCAAATATTCGGCCAAACGCAGAACAAGCTCATTTTTCGATCCTGCTCTAGAAAGTTCTCGCTTGCCTAATTCACTTTTCAGCTCATTACAGTTGAGCTCTTTCAATAACTTCCTCATTTTTTTTATTATTTTTTTTTTCCGTACACTTCACTGCACAATAAGTTTTATTCCACTTTTCTGACACCAATGTAATATTTTTGCTAGGTTCGTTAAATAAAACTTATATCGGGAACGTTTTAGCAATTGCAATATGAATACGCAAATGTTGAAACGTCTCTGGCTTAATTATTTTTCGAAATTTTATTCAGATTTCAAAATGGTTTTCAGAACCATTTTGGGGACTCAAATCAACACTCAAAACCGTTTGAATTATCCCAATAAAGCAACTACTTCAGAAATGACAGCTTGGTCTGTCTACCATTTTCAAGAATTTCATGAAAAATCATGTGATTTTCTTAAAAGTGGTCGATAAATGATGTTGTCATTTCTAAAATAGTTGCTTCATTTGGATGATTGAAACGGTTCCGAGTTCTGATAAGAATATCGAAAAAAGTTCATGCCAGAGACGTTTCAACATTTGCGTATCCATATTGAGCTTGTTAAAACGTTCCCGATATGAAAATTTTCGAAGTTTTTGTCAAAATTAAAATTAGTTTTTGAAATCACCTAGAAGATTAAAAACAACACTCGGAACCGTTTAAGTCATCCAAACGAAGCAACTGGTTTAGAAATGACTACATAATTTTTCGACTTCCAAGAAAATCATATAATTTTTCATGAAATTCTTAAAAATGTTAGATAAACCATCCTGTCATTTCCAAACTACTTGTTTCATTCGGATGATTGAAAAGGTTTCGAGTGTTGATTCAAGTCTTCTAAGTGGTTCTGACAACCAATTTTAATTATAACAAAAACTTCGAAAAATTTTCGATGAGGCGCGTTTCAACATTTTCATATTCATATTGAAATTGTGAAAACGGTCCTCATATGCAAATTTTTCGACGTTTTTGTTAAAATTAAAATTGGTTTTCAGAACCATTTAGAGGATTAAAATCAACACTCGAAACCGTTTCAATCATAAACATGAAGCAACTAGTTCAGAAATGACAGCTTGGTTTATCTACCATTTTCAAGAATTTCCAACAGCATTTGCTCTATTAATCCTATTTTGAATCCAATCCGATATGATTCCTAGAACATATTTCCATAATCCCCACATCAATTCCACTCACAGGTTTAACCGAGTTATTGTATCAAAACTTCAGCACTAACTCGGCTGGAATTTTAGATTATATTCCGGCGGACATCTAGTTAAACGAAATTTTGTTAAACTATCAAGGTGGAATGCCAATTTAAAATGGAAGAAAATTAAAAAAGTAAACAAAACATTCTTAAGTATAAAATAGTATTTTTTTTAATCAAGGCATTTTTTTTTTCAACTGAATTGAACTTGAAGTTCAAGGACAAACAATTAAGTCGATTCAAGATCTAATTCGATGATGTTGGCCGATTTTTGTGTTTAGATCTTGTTGAAAGCTGCGATATCAACAGATTGGACAAAGTCCTCGAACTCTTGCATCTTTTCTTGCAAAAAGTCAATTGAAATCTTGTCATCCTAGATGACGCACATGATTTGCAACTTGTTGATGCCATAGCTGACTGGAAGGAGTTTGGAGGCTACACGCTCCTCGCGGATACGTGCTGCTTCAGTGTTTTCTTTTTCGTCGTCTGCTCCGAAAAGATCTACATCTATATTGGGTAAACAGAGATTTTTAAATTTAGATGCCAATTGGCAAGAACAGAGACATTCGAACTTACCATCATCGTCTTCAGCTACTGTGGGCTTGGCGCCAACAGTTTTTGGAAGTGCCTGACCGCCCCATGCAGCTCTTTCGGCGAAGGTAAAGGACGCAATGTGTTATACCAACTGCGGACCACTAGTTTGAAGTGGTCCTTGGATGCGAATACCATCGGGTTATGATTTTTGATTACCAACGTTTGGGTGGCACCTACTGTTTGAGAGTTCTGCTGCTGTTGTTGGTGCTGCTGCTGCTGATGGTGTTGCGGCAGACCTGCAGCCGAGGTTATCGTCTTGATGGTGCTGGTGTTGGGCAGCTGGGTCGTGGACACGGCTTGCAGAGTGGATGCAGCCTGGCTCTGCGAGCCGATATTTATTGTGCCGTTGGGTAGCGACTGACTGGTAAAGGTGATCCGATTCCCGCCAGCCGCCTGGTTGCTCGTTGGTATCTTGTTGGTTCTTATGAAACTGTTATTCGAGAGCTGGTATTGCGTGGTGTGCTGTTGGTGTTGCTGTTGCTGTTGGTGCTGCTGCTGTTGCTGATGCGAAGCTGACAAAGCTATCTTAATCGGTTCATTGCTTTTTGGCATATTCCGCTGAATTATTTGCGTGTTCTCAGGCGAAGAAAATATTTGCCCACTAGCAGGCTGAGTTGGGTAGTTGTTGTTAGGCTTGTTCTCCTCCCTTGCTTCTTCCACTAGCTGCATTTATTGTTGTGCTGTTTTTAAATTATCAAAATTTATATTATTGTTTTGTTGAAGGGAAAACACTTTTTTTGCGGTCACTGCCGATGCTGTTCGTTGACGAAGTGGACGTCGATGTTGACGACAAAATTAGTAGGTCGCTTGCGCTATTTCTTGTTGTATTTAGTGTTTGTTCAATGTCAACAGAAGATTGTTGACCCTGTTGTTGTTGTTGATGATGATCGAAGACGTTTCTAAGAACTGGTGAAAACTCTCTTTGATGGCATGATGGCAGACGATGTATAATTAAATGAACTAACGTTCAATTATACTTTTTTACACTTACTTTATGGTTTTAACCAAAATTTCACTACTTTCATTGACACTTGTGAAATTTTGCACACACAATAAAAAAAAGAATATGTAGGGAAAAACTTGTGTGCGGAAAAAAAACACCTTCGGTATTTTGCAATCGAAATTTACGCGATCAATTTATGATTTGCACACGAAATTTTATTGGGTATCGACGGGGGAAACTTTGTTGTGCATTTTTATGGGCAATTTATTTGATTTAGTTGAGAAAATTACGCTAAAATCGGTGAAAAACTTGTTTACTAATTAGAAGCAGCGACCCGCACTTTTGTTTTTTTATGACATTTGTTTTTTTTTATCGATTTGTTTACTTGTCAACATTTTCACCTTTGGGCTAAAATGTCTATATTCCGTGGTCAACGTTGGGTACTATACGCATTTATTTTTTAGGGTGCGCTTCTACTTTTCCTAGGAATTTCTTGGTCTTTAACAGAAATATACATAAATATTAAGGAATTTGTATCCGAAAAGCAATAAAATTAATATCTAATATAGTTTTTATTGATAAAGAGATAAAAAAAGCAAAATAAATAAAAAAAATATTTGTATTTTAAAATTTTTGAATTTAACGGATTCGTTTTTTTAATATTCAAACGCACTTATTCAACTTTTTGCGCATTGAGCAAAAACCCACAAAATTTGAACAAAGCATTTGAAATGCATGGGGCAACTAACACATCTTTGGACTGTGGGTTTTTCCTCCCAATTCAGCTTGTTGGGTTAAAGAGAGCAAACCCCCAAAGTCGTGACTCTAGGTAATATATTTCCTCTATGATTCCAGCTAGGATGAAACGAATAACAATTTGATTTCCAGTATTGTGCTAGAGATAATAATATACTTTATCTGATGAATCAAAGTTAATTTTTGGAATTCTTTTAGCTTTTGGTAGTTTCGTTTTTGTTTATTAAATTCGATAGACAGACAAAATGTTTTTTTTTTGTTTCTTGACAAACAGCTGAGTGTTATGAAGGCTAAATGTAATAGATTCTTACTTTTTGGTACTTTATTTGACACAAGCTCATTATAACTATGCAGGGTAGGCAAATGTTTTATAAATATGAATTTGCATAGTGGATGAATAAGTCCTTATGCATTGCATAACTATTCACGCGTTTAGCGAATTCTAATAAATACGGCTGTATATATTTTCTACGATAAGGCTTAATCTCGGGCTATAAGTTTCATTCCAATAATAAATTTTACTTTTCACTTCACGTTGACAGATTTGTATTCTTTAAAATTTTCCTCTGTCTCTCGAGAGACACTGACGTTTGGTGGAACTTCCCAAATATTTCTTATGAAAAAATGACTGGAATCGCTAAGAAATCTTCCTGTGCTCTTATAACCACCCCTACTTATCAAAAATTACATTCGTGTTTATTACGAATTCGGTTGAATCTTGAATCCAACTAACTTTCAATCAACCTTTTTTTTCGGGGAGAAGAGCACATAGATATAGGATATACATCTATTTTCTATTGTTTTACGAACAATAATTGAAATTATTCGAAAAACGCAATTGTTTCATTATTAGAAAGCTCAAAATCAATTATTTTGTGATTTATTATCTTTACTCCTTTTGTTTTGGGTCATATTATATTTGGAAATACATTTGCACTAGTTAATGAGTGAACACAAAATAATCAATAGTGGTCACGAATTGAATATAGAAAATCCAGCAGCATCTGACTGAATTGTAATATGAGTAATGCTATTAATCAAAATGGCACAGGTCTAGAGCAGCAGGTATTCCTTTTGTATTTTTTTTTTATAAATTCGGGGTTGTCTTTAAAATTACGATTGTTAAATAATTGATATTTCATTACTCCAATAAATGTTTTGTATGTATGCTGTTGATATAACAAATAGTTGCATACAGTTCTTTTTTTAATTTAAATTATGATCATCATAAACACCATTTCAGATTGCTGGTCTGGACTTGAATGGAGGCAACGCCAATAAGAGCAGCCCTTCAAGTAAGAATTCTAATTCAACCTTTGCGGCCCGTTACGTGCCGCCGCACTTACGTGGGAGTGGTAATAGCGAATCTGTTGATACTACCGATAATAAAGGTGACAAGGATTTAAGGAGTGATAGGGAGAGGGAATATCCAACCGATTTCCGCAGGTATATTATCATTCGTGGTATGTGTTTTTATAAGCAATAGGTTTCAATTTATTATTGTTTTTGCAGAGGAAATAATAGATCCAATCATTACGAACGTCCTGACAGAGCCAATTATGACTATGGAAACTACCCCAAACGGAAAGGTAAGTAATATATTTTGATAAAGATTGAAATAGAATTTTCAAAATAAATAAGAATGCCAAAATTATACATAGTTATTTAATGTATCAAAATCCTAACCTACAAATTTTAAAACTGTTCTCTTTGCCTTATTATTGTTGTTAATAGAATGTTATAGCTGGTTAAAAGTGCAGTAAATGGAAATAAGTGGATGTGTTTTATAAATATTACAAATATGTCTCGAATGATACTATCTTATAAATGTGAAACACGTGTTTAACACTAGAATATTCTCGTAATGATTAGTACATGTATTGACGTCCCACACTCGGTCCAACCTGCTGATCTTTTAATACTACATATATCAGCAACAGCTCTTGAATTTTACTTGACAAAGCTTATTAATCGTCCAAATTGTAAACAAGTAACATTTTTTTTTTCAAATAAATTCATATTTATATTTACAGTTTAAAAATAAAACGAAATGTTTTTTGTTTTTCAATGCAAAATGCGGAAGAGTATAACTTGAAAAAGACTAATCACCTCTGGTATAAAAAATATTATGGATACCTGAGAGGCAAATTTTAGTTTTTTATTTTATCTAGAGCAAGGAGGATTGGCAAAAACTGTTTGCCTCCAACCATAGGATGAAATTGTCAAAAATCTGAGATAAATGTTAATAGGGCTAAAAAAAATCATTCAAAATTATGTCGGTTTCCTTTACACTTAAAAAATCAATTTCTGTGAAGATTTTGCGTTCTCTCACACCAATAAAATCCATTTTTCTCTGACAGGCATCAAAATTTTCAAATCTTTATTTGAAGAAAGATTTACACGTACAGTGAGCGTCAAAAGTGGGTAAACACCAATATGATTTCTGGAGTTACATGGAATTCGAACGAACAAATAAACAATGAATTCTAATAATAAAAATCAATAAAAATAAATCAAAATACAAATAAAAATTCGAAATATAGCTTCTCACAATTTTTCCTAATAAAATCTAAACATACTCCATATTAACGCGTCAGAAGTAAGAAAACATAATAAACAGAATATAAGGAGCACAGTAAAACATGATGGTGTGGGGATGTATGGCAGCATATTTGATCGGGAATCTTGTTTTCATTGAAAGTACAACGAATAATCAAGACTATCTAAACATCCTAAGCAATAACCTTCAACCGACCTTACGCAAATTAGGGATACTTAGCAATTGGATCTCTTAGCAAGACAATGATCCTAAGCATGCCTCGCAGTTCCTTAAAGAATGAATACTTTATAGGACTTCAAAGCACCTCCACCGCTCTCCCCAATCGCCGCACCTAAGCCACATGCAACATTTATGGGATCATTTGGACCAGAAAATTTCACAAACGGGCCATCAAGAACAAAGATGACCTTGAAAGGCTTTAATTGAAGAACTGCCCCAAACATCCTCCGATGTTAAAAATAACATTGTTATTTCCGTGTCACGCTGACTAAGAGATGTTATGAAGTCTAAAGGTGATCAAATGAAATACCCAGTTTTTTACTTGAGGTACTATATTTATAAATAATTTTAAGATACAACAGATGTTTACTTACTTTTGACGCGTAAAATATGAAGTTTATTTAGTTTTTATTGGGTAAAAATGCATTAGTTCGTTTTTTGAATTTTAATTTTGGTTTTGATTTATTGCTATTAAATAAAAATTTTAGTTTGTGTTACGCAATTTTTGTTTATTTTTTGGTTTCAATTCCATGTAACTCAATAAATCATTTAGGTGTTTACTCACTTTTGACGCTCAGTGTATGTACTTGCACACACACCAAACGATCCGAGATCCAAAGCTCTAGTTTGTAAAGGAAATCGACGTTAGAAATAACTTGCGTTCAATTGCACCTGACTACTTAGTTGAAAAAGCAAGGTCTCAAACTGTTTTTCAACCACGTAAATTTTTTTTTTCAAATTTTAGTTTTTTGTACTCATTTTGAAATTGCATTTAAGACATGTGTACCTATATGTATGTACCAGTGGCGTGGCGTCCATATAACACAATTCCTATCGTCTTCCCTTTTAGTATATCCACAAATAAGAATCTACCAAATAAACATCGAATAAGTTTAAGTTATCCATTCTGCCTCTCGTTTGTATCTTATACTTTATCCAAACCCATTCCCACAATCCACAACCAACAATAATCAAGAGAGTCACAAAAATACTCTGACGTAAACTTTTCAATTACCGTCTTATTTATTTGTTTTGTTTTATATCCCTTTCTTCCCCAAGCATTGTCTTTCGGATCCTCTTTGTTCAACATCCGCTTTTATATTCAAAAATAAGACGCTACATTCCGTCTTATAAAATTTTCGATGTATATCAGTAGGAGTTGGAATTATTTGTATTTTATTCTCCCTTTAGAAATTATCATTGCATTTCAGTAGGAAGATAATACATTGCAGGAGCTCAGGTGCTCGCCTTTTTTCAACCTTGTGTAAGAAATAAGACGGTGTTCTTCGACTTATTTGTTTTTTTTTTTCTTTAATGTGTCATATAAATATAAATATGGCATGTGGATATTGTTGATTCTTGATTTTGAATTGGATGTTGATTTGCATGCTAATGTACGATTGATATTTTTGCAAATTTACTGTGATAATTTTGAATTATGAAATAAATCATGGTAGAATACATGGCAATTTGTCAGCAGTGTAAATTTAGCATATCGCTACTCTGGACAAATAAAATTCATTTGCTTTTTTTTAATAGGAATTCAAATTTAGATTCAATTGGCATTCAATAACTTCAAATAAATCTAGTGTTTTGAAAAGTCAATTTGAACTTAATAAAAAATAGTGAAAAGTTAGATGTTAAAGTGAAGATTTAATTCCTTTTATTACCCACTATAGTGATACAAAAAATTTAGCTTAACTTTAGTGCAGTTCTAGATTTTGTCTTGGAAATGTCTGATAAATGTAGATTGCTCATTGTTGATTGAAATATTAATGTCTTGAAGTATAAAAAATATAGCTACACATTTTTTGCTAAGTCAATGTGGAATGCATTTGTAGATACCATATCCCTACTAGAAATGTTGTTTTTAAGGTTCTTAGATTTTTTTTTTCATTTTTACAGGTGACAAAATTTTATAACGGGTTCCCATTTAAAATTATCCACCCCACGCCACTGGTATGTACATATGTACATACATATATTTTGATTACCAGAGATGATTAACGTTCTACAAAAATTATTTTCTTCCGCTTTTTGCATTGAAAAATAAATTAGAATTTATTTCTTCAAAAAAATCCAACAGATACTCAAATTTGCTAGCATTTACTTATATTTGGCACAAATTGCACACAAATATTAATTTGAAATTAATTTTTGTATTTTCATATTTTCTTTCTTACAATTTATGAAAATATTTTCTTTTCATACCTGTTAATCAGTCATAATTTTGTTAGATTTAAGTTCATTTATTTAGTTTAATTTAAACTATTTAAATTTTCAATTAGTTATATTTTTACATAATTGATTTTTTTTTTAATTTAATAATATGTTTATACTGAGATTTAACAAATTCGATAACATTTTTTGTTTTTATATATTAAACTTTGTTTCATTTTTGATGTGAGCGTCTAAGATATTAAATAATTGGAACCCTTTATATATAAGAGAATTTTGTGTATTTGCATTAAGAAAATTAGGAAGTCTTAAATCATTTCGGTTTCTAAGTGCATAGGGTTGTAAGTCTCTTATAAATTGTATATAATTAATTTAGTATCGTGGCATTAAATTGTTGACTATCTTATAGACAAACACTAAAACATTCATAATGATTCTTTGTTTAACAAATAACCACTTTAACGAGCTCAACATATAACGAATTGACATAGTATATCTATTGCACTTTAAGATACATCGCATTGCTTTGTTTTATAGTTTTTGTAGTCTTATAATATTACTCTCATTAAATAGAAACAAAATAGTGGAACAATACTCAAAATGAGGTTTTACAATGACGTTATATATATTTATTGCACTAATAGTCGAAATTTGATTTCTTATTCTTTTCATAAATCCCACTTTTTTAGCTATTTTTTTACAAATATATTCTATGTGGTGTCCGAATAGTAATTTTTGGTCTAAAACTATACCTAAATACTTTATTTCGATTATTTTTTCAATTGAAATACCACCAATCCTAATGCTTCTCTCGTTCGGTACCATGAGTTTTGTTTTTTCAATGTTCAGTTTTAGTTTATTTTGTGTAAGCCACTGGTTTATAGAGTCTAAGTCTTCTTATAATTTATCTCTTGTGTCAACATCGTTATCACTGGATAGGTAAACAACTGCATCATCCGTAAACAAAGCCAATTTGCTATACCTTACAACGTTTTTGAGGTCATTTATGTATATTGTAAATAAGTCTCTAAAACAGACCCTTGGGGAACTTGAATCGCGTCAGATACTTCTCCGTTAACTTTAACTCGTTGCTTTCGATTTTTCAAATAAGATTCGAACCAAAGTGATTCATTACCTTTAACGCCATATTTTTTCATTTTCATTATTAAAATATCTCTACTCACAGTCTCAAATGCACTTTTTAAGTCCAAGAATACACAATAAATAGTTCTTTTTTTAGCTAGTTCCTCTTTCCACGATGTAACAACTATATTGATTGCGGTGAGTAACCTTTTCTAAAACCCGATTGAAGGTCCGTTATAAGATTATTGCTTTCAAACTAATGATAAAGTTGTTTAAATACCACTTTTTCAAAAAAAAATTCACACAAAGGCATAGAATTAATTGGTCTGAATTCTTCACATTTCACTGTATTCACAATTTTTACTTGCGACTTATAGGTACTATAAGGCAAGTTACATAATGTATTCGGAAAAAAAAAATCGAACTCGAGATTTTGATCAAAGTTGACATTACGATGATAGCGAAGACTAAAAAAGTGGGTCTCGCAATTCTGTCTGTCTGTCCGTTCGATTGCAGCTAAACGGCTCGGCCGATTTTCGTCAAACTTGGTAGATATGGGTTTTAATTTTTTACCCCCGGATGTTTTTTGATTTAATTTTTTAAGACCAAAAATAACGGTACCTGCCATACGATTTTTTTCGAAATTTTATAAACATTTTTTTTTCTCAAAAATTGTTCGACAGATTTTAAAAACAAAAACACAAAAAAATTTCACTTAATTAAAGCTAGGTATTGGATGAAAAAATTTTTCAGAAAAATGGTTATTGAGGGTACCCCCCAAGGAACTCTTTTTTTTGTTTTTGATTTTCTCAAAAACGGTACAACCGATTTTGATAATTTTTTTTTTGCTAAAGCTCCCCAAAAACATAAAAGAATTGTGTACTCAAATTTTCAAAAAAAAAATTTTTGGATTTTAAAAAAAATTTTTTTTTTCAAAACTCAATATTTCGAAAACCCCCTGCTAGATTTGTTTTAAACTCGATAAATAAAAGTTTCTCAATAATATCTACAAGATGTGATAAAAAAAATTTTATTTTACCTAAAAATTAAGGTACCTACCATACAAATGCTAAAAATAAAAAAAAAAATGGTTTTCAAAAATCGTATTTTTCTCGAAAACGGATATAACGGATCTTAATAAAAAATTTTATAGAGAAGCTTCTAAAAAGTCTAGAACACATTGCATTTCAAAACCTTAAATTAAATATTTTTTGAATTTTTGAAAAAAAAAATCTATTTTTTATTTTTTTTGAAAATTCAATATCTCAGAAATGGCTCAATATTTTTTTTGCAAATTTAATTTTTATTCGAACGATAATAAAAACTTTAAATTGGCGTACCAGAATTTTTTCTTAAGTTTGTATATAAAAGCTTTTTTTTTAAGAAACCACTACAACGACTTATAATTTTTGTTCCTGCATAAATTCATATTTGCATAGCATTCTGTTTTTATCTCTTACTACTAAAAGAATTTAAAAAATTAATTTTATCCTTATGAACAGTTTTTTTTCAAATAACATTCGTATTTAAAATTCCTAGTCTATTACATAGGAGCAAGTTCGTGCGACCCAGTCGTGCATTTTATTTCTATTGGTATTATCAAAGATTCTTTCCAGGAGTCAGGGAACTTGCTTGTTGATAGAGAACCATTAATTATTTTGCATAAAATTGGACCTAAAATTTCGAATTGATCCAAGTAGATACTGGGGGTCATAAACTGAAAATCGCGTTTGTTTTTTATTGCTTTTATAGCTTGTTTTAAATCATTTATCGAAACATCGTTAAATTTGAAAGCGCTTTCTACTTCTTGCACATGATTTACAAAAGGAATCAATCACCCCAATTACCGATGTCGTCTCGTTTTTTCGACGTCTCTCGTTTTCTCTGTCGTCTCGTTTTTTAAATGGCATTCCATAACTTCTTCGACGCGATGATTTTGTAACAGATTTAAAAACGATGAAAAAGTAACAAACATCTGTCAAATTCAAAGGAAAGTCTACATCAGTGTTGGGACTTCGCAGAAGCTAAAGAGTGGTGGAAAGGTTGTCAAAAAAGTGTTAAAAATTAAAAGCCATTTTTATGTAGCAAATCGTATATTGAAAATAAATTTATTGAAAATAATTCAAATACAAAAATAAAAGAAATAATATTTCGGTTCTTTATGTTTCAAAGATCAAATTATTATCTGGAAGAAAGTCACATACATACATATTATACAATTTCATTTTAAACTCGTTCCAAACCAAAATCTTAAATGGCATTTTCTAATAAGTACCTTTCAAAGTAAAGGCCAAAATACAAATGAGAAAATGGTAATATGGTAAATAGTTTTCAGGGTTTCTTACATTTGTGTTTATATTAAGATTTTCTGACTTTACCAAATTTTTCCTTATATTTAGTTTTTTAAGTATTCATACTTTCGATCAAAAAGTGTATTTTTGTGTGCTCAGATTGAAATATTATTCTGTTTAACTCAACTCATTTATAATTTTAAGATTTATTGACAAAAATTTCCAAGAAACTTAATTGCCTTTATTTTAAAAAGAATGAGAAATTTGTGAAGCCTTAGAAGTAGGTTCTTCAAACGAGTGCAGTATATATTTAAAAATCAAACAAGGGATTCCACTGCTCCTATGATTCTTTTTAAGCGAAGGAGTTTGGCAAACCTTTAAAATTTGATGCTCATTAGCGCAAAGTGCTTTTAGGAAAGTAATGAAATCTTTTTGTTTTTTTTTTCGAGCTGTGGCAAAAATAGAAATACATATTTACGAGTATATATTCCTTTAATGATTTTTCTGTTTGCCACGGTATACATTTAGCAGCATAAGCGGAGCACAAACTTAAATTATGACATGCAATCGTTAAAATATTAGGATTAATATTTGGGATACATTTTAGGAGTGATTTTGGTCGTATGGTACATACATATATGGTAAAGTAGAAATATACGAGTAGGTGAAATCTGAGTTGCAAAAAGTGGTAGAATTAGATTTTAGGTGGTAGGTTTTCATGAACAGCAAAAAGTGGTAGAAATACCACTTAAGTGGTAGAAGTCCCAACACTGGTCTACATACAATATTATTGCTCGATGGTCAATTAATGAACAAATGCAGTTTTTTTTTTAATTATTAGAAAATAAATAAGTAATTAAAATGATAAGTGTTGAAATGTATTACATTTATTAGTTTCTTTTCTTTCCATCCCGTGTTTATAAATTACAAGTGTTTCCTCTTGGATCTTAAGATGTGTTGTATCTCTCCTAGCAGTGTGCTCCTTTAATTTGTATGACTTATATTCCTCTTTTCTTCCTTTGTTTATACTTTCATTGATACAATTTAAGGTTATTTCTTGGAGTACAAACTGCTTCTTCGAAAGCGTAGCTCTTTTTTGTTTAATAGCGAAAGCTTGCCGTTATAGAATAAGCAATTCAAAAATTTTGCCAAGCATCTCCATCTCTTACTGGAGGACGTTTTTTGTCTAACTGCTCGTCTTTTTCCTCAAATCTACGAGCGTCTGGAATTGGTTTTCATTTGTTAATTACAACATTTATGTAAGTATATATTATAGTACAACAAATTTAGACAAATATGTACTTGTTTAATTTATCGTAAAAAAATTCGATAAAATAAATTATTTAACAAGAATAGTTGCAGTTTTGCGACCTTCTATGTCTCTGTCGTGTGTAAATTTCTGAACGAGAGATATCGTGGTTTTTTTTCTTAGTCGTCGTATTTTTTCGTCTTACAGAATGCAGAAAGAAAGTGTTCAACGACGTTTGACATTTACAGACGACAACAAAACGAGTTACAAAAGTTGGAAACGACTTATGGAATGCAGATCGTGTCAAGTCGAATATTTCGCTGTCGTTTACGACATCGGTAATCGGGGTGATTGGGATCGTATTTATTATCTGGACTATACTTTCAACAAAAAAAATATTGAAATTATTTGCTATTATTTTATTTTCTTTACACACTTCTGTACCAAATATAACACTTTTAATTTCGCTTTTTTCTTTTTTTAAGATAAATTTTTTTAAGTTTTTCCACATTTTTTTTTTGTTCTACTGAACAAGATATTTTCGACCGCTTAATAATGCTTTATAATATTTCAAAACTTTTTGATTTTTAAGATTATTCAAATAATTGTTGAACCACTCATTTCCGCTCGATTTAACTATTTTATTTGTAATAAATATAGAAACACTTTCATTTGTTTTCTTTAAAAAATCTGCAGCTAGTAAATCATTATCGTTTATATTTTCCAAATGTATTAAATTATTTTCTAGGGTCTGGCCAAATAACTGTTTTCTATATTTAAAATGAGGAAATACTTTCTTCTGTCTCTTATTTTTATCACAGATTATATTAATCACAATTGTTTCATGATCACTTATTTTAAGTTCTTTAACTGTTTCTGCTTTAATCAACGAATTATTTGTTATAACATAATCAATTAAAGTTCTTGAATTTTGAGTAATTCTCGTCGGTTCATCTATTATTTGAATACACGCGTTGTCTTTAATAATTTTTTTAACATCCTTTTTATAAATACTAGTAGGGGAAAGCCAATCAATGTTTAAATCGCCTACTAGAAGAATATCTTTATTTAAATCATACAGTTCATCCATCAATTTGCCGAATTCATCACAAAAAACCCTACAACTTGAACTAGGGGATCTGTACATACCAACAACAATGCAGGAATAGTGTGTAAAATGAAAAGTGTTTACTGACCACCATAGTTCCATATGTTTGACAAATTTGTTTACATTTGATGCTCTAAAGTCACTCAGGATATACACTAGGACTCCACCGGTGTGTGTTGATTCGGTATCACACCTGTCAACCAGTGTTAATTTATCCAGACCTAATTCACTATTTTGAACATCTTTAGTCACATGAGTTTCGGATAACACTAATGCATCAGTCATTTGCATCGATTATTACTTGTAGTTCCGTGAGATAATTTAAAAGACCGCACATATTAAGATAACAAAGTCGTATAGACTTTGACTGGTAGAAAAAAGTTCTGTTTTTTTAAATTTCAATTTTCTTTTTATAAACTTCACATACATCGCTTCTACAATCATGATTTATCTCAAGGTTCAAACCAAGCCTCGCGTTTGCCAAAACACAGTTATTACATTTAAATGAAACACTCTTGCAGCTCTTTGCATCGTGATTATCACCACATTTTGCACAAATTTCTTCATTTCTACAGTCCTTTGCTTTGTGGTTATACATATCCCCAACATTTACAGCACCGTTTAACTGCAACAAAATCGTAAACAACACATCTATCCCAACCCAGGTTAATTCTTTTTCTCTTAATTATATTTCTATATATGTATACTTCCGTTTCTATTGAGATTATAGCACTATAACTTTTTTTTGTATTTCTTACGACACTGTAAATTTTTAAACACTTAATTCCGCAATTAATATGATTTTGTTTTTTAAAAGCTGACAATAGTTCTTCCTCACTCCACTCTTCTGTCATTCCACATATCTTCACGCATGGGTTTTGCAGATTCGGTACCGAGACTTTGTATTCACTTCCTAATTTCTCTTTAACTTCTTTTTCAATTATTTTTCGAGAACTATCATCGTCACAACTTATTAGGATAGCTCCATCTCTCCTGTCAACAACCTTATTCACTCTTACTGCCAAAGATGATGGATCAATTTTTTCTTTAAGATCTTCTTTTGTCTTTTTATTCTCTTGAGCTTTTTTCGGTTTTATCACGACAGGTTGATTTCTTCTTACAGACTCCGCGTACGATATCTTTGTTTCGCTATTACATACTTTTCTTACTTCACTCAACACTATTTCTTTCTCTTCACTTAGTTTGTTTACATTATGTAAAATTTTTTCAATACTAGCATTTTGATTCTCACTACTACATGCCTTTTTTACTTCACTCAACATTATTTCTTTTTCTGCACTTAATTTGTTTACATTATGTAATATTTTTTCAATATTAATGTTTTGGTTCTCTAACTGCTGTTTGTTTTCTTGTATGGCTTTTGCTTACTGCCCGACTTTTTCAAACTTAATGTTTACATAGTCTCTACAAACACTGCACATAAACAGAACCGCTGGTTTCTCATTTATAGTTTTTGCATCATATTCAGATAATTTAGTACACTTAAAATGAAAAAAAGTTCCACATATTCCGTTGCATGGTAAATAAATAAGTCCCCCCTTTCAGAGATCCATCACACTCCTTGCACCGGTCACTCATTGCAGTGTGTGTTGTATACACATACACTCCACTATGTTTGTGTTAACTTATTTCACTGAAAAAAGCGGATTTCACCGCTATAATTCAATTTTTATTTCTTTAAATTTCTTTATATTGTAATTTTTATTTCTTAAAACTACCGGCCCGGTACGTGCTTCGCTACGTATAAAGTGAAATAATAAAAAAAAATTAATTGCAACATCAAATTCATTTATTCAAACAAAAAAATATTTTATTAATTGCTAGCTATTTTAAAACTTAATCCAAAACATTTTGATAAACAATATTCTTTGTTTTTCCATTTTGGGCATGAATAAACAAACGGCTGGGGGTACCGACTCTGGAACAGGCAACATAAAGTTGACCATGTGAAAAACATGATTCCTCCAAATTCACACCACAAACGTGAAGTGTTTGCCCTTGATCCTTGTTGATGGACATCGCAAATGATAAACGCACAGGATATTGTAATCGTTTGAACTCAAATGGCATATCAGTTGGAATCATAGGGATACGTGGTATCAAACAAACTTCTCCTTTTGATTTATCAGCTAAGATCGTAGCTTTAATCAAATTTGGCAATAACTTTTTCACTGCCGATCTGGTGCCATTACACAGTTTTGGTGGATTAATATTTCGCAATAATATGATCAAAGAACCAACTTTCAAATTCAAGCAATGCGGTGGCATACCAGCTAGTTGCAATGAATTTAAAAATTCAATTGGATAATTCATTGCCTCATCTTGATTCATAGCACTGTTGATTACCACTTAAATCTTGCATTGTTCGATTAAATGCTTCTAGTGATTTTTTATTCGCTGTTGTACACTCATCCCATAAAATAATTGGCGTTAATCGCAGAACTTTTGCCATAGCAGAGTTTCTCGAAATATTGCAAGTTGGAGTTTCAATCACCTGTACATTCAATGGCAATTTTAGTGCAGAGTGTGCAGTCCGACCACCTTCTAATAATGTAGCAGCAATTCCCGAAGATGCAAGTGCATCGAACGTTTTGCCTGTACCACCAGGCGCATCCAAGAAATATAATCCACCTGCATTATTGGAAACGGCTTGCATGATTGTGTCATATACGATGAAGTTCCGAAACATGTTGCAATTGCTCATTTCTGCGATGAAGTACAATATCACGGGATTGAAACTGATCACCAAGAATTACAATTGCAACCTCATCAATTGTGGGTGCATTGAATCGCCTTGCATGCTCTCCAAAAGGAGTTCTATCAGCCCTTATTACGATTTTGTGATTATCAGATGGCATACGATCGAGAGCAATTTTAAACAATTGAACTAATGCGTTATGCTGATAGAAAAACCTTTGTAGCTCACGAATAATTTCTCGTCTTGTATTCGAAACAATTGCACAACGTTGATCCAATTCACGATTTTCATCACCAATAAAATCATGTTGAAGTATTTACCTTAAACGTCGGCATAATTATCTCTAATAATTTTAGTAGCACTAAAAGAGGTCATTTGAAATGCCGAATTGTGTTGTTGAATATGCATCAAAAAGTGATTCGACGTTTGAGATGTCCCAAAAATAAATGAATACAATGGTTTGGGTGAAGTTTCTAATGCTGGAAATCTCACTTTGCCATTAGCACAACACATGCCGGGCGTTTCACGTGGAAAGTTAGCCGCATCACAATGTGGACTGTTGTAATTAAAAGCAGCACGCATCATTTTAGCCAAAAGAGCAGCACGACGTATTCGTGATCGGCGTGCAAGGTTCAGTACAGGTACAGGGTCAACAGATCTATTTCGTGCATTACGTTTACTGCGATGCATTAGCTTGTGCGCGTTCATCTGCAGTCTGTGATCGACTTAGTAATGCCACATCATTGGCATTACGCTCGCCCGGCTTGTGGCATTATTCCTTCATATAAAAAAGAATAAATCAAATTAAAAATATATGTAAGTTTCAATTTGACAGCAAAATCCCCACTAACAAAATGATTCGACATTTATTGAATTCATTTGTTACAAAAAATGTGATAAATGAAGAACCACTCGACCGATTTTGTGCAAACTTCACATAAACCATCTACTAAATAGTCCAAACAAAGCCTTAACATTTGGTTTGGATAGGTAAGCCCGTTGTTGAGTTATAGAATTACAACGAAAAGTGGATTTTTATATATGGGGCATTTCACGTGAAGCGGACAACGAAAAAAGTGATGGGTGTTGAAATTCATTCATCTTTGTGTTATTTATACTTCATTTGAATCTAAAAATACATTTAGAAGGATTTTGAATTTTGAGGTCTGGTACTCCAGTTATGGGCTTGTAAACTTTCGACAAGCAATGAGTAATGGTTTTTAAGAAAAATGTTGATAAATTAAAAGAAGCAATATTAAAATAATTTTAATAGTTGAATATATGGTAAAACAGATGTTCTTTTTATTTATGAAATCTAAACCGGAAATGAAATTTTTTCTTATATATAAAACCGGAAGTTAACATTTCAAATAAAATTTTGGTAAACTTGGCCCATTTTTATATTTTTTTTTTATGTCTCAAAATAAAGCCCATATATTAGAGAAAATACATGCCAAGTTTCAGAGTGGGATACCCATACGTTTAGAAGATACATAATTTTTAGTGCGTGGACCTCGTGCAAAAAACAGATTTATTATACCTATAGAAAACCGAATGTTGGCGATTCAATTTTAATTTTAAGTAGCTTAGACCATTTTGATATTTTTTTTTTCTTTTCTCTTATTGTTCTTTATATAAAAAAGATTCCAAATACCAAGTTTGAAGATGGGATCTCCATCCATTTAGAAGTTACATATTTTTTAGTGCTAAGGTGGCAACTTCGTGTCATGCGATAAGCCCCTCTTGGTCTAGCTTTCTTGCCTTCTCATAGTATGAAGAGACGCCATCTGTTAGGAGTGTAAATTAAATGCTAGAAAAAGAAAGATATAATATGCGGCCACGTTACAATAATTTGTATTGTATGTTTTCTGATTTAAGTTCTTGCTTTAAATGAATACAACGCTTAGTTAGTTCTTGAATTTAAGTTTAATAATAAATAACACAGACCCACAAAAAAAAAAAACTTCTCTGACTCTGGGATGTGAACATGTGTTTCATAGGTTTTTCGGGTCGCTGATTTCAAATCCGGGGTCCGTTTGACTCAATCAGGTCAGGTTTAAGAGCATTTGAAGGTCAAATCGCTAAATATTCGTTTACAAATCTGAAAACCTATATATTTATGTTTTTTGGCATCGCTGAATTCGAATTTGGGCTTTTTTTGACCCCAACATGTAAAGGTCAAGGTCAAACCTCTGCAATCTAACGATATGATATTTTTGACCCCAGATTCTGAAAGAACGTAAAATTTTACGTGCAAATATGTCGATTTACTGTCGATACATCAGCCGAGAGATCCAAAAGGAGTATTTGACCTTGGAATATCTTCCAGAGGTCATTCGTTTGACCTTGACCTTTACATGTTGGGGTCAAAAAAAGCCCAAATTCGAATTCAGCGATGCCAAAAAACATAAATATATAGGTTTTCAGATTTGTAAACGAATATTTAGCGATTTGACCTTCAAATGCTCTTAAACCTGGCCTGATTGAGTCAAACGGACCCCGGATTTGAAATCAGCGACCCGAAAAACCTATGAAACACATGTTCACATCCCAGAGTCAGAGAAGTTTTTTTTTTTTGTGGGTCTGTGTTATTTATTATTAAACTTAAATTCAAGAACTAACTAAACGTTGTATTCATTTAAAGCAAGAACTTAAATCAAAAAAACATACAATACAAATTATTGTAACGTGGCCGCATATTATATCTTTCTTTTTCTAGCATTTAATTTACACTCCTAACAGATGGCGTCTCTTCATACTATGAGAAGGCAAGAAAGCTAGACCAAGAGGGGCTTATCGCATGACACGAAGTTGCCACCTTAGCACTAAAAAATATGTAACTTCTAAATGGATGGAGATCCCATCTTCAAACTTGGTATTTGGAATCTTTTTTATATAAAGAACAATAAGAGAAAAGAAAAAAAAAATATCAAAATGGTCTAAGCTACTTAAAATTAAAATTGAATCGCCAACATTCGGTTTTCTATAGGTATAATAAATCTGTTTTTTGCACGAGGTCCACGCACTAAAAATTATGTATCTTCTAAACGTATGGGTATCCCACTCTGAAACTTGGCATGTATTTTCTCTAATATATGGGCTTTATTTTGAGACATAAAAAAAAAATATAAAAATGGGCCAAGTTTACCAAAATTTTATTTGAAATGTTAACTTCCGGTTTTATATATAAGAAAAAATTTAATTTCCGGTTTAGATTTCATAAATAAAAAGAACATCTGTTTTACCATATATTCAACTATTAAAATTATTTTAATATTGCTTCTTTTAATTTATCAACATTTTTCTTAAAAACCATTACTCATTGCTTGTCGAAAGTTTACAAGCCCATAACTGGAGTACCAGACCTCAAAATTCAAAATCCTTCTAAATGTATTTTTAGATTCAAATGAAGTATAAATAACACAAAGATGAATGAATTTCAACACCCATCACTTTTTTCGTTGTCCGCTTCACGTGAAATGCCCCATATATAAGGCGCGTTTTATTGGTAATCTATATCTAGCGCAGTAATGCAAGCACCAAAAAAACGCTTTATTCACTCTTTAACTCACTCTTCATTGTTCCTTCCTACTTGTGGAATTAAGAATTAACTTACACGGATGTGTTCGAAAGATCTGTATCTCGTTTTTAAGCTGGAGTTGAAATATTCATGAAAATGCAGATTGAGTTGAAATATTCATGAAAATGCAGATCGAGTTGATTTAGAGTTTTTCTCACTGTTAAATTTGATTTAAAACTTACAAAAGTGCGAAAATATATCGCATATATATACTAAGTATTTGAGAAAAAAAACATAGCACTCAATAAAATGACATTGGCGCAAAATTTTAAACAGTCTCTTATTAAGGTAGTTGTATTATACTTCTTATATATTTCCTAACTTTAAAGTAGTTTTCTAATTTTAAACATTTTTTAAGTAATATCTTCCTAAGGCTGGGAGCGCACACTCAATTTTTAGTTGCACAAGTGTTTGGTTGCTTATAGAAAACAGATGAACTATTTGGTGGAATGTCCGCGCAGGTGCATATAATTATATGTTACACAAAATAGCGAACTCATTTCAGGCAATCGTTTAGTTTTTGTCAAAACACAAACTTTTTAGTTTCTTGAACCAAACAGTTGCAAAACCGGCTAGCCTAAGGCAATTTCTTTTAATAAATTGATTCTGAGCAACCTTAAGGCTAGCCGCGCACTAGCAATTTTTAGTTGCGAAACTGTTTGGTTACTTATAGAAAACAGATGAACTGTTTGGTTGAATGTCCGTGAATTTGCAGATAATTATATGTTCAATAAAATGGCGAACTTATTTTAGGCAATCGTTTAGTTTGTGTCAAAACACAAACTTTTTAGTTGCTCGAACCAAACAGTTTCGCAACTAAAAACTGCTAGTGCGCGGCTAGTCTAAAACTATAGTATTTCGTGCAAAAAACTAAGTAAACAGACCTATTTTGACGTTTTTAAATGTTAAAGAGTCATATGAAGTTATAACGATACTAAAAAAATAAAAAAGAGTACCTATTCTGAGAGTTTTAGCTTTAATTTTTTCAGGTGTTATATAAATTCAGCATAATGCCGCAGTTATACGACATTTTTGAACAAATGCCAGTGAACTGATAAAACATATCAATCGAATTCAATATTTCAATATTCAATATCTTATGACAAAATTAGTGGCAGTAGTGTAAAGCTGGAATTATGGAATGAATTAAAGTTTTGCATTTGAAAAAATATTTGTTCTATAAATATATAACACTTTGGATTAGTAAAGGCAAAGTATAACAAAATAAATACCAACGAACACACCCTCAAGTATGCCACATATATTTTTTCGGACACCACCTAAACACCTCCTACATTTCAATATCCGAAACTCCATCTTCTCTAAATTATTCATTTCAATTACTAGCTTATTTTTATTCACTAATCGTTTGTTGTTGTTTCCAATGTTAAATTTTGCGATGTAGTGTATTCACTAACCAATAAAACACGGCTATAGATTTCTTTATATTTCTCCAATTTTTCACAGTTTTTTAATATTGGGATTATTTCATCCACCACTGTATCAAAAAAATGTAACTTTATAAATTAATTCGGTCACTATAACTCCGTATAAATCAATTATTTTTTAGCACTTCTTTAAACACGTCCGCACAGATCAAATTTCACTCTATTGTTTTGTTTAGTAATCACATAGGATAAATCTCTCATAAACTTAAAAGATATTCACCCCTATTACAGAATTCGGCGAATGAGCTAAAGTGACAGTTTCAATTAATTTCCAAACTTTTGCTATTACTGAATCCGACGAAAGAAAGTTGAACGGATGTCGGTAATTCCGAGACGAATCTGAAGTGATTTTTTAATTAAACGAGAAAAAAAAAAAAAACAAAAATTAACAATGGAAAGCACAAAAATGTAATTCAAAAGTTTATCATAATGAATATGGAAGTGTTTATTAAGTTTATTAAACAAATTTTAATTGAAAACGGACAGCTGATCGGAAACAATTTAGAGAACAAAAGAAAAAAAAAGCACACGGTTGGAATTTAACTGTCCTCCATCCAAGTACTAAGCACGCACAACGATGCTTGATTTCACAGATCGATAGCGATGCTATTATCAAAGCCTAGGCCGTTGACTAAATGCCTGTAACTGACAGCGTCGATAGGAAAGTTCATGAATGATAAGGTAATTTTAGGAATCGACAAGTAGTTCATCCGGCGAATTTCATAATTGAGTTTTACAGCGGATGCGAAAGGTCAACGGATCGAGTTAACTCACCGGGAGTAAAATTCTGCGAATTCTGTAATCGACATGATATGCGCAGAAGTTGAATTAGTACGATGTTTTTTTTATAATTCAAGCGCGCTCAAAGGTATGTTGAGAGACCCGTATAATGTTAAACACAGAACGGGCGATGGAGAAATTAGGGGGCGATGAAACATTCCGACGGTGTTCAAGAGCTGTGAATGAATCCATGATAGCTCTGTGTCCTATCAGTTTTAACGCTCTGTTCTGAATTCTATCCAATAAGTGAATAGAAGTTTGTGCTGCGCCTGTACAAAGGTGTGAGTTTTTTAGTTTTGGACGTATAAACGCCCTATAAATGGTAGTCAGATCAGAAGGGGTGAAAAATTTCTTACATTGATATAGAAATCCTAAGCATTTAGTAGCATTTTTGGCGGTCTCGAGAATGTGATCATTCCAACGAAGATCGTCGTTGACATATGTATGTACATACCGAATACTGAGAGCTTTTCGGTTTCTTCGATGCAAGTGCCATTCAAGAACATGGCATAAGGGGGACATTTTGCTTGACCGACGGTTTTTTGTACACCATTTAATAATGCTGTAAAGATCCTAGTTTAATGAGCTTATCATACGATACCGTTGCAATTCCACTTCCGAAGAAGATGGACGTGAATTTGGGAACGAGTATGAGAAGGTGAAGTCGAGTCGTCGGACAGACAAGAGATCATTTATAAAAATAAGGAAGAGAGTCGGAGACAAAACGTAGCCCTGGGAACACCAGCATTTATTTTGTGAAGATCAGACTTAAAACCGTCCAATACAACATGTATTGAACGATCTAGAAGGTAATTTTTAATCCAAAGAATAGGGGTTTCGTTGATACCAAACGCGCACATTTTCGATAAGAGAGCCTGGTGTCAAACTCTATCAAATGCCTTAGAAATATCAAGCGCAATAATCTTACATTCTCTAAAACAATGTAAAGATCTGTTCCACTCTTCGGTGAGATATGCTATCAGATCTGTGAAAGCCGTATTGCCGGGCGAGATATTTCTTGAGCTGATGATTTATCAGCGATTCCATGACCTTGGAAAGAAGGGACGTAAGTGCAATTGGAGTAGGAGCGATGGAAAAGCTTACGCTTTTTATAACAGCGTTGCATAGGTTTCTGACTTGTTTATACTTTTTCCGATTTTCCTCGGTTGGGTTGGCTTTGTAACAGCGGAAACCTACGTTTCTCAACCTGATAGGTTCTTTACAGCTTGTATCGAACCAAAACCAAGACTTCTTTAGGCTTTATACTCTTAATTCTATAAGGAATAAAAGTACTCGTCCCAAGAAAAATCACTTCACAATTCGGGAAATGGAATCAGACAGCGCATCAAACTCATTAAAAGTTAAATTGCTGTCAAGATTTGGACTCGTATAAATGAAACAATAATTGATGATGTGCTTGCGGACAGTAAATTTGAGCCACATGAAGTTTAAGTTCATATTAGAATAATGTCCGTATTGATGAACACTCTGACAAGCAACGTCACATAAACTAAAAGACCGTGATGGCGTAAGAGTAATGGCATTAAGCTATAGCCAGGTAGCCAGTTGGACTGGTCTGTACTTAACAAAATGGGTACAAGTCAAAGAAATTCCTTCTTAGCCCAAGAATATTTGAAAAATTAAAAATTAAAGCTGTTTTAGTATGAAACTAGGTTAAAAATACGATTTTGCAAATTTTATGCAAATATAGCATCATAGTTTATCTACCCTTTTATTAAAGTTTTCACAACTCCTCGGTTGTATCTTCTCTATTCACTTTCAAACAACTATAATATTTAAATTTCGGCTATATGGTACAGATACGGATTTGCAATGATAAGTAGATGACTGTAGACCGCTGACTACCACACATTTACATATATGTACAAGATTTCATCTATGTACATCGTTCACAAGTGCCCTATTTTCATGCTTCATGGCATTAAGAATTTAACCGCATGTTATTTGGCTTGCAGCCACAACCTTCAAACGTCCTGTACATCATATCTGGATTGCAACTGCCACCACATTCTAGTTACCAGTCGCAAGAAAACATCTCGAATATCTTAACGTTGATTTTTACTCCTAGAGAAAGAAATTGAATGTTTTTCGCGGCGTATGGAATGTGATTTCAAATTGATTTATTTTTGTCGTTCATTAGTGTAATTTTGTATCTTTCTAATTATTTCAAAAAATCTTCATTCTTAATTTACTTTGAGTAGGGAAATATGAGCTTGATTTTAAACTGCTTCCAACGCAGTGGGTAAGTACATGGCGTAATGTGCAATTTTCACACATGATCTTTACGTACAAATTTTAAAGTTGATGGACACAAGTTATATTGTTGAGCACAATGACGAATTGACGCATCCCGACTTATGGGAAGCGTTTCGTCGTTAAGAGTAAACGTATTTCGAAAAAGGTCCATAGTTTCTCGAATTACTCTCTCTGGACGAAAATCGCCATAAAATGCACGTAACGCCCGATATATTTCTCGAATTGAATCATGTTTTTCAAAATAAATTTGAACGATATGCTTGCATGACAGTATACTTTCAAATCCGCAGTCACAGAAAACAGTGCTGCCAATTTAAAGTTCTCCGCCTATAAAAAAACACCCGTTACTACGACATATCAAAGCATCACACGACCATTTTTTCCCATTCGCATTTGAAATTATTCAGACATACACTGTAGACCAAAAGTTTTTCGGTAGACGCAGCGCTGGATAAAACATGATACCCGACTGTATGGTTCCTGCCGTCAAGCATGGAGGTGGTTCTGGGAGGATCTGGAGATGTTTCTCTTCAAGTTGAGTGGGAGATTCAACTCGAGTTATGCTTTGATCTATGGACTAAGATTGATTGGCGGATGATTTATACTCGTATTTTAAAAGCACAATGATCCTATACACGCGTCCAGACCTTGCCAGGATTACCTCAAACAGAGAGAAGACGATGAAGTCTTACAAGTTATGACATGTCCTCCGAAATCACCGGAAGGTGCTGGATAGAAGGCTCCGGGATCAATGCTCGGATAAATGGAATATATAACAGGATTGCTGGAACAATATTTCATATGACACAATATAAAAACTTATAGCTGGAATGTCAAGAATTGTAAAAAAAAGTTATCTTGTGCAAAAGAGTATTTTTTGACAAAAAATCGGTTTAAGTCATTTTTCCTTCTTTTTTTTAATGAAAATATTTTTCTCCTTATTTTGGTTTTATATATAGTGGTGGAAAAAATAATAGGTGTGAACGAAAAATACGCAAAAATTTTAATATTAGCATTTTTTTTATATACATATATGTATTTGTATTTCAGTATTATAAGTCTAATGCCATTATTTAGAATAGTTATATAGAAAAAGGTGACGCTAGTCTTGTATCTAATTATCGTGGGCTTTCATTTTTAGACACCCTCTACAAATTATTCACCTCAGTTCTCCTAAACCGCCTCACTACTTGGTGCGAAAACAACAATATACTCAATGAATACCAAGCTGCTTATCGAAAAGATTATAGTACCATTGATCAGATCTTCAATCTTTCATGCCTTATTCAGCTGCAACTAAGCCAGAAAAAGAAACTATATGCTTGGTTCGTAGACTTAAAAGCTGCGTTCGACAATATTAACAGAGATGCTCTTATTCACAAACTTATTACGTTGGGCATCTCGGCAAAAATGGTTAAAATTATCAAACTACTATACCAAGATACAGTTGCCGCCGTCTGGAATGGAAGCAGTACCTCTAATTTCTTTCGAACGAGCAAAGGCGTTAAACAAGGTTGCGTTCTGAGCGCTCTGATTTTCGTCTTGTTTTTAAATGACCTCCATTCTGAACTCCCCATCGGAATACATGTGGAAGGAATCGGTATAAATGTTCTTTTATATGCCGATGACATTGTAATTCTGGCTGAGAGTCCAGCTTTACTTCAAACAATCATTAACAAGTTCAGCAGCTATTGCGATAAATGGAACCTTGAAGTTAATCTCGAGAAATCTGAAATTGTTATTTTTAGGAATGGAGGACGAAGAGCATTAAGTGAAAAATGGAATTTCAAGGGTGTAGATGTAAAAATAACAAACCAGTATAAATATCTTGGCGTCGTCTTTACATACAATATGTCCTGGTCTGAACATCTGACAAAGAGGCTCGCAACATCAAAAAATGCCATCAACGCAACCTGGTCTAAGTTCTTGAAAAATAAGTTAGTACCACATTCAGCAAAGTTTAAAGTTCATGATTCAGCCGCCAGATCAATTATGTATTACTGTGCACAAGTATGGGGGTATAAAGAGTACATACAATGTGAAAAGCTTCAAAGGTTTTTCGTCAAACGATGTTTCAATCTACCAGATAATACACCAAACTACGTTATACATATCGAAACCGGTCTTCCAAAAGCGTTTCTTACTACCCTTGAAATACATTTGAAATATTTGCGCAAAGTTTTCAGTCTTCCCAGCTCTAGATTACCACGCATTCTTTCAACCGCAGTACTTCGCAAAAATATTTATTGGGCCCAGGAATGGTCAGGCCTTTTCCGCGCGACTGGCATCGTTGTCAACTACGAAGCAAGTAATTTCGAATGGAAACATGCCCACAACATGCTTTTGATTAAGCTGAGAGAACAACAGTGGAAAGCTTCTACCGAACGTGCTTTACAATCGCAATTTCACGACGAATATAGCAATCTATCGTACACAGAGATACCCAACTATTTTAATGACTCAAATTCACGAGAAATGATAAGTATGATCTTAAGAACGAGGTGTGGATTACTTAACTTGAATGCTAGGGCATTTCAGCTTGACACTGTTGGCTTATGCACAATGTGTAATCTTGATGCAACTGAGAATACCTACCACTTTGTCAGCATTTGTCCTATTTTCAATGCATACCGGAGATTATTTCTAGGAGCTGAAACAATTAATCGCACCTAGTTTTTTCAAATATTGAATGGCAAATGTTATTTAAATCTATACAAATTCTTAAAATATGCTCTTAATTATCGCAACTTAATTGTAAATGAATATAATATTTAAAGTAAATTCAAGCTAAGCCAAAATATAAATAGGAAAACTTTAACCTGACAGACAACTTTAACTAGTTATTGTCCTAACTAATTTTGAACACCAGCATAATCTTGTTTTTATAACTACTTTTTTAAGAAAATAAAATTTATTTATCTATCTATCTATCTATCTATAGAAAACATAAAAAAGTAGTTACTTTTTCTTAAACAATAAAATGTACGAGTATGTTTATAGTTGGAAAAAATAATAATTGTGATTCATAGAATAATGAAAAAAATCAAAAATTTATTAAACATCGGTAGAATACTTAGTTTTATACTAATATTTGGTTGGGTGAGCTTTAGCTTTTAATATTGCCTCGTAACGCCGCGGCAGGGATTCCACTAATTTTTTGCACTTTTGCACTGGAATTTTTTCTTTGATCCCAACCCATAATACAGTCTTGTTCGAAATTTTTTCTGAGCAATAACATTCTTGACCTCAGACCACAATTTCTCGATCGGGTTAAAATCAGGTGATTGAGTAGGCCAATCAATAACTGATATTTTTTTCGCTTGAAACCAACTTTACGCTTTTTTTGAAGTGTGCTTTGGGTCGTTGTCTTGTTGAAACTTCCAAAGCAACGGCATTTCATATTCAGCGTCAGGCAGCATGATGTTTTCTAATATTTCTACGTATTTCTCCTGATTCATAGTCTCCTTAATCCAAAATAATGGCCCCACACCATACCAATAAAAACAGCCCCATACCATTATATTTCCTCCACTGTGCTTAATGGTCTTTTTGGTGTACTTGGGGTTGAATTCATTTCTTGGAGGTCGTCTTACGTAATGCTTACTGTCCGAACCAAATAAATTGACTTTCGTTTCATCACTCCACAGAATATTTTTAAAACTCTCTATGCCCCTTTCATTGAATGCCTTAAGCTGATCTTCTGCAAATACTTTTCTTTTCTTGTTCTTTTCTGACACAAATGGTTAGGAAGACTAGCGGATCGAGGACGTAGGTTAGCTGTTATTAACCTGTTTCTTACAGTTCTTGTCGTCACGCTTAAATTTAATGTTTTCTTAATTTCAGAAGAAGTCACGAAAGGGTATTTTTTTAGCCATTTTTACTATCTGCCGATCTAGGGTATCAGACGTTTTCTTTTTTCTTCCTCTAGTTTCTTGAGATTTTTTCTGCTTTAAAGCATTTGTTATCATGTTCTCTGAGCAGGACAGTGTTTCTGCAATAAATTCTGTACCATTTAAACGTAAATCGATAATATTCATAGAAAAATAATTACAAAATAGAATTTACAGTAAAAATATGTAAAAATATGTTGCTTTATAGTGTTTTTTCTAGTTTAAATATGTGCAAAATCAACACACCTATTTTTTTTCCAAAACATCGAAACACCAACAGCATTGCGAGCAGTTGCCGAAACCACATAGAACATATGTCGATAATGTAGTCAGTTTATTTGAATATATAAGGACTTTTTATGCTTTTCGTAATCATTAATTAATCTACAAATTACTTACCTTATTGATAATAATTTTCTCAAATAATTATTCTATATAATACATTAGTTAACTTTTTTTTATTATAATTATTAATATGCTTTTCATTTCTTTATTATTTTTTCTAATATGCAGCAAACGTGTAGCAGCAGACTCTATTGATGATAACTTAAAATTTACCTTTAAAATAATGACTCTTCTTCTTCTTTCTCGAACATTCCTTCATTTATGTAATTATTGTTATGATGTCGGATGAATCTAATGTAAATATTTCGCATTCCAACAACGAGCGAACTATTAACATTACTAAAAAAATTTTAAAAGTCCTAGTTTCCCAAAATCAGGGATTCCAAATATGTCATATTAATGCCCAAAGTCCTTATATGAAGATTGATGAGTTCCGGGAATTATTTGAAGGTTCAGAGGTAGATGCTATATGTGTGTCTGAAACATAAGTGATACATTTTATGCTTAGAGTTGATAGATGTGTACGCATTGGTGGTGGAGTACCTTTGTTACCGAATTTATTTATGTTGGCACGAACGATTTTGCCAGTTTTTATTACGAATAAAAACAATAAAATTCGCGACGAAATACCAGATGACATAACTTACTTGGACTCTGACGAAATATTTGTCAATTTTGTTTTGATTGGAACACCTGTGATGTTTAGACTGGCATATATATTTTTTGTAGTGAGCGAAAGGTCCAAGAACCACCCCCACGACTGAGCTAAGGGTTCTAAATTGCCAGTATAGACCAAACGGCAAAGCTCGTTACAGCTTTGTATCTAAAGAAGTCCTTAAAGACCAAAATCATATTTTCTTCTCCTACAAATTGCACATTCGAATGTCTGTATTGAAATTTCAAACGCTAATAACAATGAAGGAATTTTTTTTTTGTGGGTGTTGTCTACAGACCATATTCTTCAATTGATCTATCACCCATTTATACTTTTTTAGAGAAAAACTCAATGCATTTTCCTAATATTATACTCTGTGACGACTTTAATAGTAATCTCTTGGTTGAAGATGTGTTGATAAATAACTTTAGAACTTTTAATCTCTTTCCAGTTAATGTTTTAAATCCGACACATTTTTCTCGAAATTCCAGCACACTTCATGATGTTTTCTTTGTGACTGAGCTTAGTAAGGTTCTTTAATACGACCAGCTATCTGCACCTGGTTTTTCTAAGCATGACCTCATACATCTTTCTTTTAATTTTTCTGTCCGCAAAGTGAATGAACGTTTCCAATATCGGGATTTTAAAAACATAAACGTCAATGCTCTTGAGTCAGACATTCGAGCTATCCGATGGAACGAGATATACTTCATAATATCTCCTGATGAACAATTTGATTTTCTACAGCGTAATTTGATTTCAATTTTTGATCTCCAACTAGATCCATTGTGCATAGGAATAATCCTTGGTTTAATATAGAGATCCGAGAAGTTATTACCCGACGAAACTCTATCTACGATAAATGAAAACGCTTCAGAATAGCCGAGGATCGCCAACAATACCGGCAGTTGCGAAACAGGTGTGTAAGTCTCATTGCTGCTGCAAAAACTAAATGGAATATGAAACATCTTTGTCTTTCACAAAATTGACGCAAGTTGTGGAGGAATCTGCGTGAAATAGGTATTGGTAAAGAGAGATATATTGATGCTGATAATGATGTTGACTGTGATGACCTAAATAGGGCATTCATATCGTCAGTTCCTCGACCAACATCGGTGGGTTCGCTTGATTCTCTGGAGTTTGATTCATCTCTTTTACCAACCTTAAATGCTTCTTTTTATTTTGAATTTGTAACTCCAGAAGATGTAGTGGAAATCTTTATTTTTATTAAATCAAACGCAATGGGTTTTGATGGATTACATCCTTCATTTGTAAACGCGATACTTCCTCTTATTCTTCCATATATTACCCATGTTGTTAACAGAATTTTAACCACATTTTTCCTTCACAGTGGAAGGTTTCTAAAGTGATTCCTGTCCCAAAAAAAAAAGGATTTTCGGCCGATATCCATTTTGCTCTTCCTCGAAAAAATGATTCACAAGCAGATCTCTTTTTTTCTTAGTACTAATAAATCTATTATCTCCCAAGCAGTCCGGTTTTCGACCACATCACAGTAGTACTACTGCACTCCTTGATGTGATTGAACAGGTACGAAACGCTTTAGACGATGACAAAGTAACGTTTCTGGTTTTGCTGGATTACTCCAAAGCATTTGATACCATTGATCATACTATAATGTGCAGAAAACTCACATCTTTTCAATTTTTCTAACGGTGCAGAAAAGCTAATTTTGTCCTACCTTTCCGCGAGAAGTCAATCAGTTGTTTCAGGAAGTCGGGTTTCTGATTTACTATCACTGAGCTATGGTGTACCGCAAGGATCTATTTTGGGACCTCTTCTTTTTTCAGCATATGTAAACGATTTGCCACTCAATAAAATATTGCGAGACACGAATGTACGCAGACGATGTTCAGCTTATTAAAAGTTGTAATGTTGGCCTTATTGAAGATTGTGTAAGTATAATAAATGAAGACCTGGATGCTATTTTCGAATGGTCAAATAAATTTGGTCTTGTTTTGAATCCCACTAAAACAAAGTGCATCGTCATTTCCAAATAGTCCCTTTATTTGTCTTACTTCTCTCCTGTAGAGCTTAATGGAACTTCTGTAGAGTATGTTGAGAAATCTAAGAATCTGGGAGTTTGCTTCAACAGAACCCTAACTTGGAATGATAACATTAACGCTTTGGTGGGGAAAGCCTATTGTGCCTTAAGAAATCTTTCAACGTTCCAAAAATTTACTTCGCTTGGTACGAGAAAAATGCTTGCGAATTACGTGTCCGCGATGTACGTGTCTCACTTCTGAGAGATAATTCTTTCTAATGGTACTCGTTTGTGGAATTTGCTTCCACGAGAAATAAGAATAATTGGGTCAATTAATGCTTTTGAAAATAAATTGTTTATTTATTTTGCGAGTTTGTAAAACTGCTGATTTCGTTTTATGTTTCAAATCATTAAATTTACAAACTATTCTTTTCTTTTTTATTTTTTCTTAAATACCGTGTTTTGCTGCACGAAATGTAAATACTAAATTTTTTCTATTAAAATTATGATTATGGTTCTTATAATTGAAACTTTAATGTATATTCATAAATGTATTAATTATTAAAAACTTTAAATTCTTAATTCTGAAATTCAATAACTTAAATTATAAAATTTTCCAAAGAAAAGCTTAGTTATCAAAAGATGTAAATCTTAAAACTAAGTTCCTTTTATAAATTGAATAAATAAATAAAATGAACTTGGTAAAATAATCTATAAGATATGAGAAAAAATGTATTTTATCTAAAAATAACGGTACCCTCCATACAAATCGTCGCTTTTCCGGCAGAGTGGCATAAGTCGAAATTTGTCGTTTTTTAGTTTTGAACACAGAACTGAGCTGAAAAACAAACACAATTTTTCTGTGTAATCGGCGTTAACCTACTTCTTCTAGTTTCCGAGTTATGAAAAAACGCCGCTCTCAACTTTCAAAAACATCCCTGTCATTTTCTACGTATAAATACGGCATAAATCAATTTTTTTTTTTTTTTTTTTAATATTTCGTTTTTTATAAAACTTAACAAACAAAAAATGCAATTTTTTCACGTATTCAACATTCGAGTTTTGTTTTTTATGAACAACGAAATTTTTTTTGTTCAGTATGAAAAAAAACTTTAAAAGGCTCTCCTGAAAATTTGCAAATTTCGACTTATGCCACTCTGCCGGAAAAGCGACGAAATGTTAAAAAATGGTTTTCGAAAATCGTATTTTTCTCGAAAAGGGTTCCGAGAATTTTGCTTAGATTTTTTTAATTTCGATTAATTTTTAAGATCTATAATTTAATAAAAAAAAAATTTGAAAACAAGGTATTACTGACTGTACTGACCACAGAACGATTTTTTAAAATTTTGAATTTCTCATTATCGGCCCAACGGATTTTAATGAATTTTTTTTAGAGAGAAGCTTCTAAAAAGTTTAAAAAACATTGCATTTCAAAACTTTAAGAAAAATATTTTTTTTTTGAATTTTGAAAAAAATCTATTTTTTTTTGGAAAATTTAATATCTCGAAAACGGCTCAATATTTTGTTTGTAAATTTAATTTTATTCGAACAATAATAAAAACTTTAAATTGGCGTACCAACATTTTTTCGTAAAAATGTTTTAAAAATTTTTATATAAAAGCTTATTTTTTTTAAGAAACCACTACAAAGACATAATTTTTGTTCTTGTATAAACCTATTTGCTTAAATCACATGGCATCCTATTTTTACTTCCAACTACTAAAGAAGTTGCTCAAGTCATTTAAGCATAAAATTAGCTTATTAACAGTTTTTCTCTAATAACATTCATTTTTGAAATTCTTAGTCTATTACAAAGGATAGGTTTTATTTTACTTTTGATTCTTCTAGTTTTATTTTAAAATTCCCCTTCAGTTATTTGAGATCTACATCTAAGCACCGTTACTGCATACTCGTATCTATATAAAACTTCCCAGGCGGATTCACTATTCCACATATGACTTCGTTTATATCCATAAAAGTATTGCCAAAGTATCTTTCTCGGAATTCTCTGAAAATGGGACATTTTTCAATGAAATGGTACACGTCTTCTCTCCCCTTAAGATTACAAAGGTCGCACAAATTTGTCAGTTCAGGCCGATGTGGAATGTAATTTAATCTAATTATTTTAATCGCTTAAGAAAGTACGTATTTTCTTGGAGATTTAAGTTTAACTGGCTGTAAATCAAACATAGATAGGTTCATTAAGTTACCCAGGCTAATATCTGCATGAATTCGCACGTTTTATCCAAATCCAGCTCCCAGCTCCTCCCACTTTCTGACAAGATTCCCTTTTATAGTCCAGTCAAAGCGTCATTTGACCTTGCGCGCAGAGGCATGGTCAATTTTTTTTTCATGGATCGATAGGTGCTTATGAGAAAAGCTTAAAACCAAATTTGCACCACATGACAACTTTTTTTACCAAAGTTATTGGTAAAAATGTGTTTTGTGTCATTTTTTGGTCATTTGCGAATATCTCGGCTCCACTATCTCGTACAAACAAAAACTAAACATGTATTTATTCCTAATAACATTATCTATTATGTTCTAAAAAAAACATTTGTTTAAACAAATGAAAAAAAAAGTTATAGTAAGTTAAACAAATTTTTTGTTGTTTAAAAATCACTTTTTCGTGATTATTAAGAAAAAAGCTCATTTAACGATAGAATTTTTATATTTTATTATTAAAATTCTTGTAATTCCCTACAATTTAAAAAAAAATTCAACACTCTACGATGAACGAAAGCCGAGTAATAAATTATTGAACATAGGTAAGTCAGCGCACCCACGCATTTTATGATTTTATGTTTTAATTAATATCTCAGCCCCAGTATGTCGCAAAGTGAAAATAAAAAACTGTATTGCTAATAACAATATTTTCTATCAACTTGCATTTCATTTAATATGTTTGAGCAAAAATATAAAAAGTTACCGTTGGTTTCAACGTTTTTTTTCTTGTTTTTAATACCTTTTTTTTCATAGTTATTGAGAAAAAAACTGTATTTTACGGTAAATACTTTTCAGTTTTGGATTTTTGTTTTATAGTCCTGCTAATTTTCTTCAAATTAAAAAAAAAATTAGTCCATTACGACAAACGGGAGCCAAGATATTCATGATTTAAAAACTTAGGAAAGCTTACAATTTAGTATTTTAACCTTGTAGCTTGCAATTTTGGTGTCGCCAGCAACAAGAAGCAACAAATATGTGTAAGTATGTGTGGAGTGTTTGAAGGATACCAATATGTCTTGTTGCTGGCGACACCAAAATTGCAAGCTACAAGGTTAAAATACTAAATTGTAAGCTTTCCTAAGTTTTTAAATCATGAATATCTTGGCTCCCGTTTGTCGTAATGGACTAATTTTTTTTTTAATTTGAAGAAAATTAGCAGGACTATAAAACAAAAATCCAAAACTGAAAAGTATTTACCGTAAAATACAGTTTTTTTCTCAATAACTATGAAAAAAAAGGTATTAAAAACAAGAAAAAAAACGTTGAAACCAACGGTAACTTTTTATATTTTTGCTCAAACATATTAAATGAAATGCAAGTTGATAGAAAATATTGTTATTAGCAATACAGTTTTTTATTTTCACTTTGCGACATACTGGGGCTGAGATATTAATTAAAACATAAAATCATAAAATGCGTGGGTGCGCTGACTTACCTATGTTCAATAATTTATTACTCGGCTTTCGTTCATCGTAGAGTGTTGAATTTTTTTTTAAATTGTAGGGAATTACAAGAATTTTAATAATAAAATATAAAAATTCTATCGTTAAATGAGCTTTTTTCTTAATAATCACGAAAAAGTGATTTTTAAACAACAAAAAATTTGTTTAACTTACTATAACTTTTTTTTTCATTTGTTTAAACAAATGTTTTTTTTAGAACATAATAGATAATGTTATTAGGAATAAATACATGTTTAGTTTTTGTTTGTACGAGATAGTGGAGCCGAGATATTCGCAAATGACCAAAAAATGACACAAAACACATTTTTACCAATAACTTTGGTAAAAAAAGTTGTCATGTGGTGCAAATTTGGTTTTAAGCTTTTCTCATAAGCACCTATCGATCCATGAAAAAAAAATTGACCATGCCTCTGCGCGCAAGGTCAGGCCCTTTTTCATGACGCTTTGACTGGATTATTTAATAAAATAATGCTTTTTAGAATGAGATTAGGTAGTTTTCCCTCTTCCATCTCCAAGACTTTCATTACATAATCTAAATTTAATTTAAGAAGTCCAAAAACAATGGTGGTACTGATATTTCTTAAAACAGCACGTAACTAGTTGTATTCGAAGGCAATCGGAAAATCCATTTAAAAAAGTATCTCAGAAACTTTTCTACCTCGTCGAATTTTCAATACGAGTATATCCAGACTTGCGCACCATACAGCAAAATAGAGACTGCAGTTGCCAGAAACAGTTTAATCTTTGCACTATGGTCAAGGTTTTTACTATCGATGCAACGACCCCAAACTGCTGAAATTGCTTTTTTTCGCCTCCGATAACTTCAACTGGAAGTGTCTTTTCATATTGAAGTTTGGGGTGATCAACAGAAGTAGATATTTGTTCTCCCATACAATTGTAATATTTAGCCCGTAGTTCCACTTTTCATTCCGAGAATATCTGCCGCCACCATTTCTGAACATCATCTTTTTCGATTTTTCTAAGTTAACTTAAATATTCCAAAGATCACAATAGATTTTGATTTTTTTAATCATTCGCTGCATTCCCTCTACAGACTCTGCCAGAAAAACTATATCGTCGGCAAATATCAGACATGGTCCAAACTCTATTCCTCCTCCAATAGCTTCCAGGAATGATATAAGTAAAATGAAGAGTAAGGTGCTCAATACATAACCTTGTTTAACACCCATTTTCGTTCCGAAGTTTTCTGAAATCAATATACCATCCCAAACATACGAGACGTTGCTTTCATACATCGCTTTCAATATATTCACAATTTTGCTTGAGATTTCCATCAACTTATAAAAAAGTGATTCACGTGCAATGGAATCAAAAGCACCGCGAAAATCTACGAAGAAAGCATACAGCTTGTTCTTGTTCCTTCTTTTGTAACTTTCCGCAATATTAGTCATATTAATCAACGAGAATAATTGATCTGAAGTTGATCGGTTTCTCCTAAAACCCGCTTAAAACTCATTAGGTATTCCTTTATTGTCAACCCACTGCGTCAACCTAATGAATATCAGGGCACTGAATAACTTTACCGAAATGTTCAAGAATGAAATACCCCGATAGTTCTCTGGGTTGTTTAAAGATCCTTTTTTATGCTGGGGATATATTATTACTTTTTTTAAATGAATTATCTTATTGTTCTCATTTTAGGCTTTTAATTTGACCACGGAACATCATATGTGCGAAAAATGATGTAGTGCCCAGCCATGTTTTGGCACTACACCCTTTTTTACAGGAACAAACTCGAGCGATTTTTAACCCCTCCCTATCTTCAGTACCAATAAAGTCAGAAACTTTAAATTCCGAATATTTGCTAAGCTAGTCAGGCACAGGTGCCTCACCAAATTTCAATTTTCTAGCATAAGCGGTTCCTGAGATATAAGGCCTCAAAAATCACAAAAACCGTAACTGACTGACTGACTGACAGATCATCAAAATTATGGCGCACTTCCCGACATCGTAGAATCTTGTAATTTTGCACAACAGTAGGTCTTGTCATGCAAGCTAAGGAAAATTTGAAGTTTTCCATTCAGGGGGCGTGGTATCCACCGACTTTCTCCGAATTGGTGTTGGTTGAATGAAGCACGTCCGATTGCTTTAAAACGATGAAATTTAGTAAAACGGTAGGGCTTAAATTGCATACAAAGAAAAAAATATAAAGTTTGAGGTTTTCCATTCAGGGGCGTGGTATCCGCCCACTTCCTCAGAACTGATGTAAATTATATATGGCACACTTCCGATTGCAGTAGAACAATGAAATTTGGTGGAACGGTAGGGCTCAAATTGCATATGAAGGAACAAAAAATAAAAATTGAGGATTTCCATTCAAGGGGCGTGGTATCCGCCCACTTTCTCCGAATTGGTGTTGGTTGAATGGAGCACTTCCGATTGCTGTAAAACGATGAAATTTGGTAAAACGGTAGGGCTTAAATTGAATACAAAGAAAAAAATGTAAAAATCGAGGTTTTCCATTCAGGGGTGTGGTATCCGCCCACCTCCTCATAACTGATGTAAATTATATATGGCACACTTCCTATTGGAAATTTGGTAGACCGGTAGGGCTCCAATTGCATATAAAGGACCAAAAATAAAAATTGAGGATTTCCATTCAAGGGGCGTGATATCCGCCCACTTTCTGAGAAAATGTTTAATTTATATGGAGCACTTCCGATTGCTGTAGAATAATGAAATTCGCTGAAGCGGTAGGGTTTAAATTGCATACAAAGAAAAAAATATAAAATTTAAGGTTTTCCATTCAGGGGCGCACAGTGGTTTGGTTTGTAAGGGAGAGCGGAAAAAAATCTGTAAAATTTGAACTACTTTACGGATTTAAATGAAATTTGGCACACATGTTTAGATTTATCTTATACATATGTGGTCAAAATTTGGTTTAGAAATAATTATTAGAAAAAAAGTTATTGACATTTTTCTAAAATTTGCGCAATTGGATTGAAGCGAAAAAAAATCTGTAAAATCTGAACTTATTAACGGATTTGAATAAAATTTGGCACGCATGTTAAAATCTTTCTTATACATATGTGGTCCAAATTTGGTTAAGAAATAATTATTAGAATAAAAGTTATTGTCATTTTTCAAAAATTTGAGCGTTTGGATTGGAGCGGAAAAAAGTCTGTAAAATCTGAACTACTTAACGGATTTAAATAAAATTTGGCACACATGTTAAGATCTATCTTATACATACATGATAAACAATTATTAGAAAAAAAAAGTCATTGACATTTTTCTAAAATTTATGGGTTTTTGATGTTGTACTGAAATATATTTTTTTTTTTTTTTTTTTTTTTTTTTTCAGTAAAATATGAACTTTTTATTTTGAATAAAGTAGAACAAACTATGTTTGTATATTATAAACATAAAAACAAATTCTTCAAAAATAGTATTAAAAACATAAATAAAACATTTGCAATAAATTATGTAATAAATAATATAAAAAAATTAGAAGCAGCTATTTTACTGTGCTAAAATGAGGTTTCTAGCATCTGCACTTATTGGTAGTATTTTCTTTTTTGCCTGTGGCCTCAATCCTGTTATCAGTGGATCTGAAGATATGAGGATACGGTGCATCCCATCTTCATTCGTCGCAATCCGACTGCATTTTCTCGAATTAAAACTGCGATAGATTTTATAGTCCTTGTACTTTTTTCGAAAACATATTTTTTTCTACGAACTGCGGTCCACCGTTTTGAAAATTGAGATAAAAACGTTTCTGTTCTTCTGACATCACACTTTCTATTTGCTCAGCAGCTAAGTTGCGTAAAGTCTTTTAAAATATGGTAGTATGTTTTTTTTACTTTGCGACCATTAGTTTTCGGAACACAAAACCGAATAAGGAATTGCGATTGAATCTATTTTAATGGAGGGAAATTATAGCTCGAAAAATTCAAAAACAGCCGCTTAAACTCACTTTTTGTTTTTATTTATATTTCACTTCACTTTTGCTTATTGGTTGATAAAAGAGTTCTAATTTTTCTTACACACCTTTAACAAATGCATAATCAATCAATAATGACTTATTTTGTTTTTAATCCTTTATATGTATATGTATATAGTTTTAAGTAAGAACTTAAACATTCTTATGGGGCATTACCTACTAATCCTTAAAGGTCAGACAAAATTTTGCAATTCACAACAAATACAAAGCAATAAAACTTTAAACAACAATAAAAATTGTTAGTTTTCGATTTATGGCGGAAACGGAACAGGTAGAGAAAAACTCATGTACAGAAAAAAAAAAACTTTTTATTTTAACATGCTTCTACTTTTTGCGTGAAAACAAGAAAACTGTGAGATTATCCCTAATCCTTTTATTTATTTTTTTTATTAAGCTCTATTATATAATTCTAACTATCATAAAATAATTAAATTTTTAACATAATTTTGCCAAGAAAATTGAGTTGAAAGTTGAAAAATTTTCGAGGCAGAAATAAATTTTTTTGCAAAAAATCAAATTCCGCAGACCCTGGTAAGGGTATGGATTTTATTTTAATTTTAAAATAAAGGTACGAATTTTTTCTAAAAATAATGGGTTTAAACAGCTCGTTCTGACAATTAGAACCGAAGAAATTATAACTATTTGATATACACTACCCTCAAAACCGAGTTTTTTGAAAACCGAATAAGACAAATTTGAACATAACTTCCAGATCCACAGGCATCCGCAGCTGATTTTTTCTGTGTTGTTACTTGAAGGTATGGAGCACACATTGTCGTACTTCACTACGTGTAGGCAAGTGTAGATAAAATTGAAACTCAAAAAGTTTTCATCAAAACCATTTTTTGTTAGTACCCACATCTGACGCTTCTTGTAGAAGGCTTCTTTTAAAATTCATGATTTTTTTCTTTATTTTTTTTTAGATAACCAGGAATAGATCAACAAAACGGTATATAAATTTTAAGAATTTAATTTAAGGAACTTCGGTAAAAGACATCTAAAATTTTGTTGAAAAAACGGTTCGCGACTTGAATAAATTTTTTCTTCGACTTTGAGTGCTTGTAAATATGTATATAAAATATATACATGAAAAAATACTCTGAAATCATATGCTCCGGATATATAAAATTACTTACACATAAAACTTAAAAGGCTACTCATTACTTTCTGAAATATATTTTTTCCGCTCTCAAACCACTGTGCGGCGCACTGTGGTCCGAAAAGGAAAATTTCGTGGCAAAAATACTAATTTCGATGTTTTATTTTTAAGGTTTTGTTTTTTATTTCTAATAGAAATATAAACGGAGCTTCAAAAACAGCAAACAAAAAAATTTTCCGCTAACTAGTTTGACTTATAGAGCTTTTCAAAGTTGGTCAATTTCGTTCTAGAGTTAAAAAAAAAAACAGAAAAAACTAACTTCTTTGTTTTCGTATTTGAAATTTTGGCATATTAAATGTAAAATATTAATTTTCTATAGTTAATTCTAGTTGTATTATTTGTGCGTAAATTAAAATTTTAATTAAAAAAAAAAATATTTAATATTTTTAATAAATAAAACAAAAAACACCCTTTTTTAGCAGATTTTTTCGGTTTGAATAGAGCTAAAAAAAAATACTCGCGAGTTCGCGCGGAAAATTGACCATGATAGTTTACCCTAACTATTTCTTAAACCATATGCAAAATTGTAGCTGCAACTATTTGCAACCTTCAGAGAAATTGTAATTTGTTTAAGAAAATCGTGTTCCCAGTACTGACCTTTTGGTCTTAAAAGCAAATTCCCTTATGGAAAATTTCAATTATTTTATTAATTAAAATAGTCGAGAACGTGAAATTTTCTTTTTAATTAAAAATCGTTTTATTACTACCTTGATTCTGACAAAAAAAACCGCCCACTTCTACGTCCCTTTTTATACAAATGCCAATTATTATTATTAAAAAAAATATAAAATATTGTACACAAACTATTGATTACTTTATTGAACATTAAATTTTTTAATCCGCCCACTTTAACGACCCTCTTTGAATAAATTCCCCTTAACTTAAATTATTGTAAATATTTTTATTGATCTTATTCTAATAGTACCTAAACATAGATTAACTTGCCAAAAGAAAAGGATTAATAGCTTTATTGCCTACTCCATATACAAAGTTGAAAGAATTATTTAATTTTGGATTATTATTTTATGATCTAATAAAACAGGTAGGAATAATAATTTTCTTCCGATACCCCATATTGTTAAGCTTAAATTTCACAGGTAAAATAATCCTTGTGCATATACATTATGGAGGTATATATAAACTATGACAATGGATATATCGAGCCCTAACCGCCAAATTATCGTAAGCGACAAAATATAAATTTTACAGGAAATACATTTTTTTGTTTTCTTCCTGAGTTACAAATCCGAACGAGCTTATTTTCAGTATTCAGTTATATTTTTGCAAATGCAACTAAGTGACTATAAACTGAACACTGATGTTGCCAAATTTACGTTATTTTTAACGTTTTTGGCGTTTACGATAGTTTTTGTGTTCACTAACTATTAACTCATAATCAAATTTTGGCGTTTACGATAAAATTAAAAAAATACAAAAAAAATCCTATTTTAATGAAAAATTCACATTATTTGTTTATTTTTATTGGAATTTATTATTTTATTTTTAAATTAATAAAAAAAGCGACAAAAAATATTCTTAATTAAAAAAAAAAAAAAATTAAAAAAAAACTCAAGGTTATTTAAGTATTTAGTTGTCTTTGTTATTTTCTTCGTCGGTTTAACTTAAGACATCCTTGATCGTAGGTTTAAATCTCAAAGATAAGTTCTCGTCATGATACCGTTCAGGAATAGTTTTTTTTCATAAAGCCCTTTCAAATCAAGGTACTTTGCTTGGGAAATTTTCAACTTGGTCTTATAACATCATTCAAGATGTTGATTACTAGCTACTGCAGAAATACGGTTTGACCTCAAGGTATCACTAAAACTATCAAACAATGAAAGACATTCTTGTTATCAACCACCTTATACATATACTGTGGTGTTTGGTACAAACATGATAAGTCCATAAAATAATTTGCGTTTTTACGTCCACCTTACATGGAGCTAGGGCTGAAACGGGTTGACTGATTTTCTTCAAATTTGGAAAACTTTTGAAAATATTCTTTGAAAAATTATGTTCCAAATTTTAAGAAAATCGGTTTACCCGTTTAGGTTTGAGCTCGATATGAAGTGAATGTAAGGATGCAAATCATTTTATGGAATTATCATGTTTCTACCAAATACCACATATATGTATGAATAAGTTACGAGTATGAAATGAATTTTATTCATTTATTTCTTTGTAAACTTTTTTTCTTTTATATTTTTCGTCTGAAAAAACTGATTTAAGTATGATACGAGTAATTTGGTGAAAAAATTAGATCCATTCTTCTTTTTTTTTTATTTGCGAATGCATTCACCACATCTTTAGGTTTAACTTCGATTTCTTTGTTTAAGTTCAACAAAGCTAATCCATTGAGCCTGGTCTCAGTTGTTGTGGCACTCAGCCACGTTTTTAATCGTCTTAAAGTTGAAAATGAACGTTCTGGCTTAGCAGACGTCACATGGTAGCACACAAAGAACTTCAAATGTTTTCTTAAATGAGGATACAAATTCCGATTGCAAAATGGAAGCGACGCTAGAACAGTTTCTGGTATTGCACTTTCGGTTTCATCCTTCCACATTTGTTTCCATATCTAAATAAATATTGAAATAAAACTACTTTTAAAAACTTTGCGTATTATATAACCCCTTTCACCAATATTGTCTAAGCATTTATGATGGTACATGCTGACTGACTTTTTGTTTTTATGAACTATGCCCTGCTACGCATTTTTAAATAGGTTTTCATTCTGAAATACTTAACCTTCTCTGCGTACGCAACTGACCATTGTACATGAACTCTCCCGGCATCCAAACATGATAGCTACTCACTCTCCTATAAATGAACTATTCCTTACAGTGGCCGATGGGTACACTGATACAAAAGTAGCATCAATTGGATAATTCAGCAAAGCTGATTAAATATCAACAACACTCTACCTACTATGTCATTTGCGATATTTAGCTGTAAATAGAAAATATCAGTGTCGCTTACGATAAATTTTGTTTTCTGTGTAACTTTTTGTTAAAAAGTTTTCAATACAACTTTTTAACAAAATAAATGATATGGAAAGATGCGTAATAGCATTCGCTGTCAAATCGCATAATTAACTTGATTTTGTAAAAAATGTCGCTTACGATAAAATGGCGGTTAAGGCTCGATATGTTGTTAGTTTTCAAGGGGCTTTACTGACGAGTGGAGTTTGCAAATTAAATACCAATATGAATATTTCAAACAGAACAATTTTTGAACATTTTATCAATGTTTCGAATTCTGAAGAATTTGTAATTCTGATCCAAAACAAATACGAAGATATAAGTGAAAACGATGAAACGAAAAAGAAACTCCAAAGATTATACGCATCATTTAAAAAAAAAAGGATTGACTGTTTTAGAGTTAAAACAAGATTTCTCTCAAAATATGAAGAATTTTTGAATGGAACATTTACAATCCAATGTAATGAAATTGAAGACAGTGACGTGCCAAGTACATCAAGAGGAAGGCCTTCGAAATCCTTAGATACATGTTCAGTATATACCAAAAGGAGGAAACTATTTGAAACTACGGGCCATGTTTCGACTGAAAATGTTTCCACAGCTCTGAGTATAAAATATAAAAAGGAACACGAAAAGATAAAAGCGGATATTACAAAAGCAGTTTTTAATGCAAGCCCATTGCGAGTGCAACGGATAAAGGAGAGTATTCCCACACCTCAAAGGGATCCAATAAAATACGATGGTCCCACTGCGCCAGCCTTGTTCTTGGATATGGGGCTTTCTAAAGAAAAATATAATTTGATGAGAAAATCATTAAGAAGCCATAACGTTGATGTGTTTCCGAGCTACAATTTATTAATGGAAGCTTAAATACAAGCAACTCCATCAAATTTGATAGTAACAAAAACTTCTGTTGAAGTGAATCTCCAAGATTTGGTGGATCATACAGCAAAGAGGATTTTAAATAGTCTAGTCAATCAGGATCTTCTTTTACTTCCAACAAAATCTTACTTTGATGAGAAAATGGGGATGCGATGGATCTTCAGGACAAAGTGCATATAAGCAAACAATAGTTTCAGAAGATGGCCAGGTAATATCTGATGCGAACATGTTCATGGCATCACTAGTTCCACTTCGTATAAAAGGTGAATCAACCGAATATTGGAAAAATCCAAGGCCGTCATCAGTTCACTTTTGCAGACCGATTCTTTTTAAATATGCAAAGGAGTCAAGTGATATTATTCAGACAACTGTAAGAAATATAAGGAACCAAATAGAAAATTTGAGGCCAACTGTAGTGACTGTTGCTGAAGAAAAAAATGTGATGGTTCGACATGAGTTTTTTCTAACCATGATAGACGGGAAAGTGTTAAATGAACTAACAAATACAAAATCAACATTGTCATGTTCAATTTGCAAAAGCACACAAAAAAATTTTCGAAAAGAAGACGATTCACCCGAACAGATGAGAGGAACTACGAATTTGGAATTTCACCATTACACGCTAGAATAAGATGTATGGAGTTCGTTCTTAAACTAGCTTATGGACTATACCAAGAAGATGAGACAACCGACAAGAAGGAAGCCGAAAGAAGAAGAAAAGCGGATATTCAAAAGGAATTTAGGGAACAACTCGGGTTAATCATTGATACGCCAAAACAAGGATTCGGTAACAAAAATGATGGAAACACTTCATGAAGATTTTTTGAAAATCCAGAAGTTACGTCAGCTATAACCCGAGTAGACAAGGATCTTATAAAGAAACTGCAAGTTATTTTAAATGCGCTGTCATCTAAAGAATCTATTAATGTAGATAAATTCAACGAGTATACCAAAACCACTTCGGATCTTTTAAAAGCCAAATACAGCTACAAACTCCTGACACCAACTCTGCACAAAATTTTGGACCATGGAGGGGAACTTATAAGACATCAAATTTTGCCAATCGGGGAGCTTTCAGAAGAAGCACAGGAATCAAGGAACAAAGACTACAAGCGATATCGATACTCAAATACATGCAAAGTCTCACGGAAACGACAAAATTGATTATAGTAGATATGATAAGAAGAAAAGAAATAAAGTATAGGGAAAATAAGAAGATTCCAACCGATTTATCATTCGATTTCAAACGTCATCACATTCCTACACGACTTGCTTTTGCCATTACGATTAATAGGGCACAAGGCCAATCTTTCGGACTTTGCGGTATTAATTTAGAGGTTCCAGGATTTGCGCATGGGCAACTGTATGTTGCATCTTCAGGTGCAGGCAAACCACCCGCCTTAATAATTTTAACCGACGGAAAAACAAAAAATATTATTTGTTATCAAAAAGCACTTGAATAAAATGTATTAAAATTTAAACACAATATAAATTAAATTTTTTGTTAATTGTATTGAATTAGTTATTTACTAGCACCCGGCGAAGCGGGTGTATTTAAGCTAGTACCATATAAGTTGAACAAAATGTCAGTGGTGCAGGGATTGTTACCGACATTCGTTCAACTTTCACTCGTCGGATTCAGTAATAGCAAAAGTTCGGAAATGAATTGAAACTGTCACTGTAGCTCATTCGCCGAATTCTGTAATAGGGGTGAATAATCTTAATGTACCATGTTATTTATAGTAATAATAAATTGAATTGAATTGAATCATTGGAATCCTCGGAATTAAAACAACTTCAGCTATGTATTTCCCTTATAAAATTGTTGCTTCGATCACATAGTAAAACAACCTTTTTACTGCAAGTCTGGTATCATTGCAGAGCCGAGGTTGTTTAATATTGCGTAGCATTATTATCGGCGCGCTAACTTTCAATGGTAGCTAATGTGGTGGCAAACCAGGCAAATCAAGAGAATTCTAAAATTCAGTCGGATAATTCACGACATCCTCTTGATTCTGTGTCGATCGACTTGTATGTAAAAAAATGATTTGGTATTTATTATAAAATGTCGGCATTGATAACATTTACGTCTTTATTTATGCCAGCCAAAATTTCTCGTTCACTCAACCAATCATGATTATTGAATTGTTGCACTATATTTGGGAATACGCTGTCAATCAATTCTTCTTTTGATTGAGTCATTCGACAAAAATTGGTTGGTAGTAAGGGTTAGTTTTTTTACGTGCTTCCACAAATAGCATGATATCAAACATGAATTCAATTCATCAGCAGCTGTAAATCGAGAAATAACAGGCAATGTTTGGCGAAAATCACCTGCTAACAATATCAAGGCACCACCGAAAATCCGTTGGTTCCCACGTAAATCTTGCAACGTTCTATCTAACACTTCCAAAGACTTTTTGTGAGCCATCGTACATTCATCACAAATGATTAAAATACATTTCTGCAAAACCTTTGCCATGTCTGAATTCTTAGGAATTTAACATGTAGGAGTAGGTGTTTCAGTACCATGCATGTGCAGAATATGCAGTTCGGCCGCCTTCCAATAAAGTCGCTGCAATGCCAGAAGAAGCGTGTGCCAATCCAATTTGGGTTACTCTTTACCTAACTTTGCGTTAACTTCTTTAATGTGATCTTCCATCCTTTTTTCGATTGTTACCACGTCTTCAAGTGTTTTTTCTACTCAATGTGATTCTTCTCGAATTTTTCCATTAGATCCTTCATTTATTTTTGAAGCAGTTCTTTTTTGCATTCCCATTGCTTAAAAATCCCATCTAATTCTTCTTTGGAATAACTTTTTTGCCTTACATTTTTAACTACATATACAGTGCCGGTAAAAAAAATAGCACCACCGGTACAAGTTTCATTTTAACTTTTTTAAATTAGTAAATGGACACATATTTCCAGCGTCTACTGTATTTTGTTATTGCTTGAAGTGTTAACTCTCTGTATTGTGTATCTGGCACTTAAATGTTAACGGTTCTTTTTTTACGAGGCCATATTGGGGAAAAACCCTTTTTTATTGCGGTAAAAATAATAGCACTGATCGCAGTTTTCGCTAGAAAAAAACATTTCTTGGTGTCATATTTCAAGGTAAAGTAACCAAATGTTAAGATTTGTTAATTTTGAATAGGTTTCTTCATTTTAAACAAAAAAAAATTACAGTTTTTCAAAGACAATGGGCCGTGGAAAACATTGCACAAACGAAAAACGAGAAATTATTAAAAAAATGATTTCAGAAGGTAAAACTTACGCAGAAGTTCGATGTTTTGTTGGCTGTTCCAACAAAATGATTCGAAATTCAATAATATACGCACCCAAAACCGAAACTCGTGGGCGAAAACCAGTTTTGTCGAAAACTCTTTTGTCAGACGCCTAGTCCGAGAAAGCCAAAAAATCCTTTCAAGCCTGCAACTGAGCTCAAAAAAGACCTGAATATTACAGCTTGCGTTGAAACCGTTCGCCACAGATTGAGAGAACATAATTTAACAGCGTGTAGGCCCAGAAAAGTCCCTCTTTTAACTGCAAAACATGCAAAAAAGCGTTTAATGTTTGCAAGACAGCAATTGAACAGGCCAGCAGCGAAATGGTGCAACGTTTTATGGACGGATGAGAGCAAAATCGTGTTGTTTGGCAGTAAAGGATCTAGCTCCTACGTAAGAAGACCTCCAAAAGCGGAATATAAACCCAAATACACAAATAAAGTGGTTAAGCACGGAGGTTCAAGCATAATGGTGTGGGCTTGTTTTTCCTACTATGGAGTTGGACCCATATACTGGATTAAACCCATCATGGATCAACACGTCTAAGTGAATATTTTGGAAAATGTTATGCTCCCGTATGCAGATGAAGAAATGCCGCTTTTGTGGGTCCTCCAACAAGATAATGATCCCAAGCACACCAGTAAAAAGGCAAAAAATGGTTTGGAGATCATTCAATTAATGTAATGGAGTGGCCAGCGCAATCAAAATAAATAAATAAAATAAATAAATTTGGTGGTGCAACAGCTCGGAGTGAACCAGGACCTAGTGACTTACAACTCTCAACCATTCCTGTGTGCGTGTTACCAGGAACGGAGGGGACCTACAATTTTCTGCCGATTCCGAACGGCTAATGAGCAGCACTTTCCATGACAAGAGATACTCTTGGAGAATTTGTCAATTTCTCGCAAGAGGCAGTAAACCCCTGAAAAAAACTTTGCAGCGGCTGAGAATCGAACTCGAGACCTTCCGCATGACAGTCCAACACACTAACCATTATGCCAAGGGGTACTACGGCCAGCGCAATCGCCTGACCTAAATCCCATCGAATATCTGTGGGTCGACGTAAAGAAAGCAGTTTTAGATATTAAAGCGACCAGCAACGAAGCACTCTGGGCTGCAGTTAAGGCGTCCTGGGAGAATATTCCGCTTGAAAGGTGTAAAAATTTAGCTAATTCAATGACGAGACGTTGTGAAGCAGTAATAGCCAACAAAGGCTATGCAACGAAATATCAATTTTGATGGACTACCTCTAGGGAATAAAATCATAGAAAAAGATTTTGGATTTTCACCATGATTTAGTTTTAAGTTGTACGATTAAGCAATGGTGCTATTATTTTTACCGCAGCTGTACATATAAAATTATTGCATTTATCTAGACTACTTCCAAAATAAATTCAATCACCTACTTAAGAAAATGCACAATCTACGATTTTTAAAGATAATTTAATTTAAAAACGTACGAAATACTAGGACATCCTCAGTTACAAAGCTCTTTTAATGACAGTTTTGTTGTAAGCTCAATAGGTAAAGCCAATTTGCTTGCAGCGCGGTTTGCAGTTAGTTCGATGCTACCAAATTGTGACATTAGTCCGCCTGTACTTTTGAGCGTAAACGATTTTATTCTGATCTTGACAGCATTGTCCAATGGGGAAAAAATCCTGTAGAATTTAATGCTTCGAAAACTCAATGCTGTTTACTGTCGCTAAAGCGAAACCCTCCCATAATGTCACTTTCTATGAACAGCTTTCAGTTGTAGGTATGCGCATCACAGACCATCTTTTCTGGAGTGATCACATATTTGACGTTCGCCAAAAACGCTGCTACGAGTAAGTGTTTAGGTTTTCTCTGCCGATGCAAGAAGTTTTTTACCCCATCTGATCTGGTTATTATATATAAGGCTGCAACATTTGTATCTCTCGAGCACCTCCGCAATTTTGCATGTCTATCATTATTTTACCGCTATTTTCAGTGGTCTAATGATATAGACAGTTGCATTCCTCCCCTTAAACTATAAAACCGTAATACTCACGATTTTAGGAATGCTCATCAATTTACCCTCGAGCCCAATTTCGGACGTACAGAGATTCTTTTTTAGCTGCACTACACCAATGTGGAATGCTTTACCCGGCTTGCTTTGTAATGTATTGCAAAATAATTCCAAACGAAAACTTAACCAAAAAACCCTTGTTGCTAGCACGTTGCACAAATTGAAAAGAAAGTTTAGTCCGAGCCTCACTTTCACGAAAGACAAACAAATTACAAACAGACATACGTGATAAAACAGGAGAACTGCATCATAGTTGAACATATTTATACTTCCCTAATTTTGTCCACAATCAACGTGTCGAAAAATCAAATTCTAAACGCGAAGTCTTAGAGATTTAATTAATTTTTTATTTTATACATATTTAAAGACATATTTATACATCTTTTTATTCTAAAAAGTCGAATAAGCAAGTTGTAATTTTGTGTTGTTGGTGTGTTTTGATAGAGTTTCGATCATTTTAGGTAGGTGTACAAAATCAAAAGGTAGGTAGATTACGTTTTCTAATAACTTCGTTTTTAAAGGTAAATTTTAGGGCGGATTACAAAACTTCGGATTGGCCAATTTTCAAAAAATTTGGTTCTAAACCATCTACAAGTGTTCCCCTTTCATTAAAAAAAAAATTATAAAAATCCATCCAGCCGGATTCTAGTTATAAGGTCACACACAAAAGTTAAACTCGTTTTTATATACAGGGTGATTTGCATAAGGTGTGACAAAAAGCTAGTGCGTGTAGGTTGGGCTTAGGCAAGAAAAAAATCGTATGGGAGGGGGGGTCTATTTCCCCCCGTTTAGGCGGGAGGGGCAATTTAAGAAAAAAATCACTTAAAACAGAAAAAAAATTATTAAAAAATAACGGTGATACCTACAGAGTATTGGTATAGCATTTTGAAAAACCAGAAATACATTCTTTAATTTTGTTTTTAAATAAAGTTGCTCGAGTGTTTAATTTTCAAAATCAAAATTTTGAAAAAAAAAAATGAAATTTTTTTTTAAACAATTTTTTTTCAAAATTTTACGTAATTAAGTATTATTTTTTTATTCAATAATCAATGCTCTTATTAATTTTTAATCAAACACGAAAAACCGGATGTCAAAATGTTTTGTAGTTTTTGAGAAAATCAAAAATAACAAAAACTACTTTTGTTCTAAGAAAAGCCTTTTATTTTAGTTTTTATACGCTTTTGGATTCTTAGGTGAATTTACGATTGAAAGGATTAACTTTCTTTTTACTATTTTTTAAATTATCGTCTTATAAACATGCAATAATGTGACAAAGTACTGGATTAACCATATTTCACACATTTTTTCATTGAGAACACCTGCGTGAGAGCATTGGTTTAAAATTGACCTGCCACTTTTTTATTATGGTGGGGTCGGCTTGGCGTAGGTGCATTTACGAAAGAAAGGATTAACTTTTATTGTACAATTTTTTTATTATCAGTTTATCAGATTAACACATATTTTCATTGAGAACACCTGGGTGAGAGCATTGGATTAATATTGACCTGCGAATGTTTTTTAAATAATTTTTTGTAATAAGCTTTAGTTAAAAAATAGTAAAAAAAATTAAATAAACAGTAATTATGTATTTTATCTAAATATGCATGTATTTCTTATTTTAATTGATTTCAAGATTCAGGAACATTCTTGTTCTTATTTCGCAATTGCACTTTTCTGTCACTAGTTAGGGCGTGTAACGTTGCATTATTTAAAAAACATTCGCAGGTCAATATTAATCCAATGCTCTCACGCAGGTGTTCTCAATGAAAAAATGTGTGAAATATGGTTAATCCAGTACTTTGTCACATTATTGCATGTTTATAAGACGATAATTAAAAAAATAGTAGAATCCAAAAGCGTATAAAAACTAAAATAAAAGGCTTTTCTTAGAACAAAAGTAGTTTTTGTTATTTTTGATTTTCTCAAAAACTACAAAACATTTTGACATACGGTTTTTTGTGTTTGATCAAAAATTAATATGAGCATTGAATATTGAATAAAAAAATAATATTTAATTACGTAAAATTTTGAAAAAAATTTGTTTAAAAAAAATTTTTCATTTTTTTTTTTCAAAATTTTGATTTTGAAAATTAATTTTTCAAAAACTATTCACTCGAACAACTTTATTTAAAAACAAAATTAAAGAATGTATTTCTGGTTTTTCAAAATGCTATAGCATTAATCTGTAGGTATCACCGTTATTTTTTAATAATTTTTTTTCTGTTTTAAGTGATTTTTTTCTTATATTGCCCCTCCCGCCTAAACGGGGGAAATAGACCCCCCCCTCCCATACGATTTTTTTCTTGTCTAAGTCCAACCTACACGCCCTAGCTTTTTGTCACACCTTATGCAAATCACCCTGTATATATATAGATATAGGAAAAAACAGCAATTTGCTGGGGGTAAAACTTGCTGACTTCTTATAATACAGTGGGTCCTCCACAAAATCATCTCAAAGATTGGAAAAAGGTAGGTCGTTCTTAAAATACAAGTACATACATTATGTACATACATATATTTTTCAGATAATTTTTTTTTTAGACTTACAAGTTTTTTTTTTTTACTATACAAAGTCAAAAATATACTAAAAAGTAAAAAAAATCATGGTTTTAGGCATTAAGTACTTCCTCATCTTTACTTCCTGAACCAAAAAATATCAGAAGAATACCAATTTGACATTTCACTTTATAGTTCACAAAGATATTTTTAAGTGGAAGTCAATGAAACTCGTCTCAAATAAAGTGCTCCCAAAAATAATTTGTTTCGAGTTGGCCTACGATAGACAATGCTCGATTGTATGAAGTTACGTGCTGGCACCCCAGTTTTTTCTTAATACATAATTATGAAAAAATGTACTAAAAGCAAGAAAAAAAACTTAAGACAACGGTAACTTCTTATCTTTTTGTTTAAACATATTGAATTAAATGCAAGTTGATAGAAAATATCGTTATAAATAGTCAAGTGTTTTTTAATGAAACGTAAAAACATAAAATTGCGACTTATCTATGTATGTTCATTAATTTATTACTCTGCTGCCGTTAGCCGTAGAGGGTTGATTTTTGTTTGTAAATTGTAGGGAATTACAAGGACTTTAAGGTACTTTTTTCTTAATAATCACAAAAAAGTGATTGATTTTCAAACAACCAACAATTTATTTTAACCTACTATAATTTTTTTTATTTGTTTAAACAATTTTTTTTCTATAACATAATAGATAATGTTATTATGAATAAGTGCATGCTTTATTTTTTTCTGTACGAAATACTGGAGCCGAAAATCCTATGAAACTCTACCAACTTCGGGATATATTGTTGACGTTTTGTTTTTGACATTGTTTACGTTACTCGTTTGCTGAACTTCATTAATACAACTTTCAATTGATGAAAAAAGAATAGGATTGCCTCCAAAAATAGACAGCAGTGCCCCTAAAGGATCAATTGCTTCACATTTCAAACCATGCCCCAGATCCCATGTAAAAAGTTTATTTTTAATGAAAAGCTTATCGTCCTTTAGTTGAATTTGAGATTTGACCATAGCAAACCTCTCGCGAAGCAACCTGGTAATCGGAAAAAGGTTGCTTTTCCTACGTCGCACGGCAAATCTTTATGTTTGTGAATTTGTGTATTCTTAAGTTCTTTTGTGTTATGGAGAATTTTCCAGAATGCTCTACGCGTTTTCATCTTTACAATAAACATTGCGGTTCTCACGTTCCTGGCTATTACATATCTCATGCGCATTCTCGATTTCATAGACCTCAGAGGAAGACCCTCGCAAACAGATTAGGCCTTCTCCTTTATATCCGTATTGGCTCTGCGGAAGGTGCACCACGACATTCGTTTCCATGTTTTTTTTTTTTTTTGCAAAATTCTGTTAATCTGCTCTTCCAACACATTATGTCGCCTCTCCAACTCCTCTATCACCCATATTAATAAATATGGTTTAGTGGAGGTTTATCGTTAAGCCCTGGACTAAGTGCGAAATTTCATTAATAAAACAAATTTTTTGTGAAGTGACGTTTACTAAATATGATTAAGCTAAACCACCGAAGTAGGAAGAATAAGAAATAGAATTGTCAAACGTGTTTTGTTTTAATTAAAGAACGGAAAATGTTTATCTTTTTATTGTTTTATCAAAAAAAAAAAATAAACAAAAGTGCGTTTCTTCACGAGTTGTCAAAGCATTTGCTTTGAAAGCAAAGCACTTTAATAAAATGAGAATTACGAAAGGATTTAAGGTCATAAGTGTATTTCGACAAGTCATAGGTGCATTTGACTGAACCCATATTAGGATAAAAAAAAATAGAAAACGGTCAATAATATGTGAATAAGAGTAGGTATTACTCCAATAATGTCTAAGTAAAGATAGCTTACTAAAAATTATATAAATATAAATCCAAACATGTTTTTAATTTTGTTTCCTTATCTTTTTATCTTTAGTACATAGGCAGTTTGTGACGTCAATTTAAAAATAAATAAATTAAAATATTTTGTCACTAGCGTGAAAGCACGCATGATTCCCGCATATACTCGTATAAAAGACCGACAATAAGACACAAGCAAATGACAAAGTCAATTTAGGCAGGCAGAGAATATAAAACATAGATAACTTGTAGTAGATTCTTATAAACGTTTTTTGATAAACGTCACTTAACTATTTCTCGAACATTTCGTTTTTATTAATGTGAATATATAAGCCAGGACTTACATAACTCCTTTTCCATGGTTTAGTAAAACCTTGGGATATAGGTGGAATAAGCGTTTTTTATTAATATGGCTGTATAACTTTAGCAGAGATGTTGTCTTACTTAAGCTTTGGAAGGAAGCTCCTGACAAAGTTTTTTATTGTTGTTACGCAAGATTTGTGTCAGAGATTCGTTGGTATCTAAGTATTGGAGATTTCATTGTTGACCTAGTTTTGCAAGGATTGCCTGCTAAAAACGTTGGGCGCTTTTCCTGTCTTAGTTGGTCGGGAGAGGTGGAAAACAAACCTCTTTTGCTCATTTAGTGAGGTTAGCTTTGGTGTTAAAATTATTTTGTGTTCTTTTTTGCTTAAATGCTAGAACTTACGCAAGATTTCATTTTTATTAGAAGATCCGTAACTTAACGATTCTTTTGACAAAAAGTTTTAGATTTTAATGTACTTTTACTATTTTTTTTCTATAACAAATTTAATCTGTAGTTAATAATAATATACTATATTTCTGATAAAATTTTTAATTCAGTTTTATATGTATATCTAATTTTCAATTGATGGATACTTTTCCTAAAATATTAAAAGAATCATTTTGATTCGTTACTTTACATTATTTGCTTTAAAAAATGATATAAAAAAGATATTACTTTTAGTTTAATCTCTCTCTTCGTTTTTGAAGAAGAGGCAACCAGGCCTTATTTTTGTCTGTTGTGATTATATTGGTGTTTTTTTATCCAATGTTGCACAGATTCTTCGCCCGAAATAATCAGAGAATCGTAGCCCGTCTATTTTTTTATTACTTCATTTGATTTAAATATGAGTATATCCTCATTTTTACTCTTTATATCCTTTTTTACTTATAAATTTTTTTTTTTTTACACCATTACACTTTTTAACAAAATTTTGTTATCATTTTCAGATGAAGGTGAAACCCGTTTTAACGATTGGAATCGTGGCGGCAACCGCTTCCAAAACAACCGTAATGGAGAAAGAGATCGTCGTGATGATTATCGTAATGAGCATCTTCGTGAGCGTTCCAATAGAGATGATGGGATACGGAACGACCGGTGGGTGGAATCAGAACGTCGCAACGATACAGGACAATCATTCGGAGGTAAATGGAAGGATGAGAAAAGGGGTGACGTTGATTACACCTCTCTTGGACCACGTGATGAGCGAATTGAACTCGAACTTTTTGGCACTGCTAACACTGGTATTAATTTCAACAAATACGAAGACATACCCGTGGAAGCGACGGGAAATCAAGTCCCATCACATATCACAATGTTTAATGACGTTAACTTGACGGAAATAGTCAAAAACAATATTGCATTGGCAAGATATGACACACCAACACCAGTTCAAAAATATGCAATTCCAATTATAATAACTGGTCGTGATTTAATGGCATGTGCCCAGACCGGGTCCGGTAAAACTGCTGCTTTTTTGGTACCAATTCTGAACCAAATGTATGAGCATGGAGTTTCGGATCCACCACCATCGAATCGTATGAGCAATAGGCGCAAACAATATCCTTTGGGATTAGTTTTGGCTCCAACTAGAGAACTAGCAACTCAAATATTTGAAGAAGCTAAAAAATTCTCTTATCGTTCAAGGATGCGTCCTGCTGTTCTCTATGGAGGCAATAACACTGTTGAGCAAATGCGCGAATTGGACAGAGGCTGCCACCTTATTGTAGCTACCCCCGGTCGTTTGGAGGATATGATAACTCGTGGAAAGGTTTGCCTTGACAACATTCGATTTTTAGTTCTTGATGAAGCTGACAGAATGTTAGACATGGGCTTCGAACCTCAAATTAGACGTATTGTTGAAAGGTGTAACATGCCAGCAACAGGCGAGCGCCAAACCTTAATGTTTTCAGCAACATTTCCAAAAGCCATTCAAGAATTGGCTAGTGATTTTTTGCATAATTACATTTTCCTTGCAGTTGGAAGAGTTGGATCTACTTCTGAAAACATAACTCAAACCATTTTATGGGTTAATGAACAGGAAAAGCGTTCTTATTTACTTGATTTGTTGCGATCAATTAAGGAAGGGCCTGAGTACTCCAAGGACAGCCTGACTTTAATTTTTGTTGAAACAAAAAAAGGAGCTGATTCTCTTGAAGAATTCTTATACAAATGTAATCATCCTGTTACAAGCATTCACGGCGATCGTTCACAAAAGGAAAGAGAAGAAGCCCTGCGGTGTTTTCGATCAGGCGATTGCCCAATACTCGTAGCTACTGCTGTGGCAGCACGTGGTTTAGATATACCACATGTTAAACATGTTATTAATTTTGATTTGCCTTCAGATGTAGAAGAGTATGTGCATCGAATTGGTCGTACGGGAAGAATGGGTAATTTGGGTGTTGCAACAAGTTTCTTCAACGAAAAAAATCGTAACATCTGCGGAGAGTTGATGCAATTGTTAATTGAGACAAAACAAGAGATTCCAAGCTTCTTAGAAGAAATGATGGCTACCGATCGTTCTCATAGTAGTGGTAAGAGATCATCGAATCGTGGCGGCGGAAACAATCGTTACGGAGGAGCATTTGGTTCCCGCGATTATCGTCAACAATCTGGTGGTTCTAATTCGAGGGGAAACAGCAATCGTCCTGGTGGATCTTTTCGTAGCAACGGCAATGCGAACTCCCCATTTTATGGTAAGATAAATAAAATAATACACAATTACTATTTAAAAACTTTAAAATTATAACTATTTAATTAAAAAACAAGATTCGCTGGGATTTAGACTAGGAAAGAGAATGTTAATTTCAGATTGATGAAATAAACTAAACTAAACTAAACTAAACTAAACTAAACTAAACTAAACTAAACTAAACTGAATGCAGTAGTTATAAAGTGTTGAAAACATGGTATAGGAAATTAATTCTTCATATTTCTGGACTATAAAAGGTTCAGGAACAACAAATTTGATTTGAAGTTGCCACATTATATTGCAATCAATAGGCGAGAGTTTGAGATCTGCACAGTTAAAGTACAAATCTGAGAAAATAGTTTTTTATTCCAACTTGTCTTTCTTAAAAACTAAAAAAATTGTTTTAGTGAAAATAATAATTTAAAAATAATTGCGCAAAATTTTAAACGATCTAGTAAAATGCTAAAGCCATTTTAGTAAGTTACTAATTATGCTTCGTGAGCTAATTGTTTTTAAAAGTAAATAAAATAATATAAAATGTTTTCGAAAGACGAAGATTTTGATATACATATGTACATATATGTTTGAAGACTCCGCTTTGTGCAGTAAAGTGTGATATTTAAAGTCCCAAGCAAATTATTTTGAAGAGCTGGGGGATTGGGAGTTTTACTCCAGGTATAGGTTTGACGAGACAACAGTTCGGCTCTTGGTTGAAAACCTAAACTTCAAACACCGAATAAAAAGCCGTGGGCTTTCGATTTCACCAGAATTACAAGTACTTTTTACATTACACTTCTTTTGGGGGAAATATCCATCAGGCTGATACTGGTAAATCAACTTCCTAAATAGCACAAAAAGGATATACCTATGTAAAACAATTAATCTTAGGAACATAAGATGGAATGGTCCAGTCCACAGTGGGGAAAATAATAAAACACACTTCGAAAAAGGTTGTCACAAATAAACAAATAACAAACTAAATCGTAGGTTGTCTCTTTGACTTCTGCGTTTCTGACATTTAAAATTATTAGGTCCTTGCCACAGATTTAAATTTGTTTTCTTTGTTAATTTGCACAAACTGTTATGATTAAGACGTCCGTTCACATGCAGTTTTTAATAAAAGGGAATTAGTATTTTACTAGTTAGTAAAACAAAAAAAAAAAACAAGCATTAAAATTTTCGAATAGCTAGTAAATTACTAAATTTTTATCAACTTGTTAACTAGTAAATATGCTAAGCCCTTGATAATAGGTTGTTTAAAATTTTGTACCAATGTTTACAGAACGACAACTTAATTTTGACTAAAAAATATTAAATACAAATCAGACAAGTAGCAAACCAGAAAATCAAATCGATGTCTTAAAAAAATATTCGCTTAATGGGTTTTAAATGCTTATGGTATAATAAGAACAAAATACTAATGAGAAAGGCTGAAGGTGGTAAAATCAACGTGATAAGATCTTTTAATGATTTTGCATTAATCTAAATTTTCTTTTTTAATTAAAATTTAATGATGATTTTTAACAATTTTAATGATGATTATTTTACAGGCAATCTCAAGAACACAAATTGTGAACAAGTATTTGCTATCAATTTATTATTTCTCTATTATCTTATTTAGATTCTTTTGTGTACTGCCTTATTGCTTTGAGAAGTATGTCTTTGATATGAATATCACTGGCTTGCTGGTTGATAACATTACATATAACGTCTTAAATAGTTTCATTTTCACGGCCTTAATATTAGAAGTTAATTTTCGAAAACCAAAATCTGATCTGGTTTTTGAGCATTTGGAAAAAGTCTGAAATTGATGTTTCAAAATCGTATGATATTTGTATCAATTCCCTAATACCCCTGACACACATCTAGTATAGATACCATGGTATGAATACCATTGTACTCTCTATACCATGCTACGTGATACACTACAGGACGTAGTATAGTTTGACAGCCAGTCATATTCTGGCAAACACAAATTTTCAATCTTTCAAATGAAGATACATATTTAAGATTTGTATGGATCTTTTCAGCTTAATCACTTTAAATAATAATAAATTTCCGCTTAAACCGTCGATATTTTCCCTCCAAATATTCAAAATCTTGGCGATTTGGTCACTCACCCGTATTCTGAAACTCGTATTTATGACTCGTATTCGACTGTAGTCGTATGTTGGTATTCCAGAAGTCGTACATTCGACTTCACTTGTACTAATATCTGGAAACGCAAAACATCGCATACGACTATTCGTATTTTATCGTTATTCCGAATCTCGTATTCGATTTACTTGAAGTCGTATTTGTGTACTTTTGTACTCGTATTAAATTTTCTAGACGAGACTTGTTTTTTTTTCGATAAAAATGGACAAAAAGTTAATGTAAGTACATTGGTACCTCTTGGCAAAATGGTGTTAAACTGTCATGCGGAAGGTCTGGAGTTCGATTCTCAGCCGCAGCAAAAAGTTTTTTAGGAGTGTAATGCCTCTGGCAACGAATTGACAAATCCTCTAAGAGTATATCTCTTGTCTTGGAAAGTGCTACACATTTGCCGTTCGGAATCGGCAGAAAATTTTAGCACTCCTCCGTTCCTGGTAACACGCACACAGGAATGGTTGAGAATTGTAAGTCACTATAGGTCCTGGTTTACTTCGAGCTGTTGCACTACCAAATTTTTTAAAGCACATTTTTTATTGGTTTATTATTTGGACTCAACATTATTAAGGCGTTCATGTTTAGTAAAATAATAAATCGTTCTCAATTTGAGGCATTGGTTTGTGCATTGGAAGAAAATTTGGAGGTAGCAAGGGGCCATAGGAAGAGTGGAAAACTCAAAGCAAATAATTAACAGTTTTGGGCGGACCTTCCGATAAAAATAAATAGCCTTGGGCCACCTATCCGAAATGGTCCAGCTTGTCTTAAAGTAAGAAATATTTAACAAATTGTAATTCATGCCTCTGTAGGTCTGCAATGATCAAAAGTATTTATTTAAAACAGAAACTCCATCACAATAAACAGCAATTTAAAGGCACAGGGGTGGTGAAATTACAACCATATGCTAGAGCAAATTTGAGAAGTACATTGCTAACATTTTAAATTTAAATTGTTAATCCCCAAGGATCAAACATTGGAGTTTTTCAGCCTCCTCCTGTAATCGACACGATAAATACTGAAGATGAAACTGACATATTCCAAGAATATAACGTGTATTCACAAGCCAGTAACACCACTTAGACCGAGAGCCCAAATCAATTTTTGGGTGTGATTGATAACAAAAAATAATTAGCATAATTAGGCCTTTTATAGATAGTTATTTACAAATGTGAAAGTCTTGCATATTCTAGTGGGCGCAATAGTGCATTATAGTGCATTAAGTATGCAGTTCTTTCCAAAGTCTAAAAAAATTGGGATACAAAATTTGGCATAACTTCAAAATGAAGAGCTAAGTGCCCTGATTGCAAATATCGAGGTCCAAGACGTTTTGAAGGTGGCCTTCTTAGTGCAAGAAGTAGCATATTCTTATCGCGTCTGGCAGGCAGAAGGCTGTCTGTAAAACGTCTTGGACCTCGATATTTTCAATCGGGGGCTTAACTCTACATTTTGGCAAGGTTCTTATCACAATTATTTGGACTAGGAAAGAACTGCATACTTGATGCACTATTGCTCCCACTAGAGTATGCAAGACTTTCACATTTGTAAATAACTATAAAAGGCCTATCTAATTATGCTAATTATTTTTTGCTATCAATCACACCCAAAAATTGCTGTGAGCTCTTAGTCTAACTCGTACAAACAAAAAGAAAAAACAAATAAAATAGAAGAAGAGCCACTTCAAATCAATGGAGCTCATCAGAATTTCATTATAAATAAAATAATTTAATTGAAAAAACAACAAATGACTTTTTCAATTCAATTTTATTGATTTTGACAATTACCTACGGGCGACAATATATACGTTGTTTTTTTTAAGCTTCTCGTACGCAACGTATACGACTTGAAGAATAACGATTTTGACAAGACGAGTTCGGGTGACTGTCAAGAAATTATGAAATTCGTTTCCATTTTTAAATTACAAATTAGAAAATATTAAAAAAACATAATAAACATCAATATGACACTGAGTTTTAGTAAATCTATTATTCACTTGAGAAAAATGGAGCTGTTTTCACTAAGGAGAAGACTATACTACGCAAAAAACCCTAGTATAGATACCACGATCGTACTATTTTGCTCGGCTGGTATTACCGTAGTATACCCTGACAGACATGTGGTTCATTCGTATACTATTGTGTCTATACTAGATGTGTGTCACAGGCATAAGGTACCACATATCTAATTGTACTTTAACTTATAATCCTAAAAAAACGACTTAAATCTACTACTACCTTTGTATATATAACCTATAGTATTATCATGAAGCGTGATTTTGAATTGCGAACTCTAGCTTGGTGGTGGCGCTGAAATTAGCGCACGATTTTACAGTGGAGAGTCGGATAAGATACAAAACAAGTAGTAAAAAAGAGAATATTTTATTAGTAAATTTAGCAGAGACAAATCCAGCAAGTACTGTTCCTGTACTCAAGATGTCGCCACAATCTTTCGTCTTTTTGTTAGTACTATAAGTTTTATATACATACAAAGCTACTACTTACTGAACAGAGTTAAAAAAAAATTAGTTCTGATTAAAATGTCGGAGAAGTCTAAATAATTATTTTTAAGCCAGAAATATAAAAAAGTGTTGTGAATTAAAAAGCGAAAGGCAATATTAAAGGTGAATGGCAGGTAGTCAATAGTATTTTCAATAAAACACCAGTTGTAAAAAGACCATTGGTAGCTTCCAACGTAGGAGCTTTCGTTTCCAATAAACTTCATATTACAAATGCAACTGTGAATACACTACCGAGTTCATCTCATTCACTCTTCAACAATTGTTATCCAATGATTTTCACTTTTGAACCGTCACAGAGAAAAAGATTTGTATCTGTGCCGATTTCTGGATAAGAGCTCCTAAAAATAATCAAATCGTTGAAGCACTCGAATTCTAGAGGCTTTTACAATTTACCATATACAGTTCTTAAAAATATTTTATGGTTTTCAGTTGACGTTTTATCATATATTTTCAATAACATTTTTTTCTGGAGTTTTTCCGGGTGCTCTGAAGTGTGCCGACTTTTAAACTCTTAAAAAAAATCTGAAAAAGCTTTAAGTAATAATAGGCCTATCACAATTTTTCCTCAACAACATTTTTGAAAAAGCTATTAAAAAGCCATTATGTGGATTTTTTTTGAATAAAAAAGCAAATTTATTCAGTTCTGTTCAGTATGATTTTCAGAAATGTAAATCAGCAGAAGATGCTCTGTTTCCAAATCTTACAAATCTTTCAATGTGGATAAAAAAATTGTCTTCCATGCAACTGACTGAAAAATTTGAATTTAATAGTTGCATTTTTGTATTAGGACAGGGAATCTAAATTTCAGACTAAATTTAAATTTTGGTGGGGGCAATACCCCCATTTATTTAGCTTAATACAAGCTTCATAACTTTATTTAACTTAAAACTATGAAACTTACAGCTAGGGTTGGGCTAACTTAAAACTATGATTGGATTGTGTTTCGGAGGAGGTGTTTTAGGCAGGGAGTGCTGAGGTTAAAGTCGAAATCGTTTTCATTCGAATTAACCCTCCGCAGCATACGCGTAATAGGTTCGTTGGAGCCATAGGAGGTACGGTGGGTAGAGAGATAGAAGAGGCGAGGATTTCTAAGGTTACGAGGGTTTGTGCTGAAAAAGATAGAGTTGTAAAGAGTTTGACAGTCAACGGAGCCTGAGAGAAGCCGATGAATGAAGAGAATCTCTGCTATATCTCTCCGTTCTTGCAGTGTATTTAGGTTAATTAGTTGAAGGCGGTTTTGGTAGGGGGGCAGGATCAAGGGATTATTCCAAGACAGACCGCGAAGGGCAAATCTTAGGAAGCGACGTTGAATGCTCTCGATTCTAGAGATGTGGATTTGTTGATATGGGGACCAAACTTGACTGGCGTACTCAAGTAGAGGACGAACAAACGTTATGTAAAGGGATCGGGTGACGTAGGGGTCGGAGAATTCTTTGGACCGCCGTTTAACAAAATCAAGTGATGAGTTGGCTTTTAAAATAATATTATCGATACTCGTATGTGCCAAGAAGTTGAGATCTCGGTCGCATAATATTCCTAGGTCGCGGATCGATTCAACAGTTGATATGGGTTGGTTATGTAGAAGGTAGAGACGTGGAGGAGATTTTATGTGTTTACGTGAAAAAGTGATTGATTGGCATTTGGCAATATTTAGCTCTAAGCCGTTTTTAAGGCACCCTGAGAAACTGTCGAGATCTTGTTGGATAAGGGAAGAGTCGTGTTTTAAAGAAATTGTTTTGAAGATCTTAGTATCGTCAGCGTAGAATGAGATATGGGAATGTTTGATGACGTTTTCAATATCGTTAATGGTAAGAATGAAAAGGAGAGGACCTAAGTGGCTGCCTTGTGGGACTCCGGAGGTAGCTAAGAAAGGACTAGAGAGGGAAGATCTGAAACGAATACAGTATTAACGGTTTTCTAGATAAGAAGAAATACATTTCAAGAAATTAGGTTCAAAGCCAAGGGCGGATAATTTGAAAAGTATTAGTTTATGCGAAATTTTGTCAAAAGCTTTGCTAAAGTCAGTAAATAAAGCGTCAACTTCCTTTCCGTTCTCTAAGGCAGATAGGGAATATGATACAAATTCGACAAGGTTAGTGGTTGTAGACCTTCATTTAAGAAAGCCGTGTTGCCTTGGAGAAATCAGAGACTTACAGCGGAAACTTAAAATTTCATACAAGATACTTTCAAATATTTTAGGGATATGTGAAAGTTTGGCAATGGGACGATAGTTTTTAACATCGCTCTTAGGACCCTTTTTGTGCATTGGGGTTATGAAAGAGGTTTTCCATACCTGAGGAAAATCTCCTTAAGATAGCGATAAGCTGAAAATTTTAGAGAGGGGTAAAGAGAGGGCTGAAGAGCATTTTTTTTAGGAATATTGCAGGGAGGCCATCAGGACCAGGAAGAAATTCGTCATTAAGTTGATTTAGCTTATTTTCGATTAGACATGGGTCAACGGTAAGTGGAAGAGATGGGCCTAGGAAGAAATTTGGCAAATAATCGAAATAACCAGAATCAGGTACAGGTCGTCACTGAAAGATTGCTTGAAAAAGGTGGCAAAAAAGTTGGCAATACCGTGCGAATTATTTGAAGTTTCGGTGTTGAAGAAAAGAGAGGTAGGGTAACCATCGGATTTTCTTTTGAAATTGACGAACTGAAGAACGACTTAGGATTATTTATAAGGTTGGTTTTGTGTTTCTATTAAGTAGCGCCGGTAAAGGGAAGATAGGAACCAAGGTAGTTAGAATAGTTGGTGGGAGAGTTAGTGCGAAGGAAAATTGCCCACAACTTGTTTCTCTTATTACGCAAAGAGCGAAGCTTGCGGTTATACCAAGGTGGTGAAGCGAACGATGATTTATGGCGACAAAAGGGTACATAAGTGAAATGGTAGATAGGGAAAGGGGAGAGAGTGAGACTGCAGAGTTAATGGGATCGGTTGTAAAAATAAGATCTAGTTGCCTGTCCATATAGTTTGGGATACCACTAACTTGGCATAGACTTGAATCTGCTAGGTGATCTATAAATAGACATTCCTTGGCAGAGGTGGGATTGGAAGCTATGTAATAAGACTGATCTTCGGATGGAGTCCATTTTAGATGAGGAAGGTTAAAGTCACCGAAAAGAAGGATATCATCGTTGGGGTCACACACATCTATTATATGATCAACCGTATCAATGGCGAGTTTATAAGATTCGATGGGTTGTGACGGCAGAATAGCAACATATAACATAAAGTGACTTGCGAGGTAGTGTTATCTTAACGGAAACATAGTCAAGATTCGAGGAAGAAGAGATTGCAATGAGGGATGAGTCTAGTGTATTTTGAATGGCTATGAAAACACCTCGACAAGGGCATTGGCCGGTAGGTCGGTTAAGTACATCATCGCGATAAACTTTGAAAGAGGAAGGAAACAATTCTTGGCTGTTAATACTCGTACTAGGGACCAGATTTGTTTCGGTCAGGGCGTAGATTTCAAAGAGTAAAGCATGGGTTTGTTGCAAAACAGCATGAGTTTTAGAACGTAGGCCTCGTACGTTTTGGTAGTAGAAAGTAAGAGGGAGGATTTGACGGTTTGATTTAGGTAAGGCATTTAGAGAAATTGGATTAGGATCGAAAATAGTTATTAAAGTTTTTACGCGTGCTTTGAAGGTACGACGTACGTTTGGAGCTGATGTGAGAGGCATACGTAGTAAGGTCTTTATTGACTGTAGTGACGGAAATGTTAAAGTTTTCAGGAAATCGGGTGTAGATTTTTTTCAAGGCTACAGGATCAGTAGGAAGTCCTTCTTTTTGAATTTGAACAATAACGTTGGTTTTGGTTTTGCCGTCGCACATAGGTCAATATTTAGCTTTTATGCGGCCAAATGTCGATTTTGTAAACTTACGGTAAACAAAAAAAAAACAGTTTGTCGATCGCTAGGAGAATAGTCCCAGTTTTTAATTTTACTCTTTTTACCTCACAAAAGCACACCGTTTGCAAATACTTGTAATTGCAACTTGATCTCTAACCGCAGTACACGTTTTTCTTATTATATAGTTTACAGGACGAATAAAGTTGTAAGGTCAATATTTCTATTTCTGTGTGTGTTATTAATAATATAGTGATGGATTTCGATAACTCAGATATGATTTCTTATTTCTATTAGAATTTGCTCCGCTGAAATGCATGATTCTAAAAATTTAGTGCTGTTAAACTTTGGGTATTTTGTTGGCTATATTTTTACCATATTTTACTTTTCAAAATTGAATTTGTTATATTTCCGCGTTAGAACGGATGATAATTCTTTTTGAATTGTGAAGTATAACCTTTTCATCTACAAATGTAATAAAAATTGGCTGCAGAAGAGAAAAATATTGACATTTTTAACATTCTGAATTGTGAAACAATCATTGTGTTTTCTTGCTGTTGGAACTCCGAGCACATCAGGAGTGAAAATTGTTAGTCGGAGGTACCTCTATGAGTTTAAGAAAGAACAAAATTTACCAGATTTTGAAGCTAAAATTAATTATTTAGAAAATCCCTTACTGTCAAACTATGGCAGTACTGTAGATGATAAAAAAGTTTGAAACATAGACTTTCCTTATTTAAATCGACTTTAAAGGAAAAATGGGCGAATTACTATAGAAAAGAAGTGGCGTTTTTGAAAAATAATGAGTCGTGGCTAAACGGAACCTTCGAACTTCCTTTAAAATTTCTTTCGTATAAGCACCAATATCACACAACCTACCACTCTAGAAGTCAACAGCTAAGTAAACAAGAAACTAACATTTAAATAATTAAAAAAAAACCGTTAGATTTTACAGGTGCATTTTCATTCATTGAGATTTCGTTTCTAATTAGTTGCTCGTAGCTGTAGATTAAAGGTCATATTGGAAACCATTTCAAGTGGACACAAAATTGATTCACAAAAATATGAATATTATAATTGGCACCCAATGACTCCGACAATGCACAAGATATTGATACACGGTGCATCATAATCGAAAACTCGTTGTTGCCAATAGGCCAATTACCAGAGAAAGCTGCAGAGGCCCACAATAAACATTTTCGCTTATATCGCGAAAATTTTGCAAGGACATTTTCAAGAGAACAGTGCAATTTAAATGTATATATTCCATAGTTCCGATCATAAAATAAAATCTTGAGTGGAGTTAAAATTATGTGTGAGAAAGAGACAACCAGCGAGGTGAAGAAAAAGAAAACATATGCTGAAATAGCTATTAAAAATATACCACCTATAATAGTAAAACCAAATTGTAAACAAGACAGTGAAAAAACAAAAACTGATATTAAAGAACAAATTAACCCGGTGGATTTAGCTTTACAAGTGAACAATATAACTAAAAGTGTAAATGGATCGGTAGTTATAAAGTGTAGGGATGAAGAATCTGTAAAAAAAATTGAACAAGAAGTAACCAGTAAAATGAAAGAGAAATACGATATAAGCATTCCTTTATTGGTAAAACCAAAAATTGTTGTTGTAAACATTGATAAAGAAGTGAAAGAAAATGAACTAATAGATGTTATAAAAAACCAAAATAAATTAAATGGTGAAATAAAGCTTGTGAAATGTTATAACAGATTCAATAATCCAAATAAATATAATGCGATTATAGAGACTGAAAAGAATGTTTTCAAAGAATTAATTGAAATGGATAAACCGTGTCTAAATATTGGATGGAACAAATGCTTATTGTTTGATAAAATTAATGTGAAAAGGTGCTTTAAATGTTGGGGATTTAATCACAATGCGGAGAAGTGTACAAATAAAACATGTTGTCCAAAATGTAGTGGTGAACATAAATTAGAGGAGTGTGAGAGTGAAAGCATGAAATGCAAAAATTGCACTTTGACAATCGAAAAGTTGAACATAAATATAGATGCAAGATGTTAGGGATGCCAACTGTCCAGTTTATCTCAGAAGACTGGAAAAAGAAAGAGAGAAGGTTGCATATTAGCAACCAACATTTCTTAAGTGTATGCATCTTAATATACAGGGCTTAATAAATAATATAAACGAATTAAAGAATATAATATATGAAAACAGTTTTGATTTAGTGGTTTTAACTGAAACGCATCTTGGCAAATCCGTGCAAGATAAAGAAGTGTACATAAAGAACTATAAAATCATACGGTGTGAATCATCATCAACGCACACGGGCGGAGTTGTGATTTACTTAAAAAACACATTAATGACATTACAGTTTTAAAAAATGTACAGATCAATATGAGCATGTGGTTATTAGTAGTAGAAATACATAAATTGAAATTCATAGCGTTATATAGATCTCCCAGTACTCCAAGCAGAGAATTTTGTGATAATTTAAGTAATTATTTACAAGACATTCAAAACGAAAATATAGTAATATTAGGTGATTTTAATATAGATTGGCTTGGGAATTCTAGTTATAAAAAGGAACTGGAATGTTTATTTATGGAAAATATGTGTAAGCAAATGGTTGTAAATCCTACAAGAATATGTGCGAATTCGAGAACTTTATTAGATTATGTGGTAACTGATATAAAGTCAACTGAAGTAAAAGTCGAAAATACACTAAAAATTAGCGATCATGAGACAATTATTGTTAAAATACCAATGCGCGAAAATAAAGACACAAAAATAAAAACGATAAACATCTTAAAATATGATAAAAACAGATTTATTCAAAAAATAAGAGAAAGTGAAATAAATAAAATAAGTACTTTAGTAAATGTTAGTGATGTAAATAGTGAACAATTCGAAAATGAAATGAAAAGGGTGGTAAACAGTTTCGTGGTGAAAAAACTTTCAAAGAAACAGACCAACTATGGTTTAATAATGACTTAAGAGAACAAAAACTAAAGAAAATTAGAAGTCACTTAAAATTTGTGCTAACAGGAAACATTCAAGATTGGGAAGAATATAAAAGAAGGAGAAATTATTATAAAAAAAACCTTAAACAAACAGAAAGAAACTATATTAAAACTAAACTAAATAGTGCAACTAATCAAAAAATGATGTGGAAATCCATAAAAACTTTAGTGTTGGGTCAATCGGTAAATGAAATTAGGTTTATTGAATTTCAAGGAAACAAACTAAGTGATGATAAAATGATAGCAGACAATTTTAACGATTTTTTTATAAAAAGTGTAGTTGCAATTAATACAGAAATTCCAAGTGTTGAATGGGTTAATCTTTCAGTGAATAGTGAAAGTTGTTTCAAGTTTAAAAAACTGAATTCAATAGAAGAACTGCTAAAAATAGTTGAACTTATGCCAAATAAAAACGACTTTAATTTCATGAATAAGCAAATGCTAAAAGACAGTTTCGTAATAATTGGCCCAGCTTTATTAAACATCATTAATTACTCCCTCACAAGTGGTAGATTCCCAAGTAGCTGGAAAACTTCGGTCATAACCCCAATCGAAAAAATTCAAAATTCTAATAAATGTGAAGACTACAGACCTGTGAACATGCTTCCACTACACGAAAAGTTATTGGAAAAAGTTGTTCAAATCCAATTAGAAGAGTATATACAGCAGAATGGAATACTAATTGAAGAACAATCTGGATTCAGACAAAAACACTCTTGTGAATCAGCTTTAAACTATGTAGTAGCAGACTGGAAGGAGATGTTACATATGAAGCAGAAAATTGCGGCTGTATTTATTGATTTGAAAAGAGCATTTGAAACTCTGGATAGGTTTATTTTATTAAAAAAATTGTACGGTTATGGAATAAGAGGAGTTGAATTCGTTTGGTTTAAGTCATACCTTATTGGGCGTAAACAAATAGTGAACATTAATGGGGTAAGTTCGGAAGAATTAAATTCTGATTTAGGTGTACCACAGGGGCAATTTTAGGAACATTACTTTTTCTACTATATATAAATGATATAAAAAAAGTCTTAAAATATTGTAAAATAAAGTTGTTTGCAGATGATGGTCTGTTTTATGTTGATGGCAAAGATTATACCAACTGTGTTAAAAAGTTGATGATAGATATTAATAATATAAAGAATTATTTAAATATGAATAAACTCAAACTAAATATAGAAAAAACTAAAATAATGCTATTGCCAGAAAACAAAATGATATGTAAAATTAATGAATTTGAATGTGTTAAAGAAACAAAATACCTCGGCATAATTTTAGACTGTAATTTAGATTTTAAAAAACATTTTGAAATGATTTACAAAAAAATTGCCACGAAAATCGGGTTCTTTCGAAGAATACGAAAAAAACTTAGTATTACTATGGCAATTAAAATATATAATTCCATTATACAACCCCATTTTGAGTATTGGCCAACAATACTATTATTGGGGACGGAATCAATGATAAATAGACTACAAATTTTGCAAAATAAAGGAATGAGGTCTTTATTATGTTGTGATAGATATACATCAATAAGAAGTATGTTAAATACATTAAAATGGCTTTCTGTGAAACAAAAAATTATTATGAATACATTAATATTTATATTTAAAGTAAAAAATAACTTAATGCCAAATTATTTACAAAGAAAGATTACGGTAAGAAGTGAAAGACGTCCATATAACTTAAGAAATAATGATAATTTACACTTACCATTCTTTAGAAATTGTAGAACACAAAACATGCTTTTTTATAAGGGTATTCAAATTTATAATAATCTTCCAAACAATGTAAAAATAGAAAGTAATTTAGTAAGATTTAAGCGTTCAATTATAAATTTTGTTAAACACAATTATTGAAATATTATGTACATAATATACTGTGTAAAAAGCTTTAAAATAGCAAACTCAATGCTAAATAAAATTTTAACTAACTAACTAACTAACTAATAAGCAGCCTTAGGCCAAAAAAGCGAACCATTTTAAAATCATTTTGCCCTGAAGCAAGAAATATGCTTGTGCCAGCAGATTCTAACACCGAACGATTCGGGCATTGAACCACTAGACGAATTTGTTATTGAATTATTATGAATTAAGTTTAAATAATTATTATTTTTATTATTTTTTGTAAGCTGAAAAATTGTTAAAAAAGTAAAAAAATGACGTTAAAAAAATTTATTTTTTTTAAATAAATAATTATAAATATCTAAATGTTAATATTATAAATTAAAAAACATCAAAATATTATTAAATTTACCTCAAAATAGTTTTTTTTATTAAAATTTTATTTTTTTTCGTCATATAAAGCCCAATAGAAAGAATATAGTGGATGAATGTTTTTGGCCGCATAAATGTGAAAAATTGACCCATGTGCGACGCCATATTTCTTGCAGCTCGTTTGACATTTCTCTTCAGTAAGGTTTGCCATTTCATGATGGAAAGATATGCGAGCCAAGAACGAGTCGAAATTATTAAAATTTACTACCGAAATTCGGAGTCAGTGGCCTCAACGTTAAGAGCGCTACGTCCAATTTATGGTCGTCATAATCGTCCTAGAAGATCAACAATTGAACGTCTAGTGGAAAAATTTGAATCCACAGGCCTCGGTCGTGCGATTTGACGCCGTTAGACTATTTCCTGTGGGGCTACGTCAAGCCTATGGTCTATGCCAACAAGCCAGCGAAAATTGGGTTCAGCGTCTGGACTTCTGCAGGCGTGCCCGTGGTACCCATGCAAAAGAAATCGAGTTCCATACTTAATGGCATCGTACGTACTTTCACAGGAATAAAGAATTTCATTGATATCCAAAACCGTTTTTGTTTTATTTAAAAAAACTTTTGTAGCGCTCTTATTGAAAAACCCGATATATTGAAATGCGATAGAAAACAGGACGACAGATAATGGAGATCCTTGGGGGATTCCGTTATGTAGTCTGTTTGTGACAGAATAGGAATTATTAGTTTTTATAAAAAAATTTCTATTTGTAAGGAAGGCTTTTACATAATTGAAAATTTTGGGGTCAACCCCATTCCTTGAGTTTGTTTAACACAACGTGGATTCCTATTCTGTCGAATGCTTTTTCGAAGTCTAGGGTGAATATTGAGGCGTGATTTTTGGAGCTCAGTGCTCTAGAGATATAGTCATCAATAAAAAATAGGGCGTCTGTGCATCCACGATTAGCTTTAAATGCGACTTGATTTAGGCTGAAAAGTTGTTTCGATTCTGCATACCACATAATTCCTTTTGCGATTGTTTTTTCGAGGGTTTTTGCAGCACATGGGAGGAGAGAAATGGGTCGGAAGCTGTCAGGAGTTAGTTAGTCTTTGTTAGGTTTGGGAATATGAAGAATTGTGGCTGTTTTCCAGCTTTGAGGAATGACTGCAGAGGTAAGGATGTTGTTGTAAATATTAAGAAGTCTTTGTTTCGTCTCAGCTGGAAGATTTTTAATCATAGGGTACGATATTCTGTCCCTAGCAGGAGTTTTGCTCTTTAGTTTATAAAGGCAGGCTTCAAGTTAAATTAAAGAGATTTCACGCTCGATGAGTTGGGCTTGGGAGTTTGCTGCACATAATACGGTTGAATTATTAGTGGCCTCATATTTCAATATTTTGAATTCCTCCGTAAAATTTGAGTCGTTCGAGTATTTAGACCAGCAATGAGCAATGTAGTTCCCAATTTCAGTGGGGTCTGAGAGTGGGCCGTTTGGTGAAATAAGGTGGTTGATGGCTAATGAAGTGGGATTACCGCTTAGAGAACGAATACTGTTCCAAAAACCAGTTTTTGAATCAGTGGCATTACGATATGATAGTTGATTTTTAAGGTAGGGCATTGGAGGTTTTAAGGTAGGGTATTGCCCCCTAATGCCCCTCCCTAGCTACGGCCATGCACCTGGGTATCACCTGATGGAGTCACCCGTAACCAAATAGACCACGTGCTGAAAGACCGTCACCACTACTCGAACTTGATGACGGTACGAACGTACCGAGGTGCCAATATCGACTTGGATCACTATCTTGTTGGTATGGTTTTCCGAGGGCGGATTGCCTTGCGAAGACGCATTGCATCCGCCGATTAGGTTCGAATCAAAACGGCTGCCCTGCGCAATAAACACCAGTAACACCTTTGGAAATGCGTTAGGACTCGCCCTAGAATCAATTGATTTAGGGAGAGTAAGTCCTGGAGCCAGTATGCTGGGCGTAAATGAGAAGTGGACACGTCTTAAAAATACTGCCATTAGTACTGCCAACTCCATCTTAGGCAGCAGTCGTAAAAATCGGAACGACTGGTTTGATGATGAATGCAAGCTAGCGACTGAACGTAAGAATGTTGCGTACCGAGCAAAGCTCAGAAGAACAAAAAACGGCTTCACAGACAAAAAAAAATCAGCCTGGGAGAAGAACCTAATCTGTGAAATGGAAAACAGCCGAGAGCGAGGTCCGCACTAGGCACGGAAGTTCTACCAATCCGTCCGAAACATGACGCAGTACACACCACGCTGCACATACTGCAAGGACGGAGAGGGAAATCTGATCACCGATCCTAAAAGCATACTGTAGCGATGGGAAGTGTACTTTAATGAATTGCTAAATGGTCAGCTCACTGCAGAAGTGGAGGCTCCACTACTTCAAGAAGAATACCCTATGTTGCCGCCACCAAGCATACAACAGGTTGAGAAGGCTATAGGCCGGCTTAAACAGAACAAAGCCCCGGGAGCCGATGGCATACCAGCCGAATTATTCCATCACGGCGGGCTAGCCTTACGTCAAGCAATTCATGATATTATAGTACACGTATGGGAGCAGGAAGAAATGCCAGAAGACTGGCGAAAAGGTTTAATATGCCCTATACATAAGAAGGGAGATGTCACAACGTGCAGCAATTATAGAGGTATCACGTTGTTGATTACCGCCTATAAGATACTCTCCTCTATCCTACAAGACCGGATAACCCCATACACTAAAACCGTCATCAGACAATATCAGTGTGGTTTCATTCCAGGCAAATCAACAACTGATCAGATCTTTACCCTTAGGCAGGCGATGAATCTGTTTATAGTCTTTAAGGCCGCCTATGATAGCATAGCCAGGGTAGAACTTTACAAAGCCATGAGAGAATTCGGCATCCCAAATGTAGGTTGACCATGACCAAAAATAAAAATAGCCGGATTGCTATCCAGACCAATCAACATCTTTAATAGACTCCAACAAGGGGACGGTTTGGCCTGCCTCCTCTTCAACCTGGCGTTGGAGAAAGCAATCCGTGACTCTGGCACGGCAACAAGAGGGACCATCGTCAACAGGTCCAGCCAGTTACTGGCTTACGCAGACGACATCGACATCATCGGAAGAACCGAACAAGCTGTACACGATTCCTTCATCCAGATCGAGCAAGCGGTACATTAGTGAAGGTAAAACAAAGTACATGGTGGCGTCGAATGCGAGAGGAACAGTTGGTCAAACAATCAAGGTAGCGGAGCACGAATTTGAAGTGGTGCAATCCTTTAAATACCTTGGGTCAATAGTAGCAGCCGATAACAATATAGAAGAAGAAATACGCGGGCGGCTTCTCAAATCCAACAGAGCCTACTATAGTCTGTCAAAGCTCTTCAAATCCAGGAATCTCACCATAACTTCAAAACTGCTGCCGTACAGGACCATGGTCCTGCCAGTACTCACATATGGATCCGAGACTTGGGTGCTTAGCAAAAGGCACTCCGACCTCTTAGCTGCGTTCGAGAGAAAAGTCTTAAGGAGAATTGTTGGCCCCATATGTGAGGAAGGACGATTCCGGAGACGGTACAATCGTGAACTGTACGCAATCTACATAGAAGCAGATATCGTGACAAAAATTAAGCTCGGTAGACTCCGGTGGGCAGGGCACCTAGCTCGCATTAGCGAAGAGGAACCTGCTCGGAAAATTCTTTGTGGTACATTCTATGGTAGACAACAGCGTGGTAGACCATGCCTGCGCTGGAGAGATGGCGTAGACCAGGACGCCCGAAGCCTTGGGGTGCGCAACTGGATGGCGTCGGCTAGGTGATAGGTGGAGAGACTTGTTGAAAGAGGCCAGGACCGGAACCCGGTTGTCGAGCCGATGATAATGATGAACCCCAGAGGATATTCCAAGAGTTCACATCTCCTGCTAACATGATTGGATGAGAAAGTTGGTTAAATATAGTTTCAAGGTCGATTTTTGAAAAATTCTGGTGTGGCGGAATGTAAAATGATAAAATAGAGATTTTGATCGGTAACATGATTTGTATTGCAGCGCATGATATGTTCGAGTTAATTGGAATTTCTCTATGAGGGATATTGTATTTAACAAGGAGAGCGACGCCTTGTTTTGAGCTTGTATTAGAAGGCAGGTTGTTAAAATAAGACTTAAATGTATTGGGAGAAAATGGAGTTGAGTCGTATTGACAGTGGGTTTCTTAAGGCATATTACTGTCGGATCTTTTTCTTTTATTAAGATATTCAGCTCATCGTAGTTATTAACGTAGCCCCCGAGCGCCGGAGTGGTTTTTTTTGGAGATTTATTGTATTGTTATATATAATCATTATCATCTTCCATTTTTTCGGGTTCTTTTAGAAAATAATTGTTTTGATTTAGTTGTTGTTGAGTTATTTTAGTTATAGGTGAAAGTTGTGTATTGTTTTGTTATTTGCGTTTAGGAATGTAGGGTGGTGGTCGGTGATTTTGATTGTGTATTGGTATTTTTTCTGGTTGGGAAGAGGAAGATGTTGAGGTACTCGTACATTGATGAATGGCATCATCATTAAAATTTGAAAGGTATTGATTGTCAAAATTAGATTTACTTTGGGGTTGAGAAATTATTGTTGAAATAGACTGATGATTGGAATCATCACTAGAATTTGCTGCAAGGATTGAGTGTCGGATTTAGAGTTTTTTTTTTGGTGTGAGGTAGATATTGAAGAAGGTTGTTGATTTAAATCATAATTATTTATTTGAGAGGAAGGGGGTATGGTTGTTGTTGTGTTACTATCTGTATTATCGGGTGTGTTTGAAGAAGATGTGATGTTGTTTTTACAGGTTCGGTGGTACTGTCTGTTGAATTTTGGTTTGACTGGTTGGATGGTCCAGTCTGGGGGGTAGTTTTAACAACTTGAGAAAATGTTGGGTTAGAAGTTTGAAGGGGATATTGTTCCCTAAAGATTTGTCTGGCTTCGGCCATGGAACATTTTCGAACTGTTTTTATTTTGAGAATCTCTTTTTCTTGAGTAAACCTTGAGCAATTTCTATCGGATGATGGGTGATTTCCATTGCAGTTGGCACATGAAATACGCGTGCATTCGTTACTTGGATGGGTAGGGAGGTTGCAGACTACACATGTGGGGTTGCCTTTACAGCGGTTGGAGGTGTGCCCGAGTTTTTGACATGTGCGGCACCGCATGGGATTAGGGAAATATTCTTCTACTTGAATGTTGAACCAGCCAACATCGACTGTAAGTAGGGGACGGAAGAGATCAAATGTAAAGAGAACACGGCCAGTGGGAGATTTTACATCATTCACAGTTTTGGTAAATTTATATACTGCTATGACGCCTTGTGAACTCATTTCATTATTCAGACACGATGCGTAGGCAGATCCCTTGCATGTGTTGAGTTGTTCGTGTAATTTCAAGGAGACTTCGCAGAGGTTTGAGAGTTTTTTTTTTGTTAACAAAATATCTCGCAATTGTGTAATACTTTCATACTGAGTACTTATACTGTCAATTGCTTTTTTGAACAGAAAGACACTATAGTTTTTAAAAGGTTTGTCGGGGTCGGAGTTCGATATAACAATAAACTTGGGGTGGTTATTTAAGTTATTTAAGGGAGTGATTGGATTGATTGGATTTGGTCTTTTCCGTCTTTTGTTTTTGGGCTCAAACAGCATTTCATCCGAGAGAATGCTGAATTTATTACCCACTAGTGCACCACGTGGCCCTTGGGCCATGCTTCTTACGCTTTTTTCACAATAAGAGACTTTGATTTGCACAAATTCACAAGCCAAAAAAAAAAAGCGCGTGGGAGGGAGAGAAAGCTATAAAAATAGCGGGGAAGGCACCAACGAAAATGAGACGATAACTTAACGAGAATAAGTTGTTGTCGGCTCGAGTGACGGTCGATGACTGAACAAAAATATTTTAAAATATATAGGCGTCTTAAAAATTAAAAACATTCACGAGGTACATTAGTGAATGTATGTTAGTAAACAAATCAGCTAGTTGCTCATTGCTAGATGCGTACTCTAGCTCGAATACGCCATCTTCAATTTTGTCACGTATTAACTCTTTCAGTCACGCTTTTAAATGAAATACGAAATTTAGAAATTTTGTCTATAAATACATTAGTTATGTTAAGTAGATTGTAAAAATATAAACCATTTTTTTTTACCTTGTTAGGTTTATGAGAAAAAGGGTGGTTAGCAACGATGACCACCGTGACTATCGGAATTAAAAAAAAAATTAGATAAACCATTTTTAATTTTAATTTTCATAATGTTTAAAACTTAAAAAATAATTCTAATGCAATAAACCATGAAGAATTGTTTGTTTTTATAAATTCCAAAACCTAACAATTAATTCTTAAGCAATAGAAAAATGTAACTAACCTCTATAGAATACCTCAAAGCAGTTTTTTTCTTTTTCGCAAGCAAAGTGGAACTTAGCACGTTTTGCACTGCCAAATAGTTTGAACTGGATCTTTTTTAGTACTGCATTTGCATCATGTTCTTGATGTTGATCGTTGTGGCTCATGGCGGCTACTTTTAAAGCCGATTTTTCTTGAAACTGTTGGCTTGTTTCTTGTTATAATTACGGGCCTGGGAGCTGCTTTAGAAATCAAATTATCGTCTGAATTGAAACCATCAGATTCGATTTCTTGATTATGTCATTCAATAACATACCAAAAGCATGATCATCATCATGTGGTTCTTCACCCGACTCTTCATCACAGTAGCTGTTATTTGAAGGTTTTTATAATACAAACTCTATATACTACTGACATAAATCAGCCAAGTAGAAGACTATTATTGTTATTGAATTATTGATTCAAATTGGCTTTTTTTGGCCTTTAGTCCACAAAAATTGGTGTTTCGTCTTTCGTCCCGGTGATCTCAAATGGACTCATCGGTTGACTTGTGAAGACCTTGTCAATACGCAATTTTTGTTAAATTAAGTTCATCTTACATATATTTTTTGACAAAAATCCAATGTGAACTTTAAAATCTTCCAACGTTAATTATTACAATTTTAATCTTTGTTATGGAGGTATAGTTCACATTAGATTTTTGTCAAAAAATATAAAAATGAACTGAATTTAACAAAATTTTGCGTATTGACAAGTAACTGTTATCATCCGACGGTAAGTTCAGGGGCCAGATTCTGTAAAAAAAGAAACGAAAGCGATCGTTCGTTTTTCAAAAACGAAAGCAAATACGAAGCAAACCGTTCGCACGTACGAAAACGTTCGTTCGCTTTTGCCATACAGAATGTCACCCCAGAGCACCTCTGTTCATACGTTTACGGTGCATGGTAAGAACTAAAATAATAATAAATTCACTAACTTGCTAAATTATACACACGTCACGGTGGTTAGCAACACTAACCACCTTACAGTTTTCCTCCTAGGACATCGCGGATACAAAATGTCAACGCACTTCTATTACAAATAAATCATAAACACAAGACTTAACAAAACAAAACAAAAAATATAATAAAATTCGAATGATTACCTTTTTATATTTATATTTGAATCATGAGCAACAATTCTTCACGTGCGTCTCTGGATAAAAATCCGTTTTGACTAATAAGACTCATTCGGAAAAAAAAAACTGACATGAACTAAGTCTAAGTCGTATCCCATATTAACGGGATAAAACAAAAGCAATCCGCTAAATGTCATGGAAACAAAATAAAAAAAATCTGAAAAGGTGGTTATCAACACTAACCACTAAGACTGAAAGAGTTAAATGATGCCTGGTATGTTTGTAAATCTCCTGGTTGCGAATAAGTTTCATTGCGATTTGTTTATCAACCAAAAGTTTTGAGGTGAAAATACAAGTTGAAGATAAACCAGACACCAATTTTTTCATCAAAGTCTAAGTACATCAGGCTACCAACCACTTCTCTATATGGAACCTTTTCCGAGAAAATATCATCGTTTCCTGGATGATTATGTCACATGGTGTAGACACTTGATTTGCGTTATCCATTTTGAACTTCTTTAGTATTCTTTTCGTGTATGTTGATTGATTAACTGAGATCGATTCGTTAACATCCCGATGAATTTCCAGTCCAAGATAACATATTAAATCTCCAAATGTTATCAGAAAATGCTCTTCCAGGTAACTAAGTCCTTGGCATGTACCTCATCAGTTCCCGTTATCAATCCATCGTCAATATAAATGGCCAAAATTATTTTCTTTTTGCCCTTTTGACTGGTGAAATCACATGAATCTGCTTTATTGATTTGAAGTTCATATAATTTCAGAAAATGCGAAAATTTTTGGTTCCAGCAACGTGAAGCTTGTTTTAAACTTTAAAGACTTTTTTTTGCAATTTACATACCCTGCTTGGTCCGTCTTGATATCCTTCAGGTTGTTGCATGTATATTTCGGAATCTAAGGCACCGTACAAAAAAGCAGTTTTCACATCAAATTGCTTCAGTATAAGTTTTTCTGAGGCCGTAATACCCAATATTGTTCTGATGGAGTCAAACTTTAACAGTTGGACTAAATATCTCATTATAATCAACACCATTCTTTTGTAAATAACCTTTGACAAACAATCTTGCTTTGAACCTTTCGACTTTTCCACCAACCCCATATTAAATAAATTTTAAAAATCCAACGAATATTTATAGGTAATTTACCTTCTGGAAGTTCGGTAAGATACCAAGTTTGATTTTTGTCCAGTGATTGAATTTTATCATCCATCGCCTCTTGCCACTTACTAGAGTTTTGACTTCCGATTGCTTGCATGTACAAAGTCGGTTCTGAAACTATAGCAGCAAAAGCATCTCCTCATTCTTAGTCGTTGAATTTAACAGGTTCACGTTCAGTTCCAGTATCGATTTCTATTTCTTCTTCACCGTTTTCAGTTACATAAGATAAAGAACTATTATAGAAGAACTGTTCTTTTTCGATAACTTCAAATTCCTGAAGTTACTCTATAGCTTTGAAGCTTTCGAAATTAGCAACAGTCTGGTTGTTGTCACTATTTGTCCTTGTTTGACTATCGGAATAGTCATCCTCTTTGAAAACAACGTCGCGACTTATTTCTATTTTTATCCAAATTCTATATCCTTTTGTTTTTTCACAATATTCAACGAAAATTCTTTGCTTAGATTTCTTGTCCCATTATCTTCCTTTTTGTTTTGCTATAATGAACGTTGCTTGGATTTTTGCCACACCACAACTCAAAAGGAGATTTGTTAATTGCTTCTGCCCATAAATCAAGATTCAAATTTTTTTTTTCATATGAAGCATAGTCTGCGCTGCCCCAGCAATTATTCGCATTTTTCGTTTCGCACATACGTTTTGCTCAGGAGTGTATGCCACTGTTCATTTATGCTGTATGGTATAATTTTTTTTTTAATTTCAGCTGCGTCCTTGTTTACATATTCTGTACCGTTATCAGTTCGTATTATGCTTACACAAAATCTTGTTTCAATTTCCACGTCCTTAATGAATCGATTTTTTTTATTTTTTATAATTAACGCGCACTCAAGGGATTATGACTACCCTTTAAATGTTGGTTGAACACAGTGCGAGCATTTAGGAAACAGTGGGAGGATTGAGTAGGAGAAACCGATGTACATTCGTCTTAAATTTCTGGACATTGAAATGGGGAGGAAAAACAGAGTCGGTTAAGGAATTCCACATTCGAGTCGTACGGCAAAAGAAAGAATCTCTGTACTTAACTGTACGTCCAAAGTTTGCTCAAGGGTATATTGATGAGCATTCCTTGCGGCACGAGTATTACGGTGAAATTTTTTTAGGGGGGGAATGCAACTCGCTATTTCAATAGAACATTGTTTATAGAAATAACGATAAAACAGTGATAGACAAGAGACATTTCAACGATGTTCTAACGAAACAATTGTTTCGGAAATTACTCTGTCACCTATCAGCCTTAAAGCTCTATTCTGGATTCTGTCTAGTAATTGTAAAGATGTTTTAGAAGCACCAGCCCAGATATGAGAATTGTATTCTAGTTTGGGACGTATATAAGCCTTATAAATTGTGGCCAGATCAGAGGGGGAGAAAAAATGCTTAGGAAACCTAAGCATTTGGCCGCATTTTTAGCAATATCCAATATGTGGTCATTCCACGAAAGGTGGTCAGTAATACACATACCAAGAATTGATAGCTTTTCAGTTTCTATGATGCAAGCTCCATCCATGAATAGGGGCATAGGGGGAATATTCCGCTTTAATGACAAAAAACAGCTCTGAGTTTTAGAAGCATTAAATTCAACACGATTTTTAATACCCCATTTAACGATGCTATTTAGATCGGAATTTAAAGAGCTCAACATATATTGCCGTTGCAATTCAACATTCAAAGAACAAGGAATTGAATCAGGAAATGAATATGAAAAGCTGAGGGTGCTGTCATCAGCAAAACAGTTAAGTGGATTAGTAGTTTCGGTAAAAAGATCATTTATGAAAATGAGAAAAAGAGTTGGAGACAAAACAGAGCCTTGAGGGACACCAGCATTTATTTTACGAACTTTAGACTTGAAAAAATCCAAAACGACTTGAATTGAACGGTCAGAAAGGTAATTACTAATCCAACGAATAAGAGATACATCGATACCAAACGCACCCATTTTTGATAAAAGAGCAGGATACCAGACTCTATGCCTTAGAAATATCAAGCGCAATGATCTTACTTTCCCCAAAAAGATGTAAGGATTGGTTCCACTTTTCAGTGAGATATGCCATCAAATCACCAGTGGATCTATTACTGCGCAAACCATATTGGCGGTCATTAAAAAGATTATGTGCTTCAAGATATATCTTAAGCTGCCGATTGATCAGTGTTTCCATGACCTTAGACAAAAGGGACGTCAGTGCGATTGGCCGATAATTAGAAGGTGAAGAAGATGCGCCTTTTTTGGGGACTGGTTGGACGACTGTTTTCCAACTCTTTGGGAAGCACCCTGTAGAATAGGAAAGATAAAAAAGTTTGCGCAGTGGTTTTGCCAGTGTGGAAGAACATTTCTTCAGAACGATGGCTGATATACCATCCGGGCCAGCAGATTTGTGAATATCGAGATCTTTTAATATTCTAGCGACTGCTCGGGTGCGAAAATAAATTTTGCTCATTGAAAAGTTTACATTTTCAACAACCGGTGGATTCATGTCGCTATCGGGCAGTGAAGAATTTCTTGCAAATAGTTCTACAAACAAATTAGCCTTATCTATGGAACTAACAACAGGATTATCATTGTAGATGAGCGTGGGAACCGACGAAGAGGTGGAGTTTTTGATTTTCTTTACGAATGACCAAAAGTTTCTACTGCCTTTAGGGCACTGGATTATTTTTTGTCTTAATTTTTGTTCGTGAAAGAATTTGGTTCTTTTGATCCAAGCGTTACAAGCATTCCTTGCTCTCTTAAACTTAATGTGGTTTTCCTCAGAAGGGTTGGCTTTGTATGTTTGAAAGCACAACTCTCTTACCCTAATCACTTCTTTACAGCTACCGTCAAACCAAGAGTTTTCTTTTGGCTTTAAACTTTTTGATCTGTGAGGAACAAACATTTTCAAACCATTTGTGATTATGTTTGTTATCATATCAGCACACGCATCCACGTTCCTATCGAGAAAGCTTATCGACCAGTTAAAGTTTCGGAAAAAGTTGTTCAGACCATCCCAATCGGCTTTCTCGTATTGCCATACGACTCTTTTGGGAATTTTTTCTTTAACTACGGCGTTGGAGCATGGAAAAACAGCTGACACTACAGAATGGTCTGACGTATCTAAAGGCGTTAATACATTTACTGTATATTTCTCAGGGTGGGAAGTGAGGAATAAGTCAAGGGTATTAGGAGATTGGCCAGCAACATCTGGAATTCGCGTTGGCTCATCTACAAGTTGAGTGAGATGGTTAAACTCAGAGAAGATTTCTACATATGCACCTTCTGGTGTTGCCTGGCCCGAATATCGAAGCCAATTAGGATTATGCACGTTAAAATCGCCCGTAATAACGATTTCGGTGCTTGGATTACAAGAGATAATCGCTTGTATGGAGTCCGACAGCGCATCAAATTGGTTCAGTGTAGATTTACTGTCTAAATTTGGGCTTCGATACAAGACACAATAATGAATAATTAGTACTTCCTTAAGATCAGACTTTTGTTTCAAAAAATAAACTGTTCTATAGTGTGAGAAATGATCTTTTAACCCTTTTCCGCCTGGTGGTTATGTAGTGAAACCACGTATAAAAACCTTATTGTTTAGCGTACCAGTATTTTTTTTTGCAAAACCATCGTATGTACAGATATAACATCGACTCATAAAATAACGGAATTTTTTTATTTCTTACAAGAAGATTATATTTTATGAGATTTGAGAGTCAAATTGAGTTCTTTGTCAGTTGTGCAAGATGTGAAAATGATCTTACAGGAAATATTAATTATTTTTTTATATTGAACAAAAATGTCGAGTAAGTTTTTTATTATACTGAATCTTGTGCATAATGTTTACGTGTTTCTTATAGTTTTGTGATAAAATTAATTTTTTTTATTGCTTTTGTGTATATTTTTGTGGGTGGTTTCTGTGCGTAGCCACTGGGATGTAGCTATTTTTTTTTTGTTTTATGAAAACCTTATTAGAAACAAGAATTTCAACTTTTGATGACATTTTTCCTGAAAATGTTCCGTCCGATCTCGATTCCGAAATTGGAGATGTTGATGATGATGATCGAGATGAGTTTATGTGTCTTGGTAATGAAAATGAAGGAGACCCTTCGAGCCTTGCGCATGTGTCTGAATCGGATTGGGATTCTGAGGATGAAGTTCTACTTAGCGAGATAAGAGCTACGCAAATAAATAATAATACTGTGTGGACTAAAAAAAACAGATTCTGTAACTATAATATGATGGATTTTGTGGCAGATACTGGACCAAATATTCCGTGTGATCTGGAAACACCTGTTCAGATTTTTTTAGAAATCTTTCAAGAGGAGCTTATTGACTTGCTTGTTTTTCAAACTAACTTGTTTGCAGTACAAAAAGCTGGTGGAGGCGTCTCATCTTTTACTCCGACGGATGGTCAAGAGATCAAAACTTTTTTGGCAATAAATCTGTTCATGGGTATAAAAAAAACTGCCAATCTGCAGAGACTACTGGTCAGCTCAGCCAGAATTGCGTGATCAGTATTTGAGTTCAATAATGAGCAGGAACAGATTTCTTCTGGGAAACATTCACCTGAATGACAATACCGAATAAGCTAGCAGAGGAAGTACAAAATTCGACAAGCTTTTCAAAATCCGGCCAATGATCGATATACTGTCGCGAACTTATTTGTCATGCTATATGCCCTCAAAACATCAATCAATCGATGAATCTATGATTAAGTTCAAGGGACGTAGCAGTTTGCGTCAGTATATGCCAATGAAGCCCATAAAGCGCGGATATAAGGTGTGGATTCAAGCCAATGAGTCTGCATACATATCCGAATTTCAAATCTAACACATGGGCTGAAAAGTCCCGGGCCTAACAAAGAAAACGCGTGTTTTTTGTTAAAAATTGTCTTTAATCATCAACGTAGTCTCCATCTAGAGCCACACAATCATTCCAGCGCCGCTCTAACATTTCAACCCCGTTTTTGTAGAACGATTTATCTTTTCCTTCAAAATAGGCCTCAGTTTCAGAGATAACCTCTTCATTTGAGAGGAATTTCTTTCCAGCCAGCATTTTTTTGAGGTCTGCGAACAGGCAATAGTCGCTGGGAGCCAAATCTGGTGAATAAGGTGGATGTGGGAGCAAATCAAAGTTTAATTCATGCAGTTTTGCCATTGTTTTCATTGACTTGTGACAAGGTGCGTTGTCTTGATGAAACAAAATTTTTTTCTTTGCCATATGCGGTCGTTTCTTTGCAACTTCGGCCTTCAAACGCTCCAATAACGCTACATAATATTCACTATTGATGGTTTTTCCCTTCTCAAGATAATCAATGAATATTACACCACGCACATCCCAAAATACCGAGGCCATAATCTTTCCAGCCGATTGTTGTGCTTTCGGGCGCTTTGGACGAGGTTCACAAGCTGCTGTCCACTCAGATGACGATCGTTTTGATTCCGGAGTGAAGTAATGAATCCATGTTTCATCCATAGTCACATATCGACGGAAAAATTCCAGTTTGTTACGTTTAAACATGGCCAAACACTGCTCAGAATCATCAACACGTTGTTGTTTTTGATCAACAGTGAGCAAACGCGGCACCCACTTTGAACAGAGCTTTCTCATAGTCAAATGCTCATGCAAAATGAAGCCAACACGTTCTTTTGATATCTTAACAATGTCAGCTATCTCACGCATTTTCACTTTTCGATCAGCCAATACGATTTGGTGGACTTTCTTTATGTTTTCTGGTTTTACCGCTTCATTTGGACGTCCAGTGCGTTCTGCATCATTGGTGTCTCTACGACCACGTTTGAAGTCGGCAAACCAACGTTTTATTGTTGTTTCCGATGGAGCGGAGTCCTTATAACATTTTTCAAGCCATTGCTTCGCTTGAACGGTATTTTTTCCCATCAAGAAGCAGTGTAAAATTAGAACACGAAATTGTTTTTGATCCATTTTTTCGAAAATAACAAAAGTAGTGTCACTATAAGTATAATAACTCACAAACTTATGACTTGATTATTATGAAATTTTGACAGCTTTCTCTTAAATGTAAGAACTAACTGTAAAAGCGATGAATGCAATGAGCCAAGCCCACATATGTGTTAGGCCCGGGACTTTTCAGCCTATGTGTTACACCAGTAGATCGTCGGATTCTGCGGAGCTTAATCTCGGTGCTCGTGTTGTCAAAGACTTGACTCAAAAATTAATTGGAAAAGGGTGTTCTTTGAACACTTTTTCAATTCCGTACAGCTTCAAAAAGATTTGAAAAACCAAACCATTTATTCTTGCGGAACTGTACGAGCCAATAGAAAAAATCTGCCAACTGACCTTCTTAGTGATAAGTGTTTAACAAAAGGAAATTTCGACTGGCGCAGCAGAGACAGAATGGCGTTCGTGAAATGGAAGGATACGAAAGCTGTCCATACTCGTATCTTAGGAAACTTTTTGGATCCTTCCCAAAATACAACCGTCATGCGTAAGCAAAAAGATGGTACTTTGGTACCCATCAATTGTCCAGAAATGATAGCAGTATACAACAAAAACATGGGATTCGTTGATAAAGCCGATATGTTGAAGTCGTGCTATGATATCGATCGGAAATAAAAAAAATGGTGGCATCGTATTTTCTGGCATTTCCTTGATGTTTCTGTTGTGAACTCATTTATTATTTTCAAAAAAAGATCAGTTGAGAATGATAAGTCTTTGACATTGAAAGAGTTCGGAATCGCAAATGGACTTGCAGGGCCGCCGCTCATCAGAATTTTCGAATACAAACCACTTCAAACCAAATGTTCCTTTGGAGGTGCGATATGACCAATCCGCACACATGCCAATATACGGTTCTTCTAGAAGATGTGCATACTGCAGTACAAAAACCCAGCCTCATCGTTCAAAATGGTGCTGCTCTATTTGTCAAGTAGCCTTATGCTTATCAAATGAGAAAAATTGTTTTGTTAAGTTTCACACTAAATAAATAGAATACATTCACATATTTAATTTACAGAATTTTTTTTCGATTTGTTTCAGAATAAAAACGTGCTTATGGCCTGGTAGTTACACTGAGAAACCACAAATAAAAAAGTAATTCTAGAAGTATATTTTTGTTAAAATTTTTATTTTTAAGTTAAAACATACTAAATTGTTATTAATAAAGAAAAATCTAACGACGTTTTTTGTAAAATCAAAAAATTTAATAATTCGGGGGGCAAAGAATTAACAATGCAAAGTATTTGGTATTTCCGATACTTATTTTTCCATCGGGCCACACACATCTGAATGAATGAACTTTTCTGGATGTTAAACCTTGGTTTCACTTTGTCCAAAAGGAAGATGGTGTCGCTTCCCAAAAACACATGCTCCACATACAAAATTTATCTTGGAGTCTGAAGTTTAAAATTTTTGTTTTCTTAAATTTTTGATAACATGAGGAATGTTTTGGTGTCTTATTCTTTCATGCCAAAGTTTTAATAATGTCTCTTGTAGATAAATTTACCACTGCATGTTCAGGAGGCACGTAGTCGCTTTCGACCTTGAACTTCATTTCGAACATTTTACCATGCCTTTCTCCCACTACAACGACAGTGCTCTTCAAGTAAAATTGACAATAAGTGCTTCAGATTTTAAAGTTAAGCCCTTGTCCAATGCTATCACTTATGAGAAAAGATTCAAACGTAGATTGGGAACAAATTAAACATCACATGCCGACCAAGTATTTTCGGCATATGCCGAAATGTGTATATCTCCTTACTTGTGCATAGACCAGATGACCGTCCGCTATACGGACTGGTATTGGATGTTTCAACGGGTGAATCGCCATCTGATCGTTTGGTTCTGAGTCTAAAAACCACATTGAGCTTCATTTACTTCAGCCACCATGACCACGCTTACGAACGGTGTAGGTTTTGGTTTTGCCGAGCAATCATTACTATTGGAATTTCTTGATGGACAAAAAACATTTGTATGTCGATTTCTCGTCAAAAGCTGTCCTGGATGGACAATTTTTCTTGAAATGTCCTCATTCATGGCACAAGAAACATTTGTAAGTTAAGTTTTAGTTTTTTTTTTTTGCTACAAAAGCTGCTACATCTCCCTTGACATCTTTTTGTTGAACCTGCAACCTCGATTCTTCAGAAATTAGCCGTTAGATTCGATAATGTCTTTTTTATCACTGGTTGACTCCCACGCGCTAAAGAAGTGGTTGTAGCGTTCCGGAAGTGTCGTCAAGATTTTAGTAACAATCATTGATTCGGGTACTATTTCACCAGCTTCTTTCAGTCGCTGAGCCATTTCTTCGACTTTGGATGTATGACACGCTAAATCCTACGAAGAGTCGAGAGAAAGACTATAAAATTGTTGTTGTAAAAGGTATAGACTTGTTGATCATTTTTGTTCATACACCTAATGTAGTTTGTCCCACATATCTGGCGGATACGTAATGCCTAATGTGTAACATAGCTTGTTGGCCAACTGTAGTAGCAATAACTTTTTGACCTTGGCTGTCTAACTTCTTCCAAGCTGCAAGGTCCGTCTTGTGTCATCTTCAGACTGTTCAGTACGTCTATAACCCACACTTTCTTCTTACGCGACTATAGCTGCTCCTGCAATTTATTTTTTGAAAATGTTCGTTTTCTTTGAAAAGTTCTTTGGTACGTTTGTCAGCACCTCTTTTCTAGAATCTTCTTAAAAAAAATGTTGCGACTTCGATTTTATTTTCTTGTACTTACATATGTATTTAGTATGGACTAGGCCTAAAAACCTATTGAAATCTTAAACAAAAATAAGAAACAATTTAATTGAACAAAGGTTTTAATAGGAATAATAATAAACAGAAAATATTGATATCAAAAAAAGAAAACACGATTACAAAATCTTAAGTGCTTTGGAATAAAGTGATTTCATTTAATAAATATTTCTTAAAATAACATTACCGAATATGTTTTTTACTTGCGACTATTTTTTTAAGGCAAGTTATGCTTTAGTAAAAAAAATCGAACTCGAGATTTTGATCAAACTTGACATTAGGCTGATAGCGAAGACGAAAAAAGTGGGTCTCGCAATTCTGTCTATCTGCCAAGCTGTCTGTCTTTTCGACTACAGCCTAAACGGCTCGGCCGAATTTCTTTAAACTTGGTAGATAGTATTTTTAATTTTTTCCCCGACACTATTTTTTCTTTTTTTTTTAAGACCGAAAATAACGGTACCTGCCATACGAATTTCTTTTCGAAATTTTATAAATGTATTTTTTTTTCAAAAACTGTATGACAGATTTAAAAACGAAAATGGTTATTAGTGGTACCCCTTGCAACCATTTTTTTTTTGTTTTGTTTTTGATTTTCTCAAAAACGGTACAATCGATAATTTTTTTTCACAACTCAATATTTCGATAACCCCTTGCTCGATAAATAAAAGTTTCTCAGTATAATCTAAGACACAAAATTTATCTTACCTAAAAATTCCGGTACACACCATAGAAATGTTAAAAAATGGTTTCCGAAAATCTTATTTTTCTCGAAAACGGCACCTAGAATTTTGATACATTTTTTTTTCGGCTAATTCAATAGAAAAAAGAAGCATTTTCTAAATTTTGAATATCTCATTATCGGCATAACGGATTTTAATGAAATTTTGTATGGAGAAGTATTGTATTTCAATTTAAAAAAAATCGAATTTTTTTTAAGGAAAATTCTATATCTCAAAAGCGACTCAGTTATTTTCAAAAATTTAGTTTTTACTTGTACAATAATAAAAAATTGTAAGTTGGCGTACCAACATTTTTTCTTAAAAATGTTTTACAATTTTTTTATATAAAATCTTATTTTTTTTAAGCATAAGCTAATATTTGCTTGAATCACATGGCATGCAGTTTTAAGCTCCAACTACTAGAGGAGTAATTTTAGTCATTTAAAAAATGAATTTTATGCTTGTGAACAGTTTTTCTCTAATAACACTAATTTTTAAAATTCTTAGTCTTTTACATAAGAGCAAGATCGAGCAACCCAGTCGTGCATTTTATTTTTTTTTGAAGTAAAACTTCTTTTCTGTGACATGTCAAAACGACACGTTATCAGTCAAAGACAGCCACATGTTTTGTACAATTATTGTTCGCACTTTGTTCGAGATTATTTAAAACACTTTAAAAACACCTTTTATCGACAAAAGAGAATGTTCTTTTAATGAAAAAACCACAACAACTAACAAACAAAACAATTAAAAACATAATTTCATTAAAAAAAAACACGCAATAAAAGCTTTTTTAATGAAATATGTGAGCGAACAATTTCTCAATCTATGTAAAAAAACACAAATAAATGTACATATCATTTTTATGGTATTATTTATTTAAAAAATTAAACACTGTCCTACATAATACTATTATGTGACTCGGTCTATGAAAAGGTGGCTTATGACTCAAAAACAAAATTTCGATAAATCAGCTGTTAAAGATAAACAATGCAAAGGTTTCAACAAGGATGGCGGCGAAGAAAACTATTTTATATTGCTAAATAAATATTTTTTGTGCAAAATAGCTTTTTTTGGTAAAATCTTTTTTGTAGCGTTCAATCCCTTTTTATTTTTCATTTTCAATTCCGTGTATTAGATAGTAGGGTATCAGGCGATAGCCCTGCATATCGGTTCCCTCTAGATTTAGACCCCATAATGGGGAAGTCTAAAAGGAGAGACCAATCGAGCACGTGCAAAAAGTTTGGTTTTGTTTCAGACAAGAACAACTAGAAAAAAAAAATTCCGGGATTAAGTGAACGTCTATGAACGAAAAGGACAGATAGAACTCTGTTAATTAAATTTTTAAGTCACTGTCGAAATTGCGAGCTGATGTTAACTCATCAAGAGCAAGACGGAGACTGTAATAAAATTTAGTTAAATAAACAAAATGAAAAAAATAAAAAAAGATTTTAATTCTATTAGAAACTCTTACTTTAAATCAATTTTTCAAGTAAGCGAAAACATTTGACCACTTTTGCTCGTCACTGTATATTTATGTAATATAAGATTATGAATTTATGTTCAGTGTTGCTGAATGTTGCGGGGTACGTAACCTGCGCATAAGCTAACTTATGTCTATTCCAGCTGTATAAAATTTTGTTAAAATCAACATTAATTTTTTTTTTATAATTAGCGCACGCTCAAAGGTTTTTTTATACCCGTAATATACCAGAGACAAAGTGTGAGCAAAAAAAAAAGGAGGTTTCGGAGTATATTGGTTTTGAATTCTTGAGCATCATAATGTCATGGAAAAACAGAGCGTGTAACACTTAAAAAATTTCATGTGTAAATAGTACTAATTCATGCGTGCATTCTACGAATTTTATTCGTGGTTTTCAGCCACGAATAGTATTCGTAGAATGGACGTTTATTAGTACATTTTACTAATATTTTATTAGTATTCGTAGAAAAACATACGTATATTGTACGAATACTATTGGTACAATATACGAATATCATCGTAATATTAACGAATGCCCTTGTAATTCATTCGTATATTGTACAGCTCCATTCGTATATTCTACGAATATCATAGTAATATTTACTAATGCCCATGTAATTCATTCGTATATTATTGTATCTACAAACATTATAGTAGAACTTACCATAAATAAATATATACTCCGAAATTTCCTAAAATATTCATTATAAGAAATAATAACAAAAAGTAATGTATTGTTTACGTTAAAAAATAGTTATATAATTCATGTTTTTTTAATTTTATAATTTAATTTTTAATTACAAATGAAGTTAAAAAAAACTAAAATGTATCTTATAAATTAATTAATTCATAAATATAATTAACAACCAAAATTATATTTCCAAACTGCTTGTTATCAAAGGGCCACTGAAAATAAATTTAACATTTAACATTAAAAATCTTCCGAAAAACATTTGTACTTACATTAATTTTTATTTTGTAAAAAATTCCCACATATGAATGCTCTGCTGCTTCAGGATCCTGTATGTAAAATATAAAATAAGCTTCATTTGTATATAAGAATATGTAAGTCTAGGTACTCACCTCGTCTTTTCGAAAAAAAGTCTGGTTCCCAAGATTTGTATCTTAAAGATACACCGTACGAAAAAAAAGTATCACGCGTCCATTACTTTGCAATATTGCAATCTGTAATAACACGTTTCAACGTGTTGACGAATGGAATACATTTAATTTTTAGAGCTGAACACATATTATTTTTTGTACTCATGATTATTAAATAATACTAATGCACTTCATGAAAGTACGAAGTTATTAGTACATTCTACGCATAATGCGTACAGTCTACCTACGAATGAATTCTGTCTACTAATATTAGTTTTACTTAGCAAATAGTACGAATTTATTAGTAAATACTACGAATGAAAAAGATTAAAGTACGAAGTCATTCGTACGAGAAATTAACGAATGTTATTAGTTATATGTACACAATAATTCGTACAATGTACTCCAAAAAATTGTTAACTTCTTGTTTACGAATAAAATTAGTGCATTAAACGAATAGATTCGTGCATTCTACCACAGTTATTAGTAAAACTTTACAAATGCATTCGTAGATATTTCACTGTACAAATACTTCGTATATTTTACGAATATTAGTACAATGCACGAATATTTTTTTCACGAATGCCATTCGTAGCCATTTTACTAATAAATTTTTTGAGTGTAAGGCACTTCACATTCGCGTAGTACTGCTAAAGAATGGCACAAGGGTAAACTGATGGGCATTCCAATCGCGAGTATTACGGTTGAATTGTTCAAATGAAGGAATACAGCTGGCTATTTCATTAGGGCAAAAAAGGGTTTGGTAAGAAAGATTAGGGTATTTTCGATTTTATTTGCGACTCGACCGATTTTCGTTAAACCTTGTAGATATCGTTTTTAAATTCCCCCCCCCCACGCGTTTATTTCTTTTTTTTTTTAAGACCAAAAATAACGGTACCTGACATACGAAATTTTGTAAATGTTTTTTTTTCTCAAAAACTGTTCGACAAATTAAAAAAAAAATCACAAAATTTCATTAAGTTAAAGCTAGGCAATGGTTGAACAAAATTTCCGAAAAGTGGTTATTTATGGTACCCCCATAGAACCATTTCTTCGTTTTTTATTTTCTCGCAAACGGTTCAACCGATATTGATCTTTTTTATGCTAGAGATCTCCAAAAGTTTTTTAGATATTATTGTGAATTCAAATTTTCAAAAAAAAAAATATTTTTTGAATTTTTAAAAAAATTTCATTTTTTTTTTTCAAAACTCAATATTTCGATAACCCCATGATCGATTTTTTTCAAACTTAATAAATGAAAGTTCCTTAATATAATCTACTAGATTATAAAATAAAATTATATTACCTAAAAATAACAGTACTTACCATACAAATGTTAAAAAATGTCAAAAATCGTATTTTTGTAGAATTTTGATAAAAATTTTCTTCTTTCGATTAATTTTTACGATCTATAATTTAATACAAATAATTTTGAAACTAAGATATTACTGACTGTATCTGCCATAGTAGCATTTTTTCAAATTTTGAATTTCTCACAATCGGCATAAGAGATTTTATTAAAAATTTTTACAAAGAAGCTTCTTAAAAGTTTAAAAAACATTGGTGCAAAATTGACATTAGGCTGATAGCGAAGACGAAAAAATTGGGTCTCGCAATTCTGTCTATCTGCCAAGCTGTCTGTCTTTTCGACTACAGCCTAAACGGCTCGGCCGAATTTCTTTAAACTTGGTAGATAGTATTTTTAATTTTTTCCCCGACACTATTTTTTCTTTTTTTTTTAAGACCGAAAATAACGGTACCTGCCATACGAATTTCTTTTCGAAATTTTATAAATGTATTTTTTTTCAAAAACTGTATGACAGATTTAAAAACGAAAATGGTTATTAGTGGTACCCCTTGCAACCATTTTTTTTTGTTTTGTTTTTGATTTTCTCAAAAACGGTACAATCGATAATTTTTTTTCACAACTCAATATTTCGATAACCCCTTGCTCGATAAATAAAAGTTTCTCAGTATAATCTAAGACACAAAATTTATCTTACCTAAAAATTCCGGTACACACCATAGAAATGTTAAAAAATGGTTTCCGAAAATCTTATTTTTCTCGAAAACGGCACCTAGAATTTTGATACATTTTTTTTCGGCTAATTCAATAGAAAAAAGAAGCATTTTCTAAATTTTGAATATCTCATTATCGGCATAACGGATTTTAATGAAATTTTGTAGGGAGAAGTATTGTATTTCAATTTAAAAAAAATCGAATTTTTTTTAAGGAAAATTCTATATCTCAAAAGCGACTCAGTTATTTTCAAAAATTTAGTTTTTACTTGTACAATAATAAAAAATTGTAAGTTGGCGTACCAACATTTTTTCTTAAAAATGTTTTACAATTTTTTTTATATAAAATCTTATTTTTTTTAAGCATAAGCTAATATTTGCTTGAATCACATGGCATGCAGTTTTAAGCTCCAACTACTAGAGGAGTAATTTTAGTCATTTAAAAAATGAATTTTATGCTTGTGAACAGTTTTTCTCTAATAACACTAATTTTTAAAATTCTTAGTCTTTTACATAAGAGCAAGATCGAGCAACCCAGTCGTGCATTTTATTTTTTTTGAAGTAAAACTTCTTTTCTGTGACATGTCAAAACGACACGTTATCAGTCAAAGACAGCCACATGTTTTGTACAATTATTGTTCGCACTTTGTTCGAGATTATTTAAAACACTTTAAAAACACCTTTTATCGACAAAAGAGAATGTTCTTTTAATGAAAAAACCACAACAACTAACAAACAAAACAATTAAAAACATAATTTCATTAAAAAAAACACGCAATAAAAGCTTTTTTAATGAAATATGTGAGCGAACAATTTCTCAATCTATGTAAAAAAACACAAATAAATGTACATATCATTTTTATGGTATTATTTATTTAAAAAATTAAACACTGTCCTACATAATACTATTATGTGACTCGGTCTATGAAAAGGTGGCTTATGACTCAAAAACAAAATTTCGATAAATCAGCTGTTAAAGATAAACAATGCAAAGGTTTCAACAAGGATGGCGGCGAAGAAAACTATTTTATATTGCTAAATAAATATTTTTTGTGCAAAATAGCTTTTTTTGGTAAAATCTTTTTTGTAGCGTTCAATCCCTTTTTATTTTTCATTTTCAATTCCGTGTATTAGATAGTAGGGTATCAGGCGATAGCCCTGCATATCGGTTCCCTCTAGATTTAGACCCCATAATGGGGAAGTCTAAAAGGAGAGACCAATCGAGCACGTGCAAAAAGTTTGGTTTTGTTTCAGACAAGAACAACTAGAAAAAAAAAAATTCCGGGATTAAGTGAACGTCTATGAACGAAAAGGACAGATAGAACTCTGTTAATTGAATTTTTAAGTCACTGTCGAAATTGCGAGCTGATGTTAACTCATCAAGAGCAAGACGGAGACAGTAATAAAATTTAGTTAAATAAACAAAATGAAAAAAATAAAAAAAGATTTTAATTCTATTAGAAACTCTTACTTTAAATCAATTTTTCAAGTAAGCGAAAACATTTGACCACTTTTGCTCGTCACTGTATATTTATGTAATATAAGATTATGAATTTATGTTGAGTGTTGCTGAATGTTGCGGGGTACGTAACCTGCGCATAAGCTAACTTATGTCTATTCCAGCTGTATAAAATTTTGTTAAAATCAACATTAATTTTTTTTTATAATTAGCGCACGCTCAAAGGTTTTTTTATACCCGTAATATACCAGAGACAAAGTGTGAGCAAAAAAAAAAAGGAGGTTTCGGAGTATATTGGTTTTGAATTCTTGAGCATCATAATGTCATGGAAAAAGAGCGTGTAAAAGGCACTTCACATTCGCGTAGTACTGCTAAAGAATGGCACAAGGGTAAACTGATGGGCATTCCAATCGCGAGTATTACGGTTGAATTGTTCAAATGAAGGAATACAGCTGGCTATTTCATTAGGGCAAAAAAGGGTTTGGTAAGAAAGATTAGGGTATTTTCGATTTTATTTGCGACTCGACCGATTTTCGTTAAACCTTGTAGATATCGTTTTTAAATTCCCCCCCCCCACGCGTTTATTTCTTTTTTTTTTTAAGACCAAAAATAACGGTACCTGACATACGAAATTTTGTAAATGTTTTTTTTTCTCAAAAACTGTTCGACAAATTAAAAAAAAAATCACAAAATTTCATTAAGTTAAAGCTAGGCAATGGTTGAACAAAATTTCCGAAAAGTGGTTATTTATGGTACCCCCATAGAACCATTTCTTCGTTTTTTATTTTCTCGCAAACGGTTCAACCGATATTGATCTTTTTTATGCTAGAGATCTCCAAAAGTTTTTTAGATATTATTGTGAATTCAAATTTTCAAAAAAAAAAATATTTTTTGAATTTTTAAAAAAATTTCATTTTTTTTTTTCAAAACTCAATATTTCGATAACCCCATGATCGATTTTTTTCAAACTTAATAAATGAAAGTTCCTTAATATAATCTACTAGATTATAAAATAAAATTATATTACCTAAAAATAACAGTACTTACCATACAAATGTTAAAAAATGTCAAAAATCGTATTTTTGTAGAATTTTGATAAAAATTTTCTTCTTTCGATTAATTTTTACGATCTATAATTTAATACAAATAATTTTGAAACTAAGATATTACTGACTGTATCTGCCATAGTAGCATTTTTTCAAATTTTGAATTTCTCACAATCGGCATAAGAGATTTTATTAAAAATTTTTACAAAGAAGCTTCTTAAAAGTTTAAAAAACATTGGCGCAAAATTGACATTAGGCTGATAGCGAAGACGAAAAAATTGGGTCTCGCAATTCTGTCTATCTGCCAAGCTGTCTGTCTTTTCGACTACAGCCTAAACGGCTCGGCCGAATTTCTTTAAACTTGGTAGATAGTATTTTTAATTTTTTCCCCGACACTATTTTTTCTTTTTTTTTTAAGACCGAAAATAACGGTACCTGCCATACGAATTTCTTTTCGAAATTTTATAAATGTATTTTTTTTCAAAAACTGTATGACAGATTTAAAAACGAAAATGGTTATTAGTGGTACCCCTTGCAACCATTTTTTTTTTGTTTTGTTTTTGATTTTCTCAAAAACGGTACAATCGATAATTTTTTTTCACAACTCAATATTTCGATAACCCCTTGCTCGATAAATAAAAGTTTCTCAGTATAATCTAAGACACAAAATTTATCTTACCTAAAAATTCCGGTACACACCATAGAAATGTTAAAAAATGGTTTCCGAAAATCTTATTTTTCTCGAAAACGGCACCTAGAATTTTGATACATTTTTTTTCGGCTAATTCAATAGAAAAAAGAAGCATTTTCTAAATTTTGAATATCTCATTATCGGCATAACGGATTTTAATGAAATTTTGTATGGAGAAGTATTGTATTTCAATTTAAAAAAAATCGAATTTTTTTTAAGGAAAATTCTATATCTCAAAAGCGACTCAGTTATTTTCAAAAATTTAGTTTTTACTTGTACAATAATAAAAAATTGTAAGTTGGCGTACCAACATTTTTTCTTAAAAATGTTTTACAATTTTTTTTATATAAAATCTTATTTTTTTTAAGCATAAGCTAATATTTGCTTGAATCACATGGCATGCAGTTTTAAGCTCCAACTACTAGAGGAGTAATTTTAGTCATTTAAAAAATGAATTTTATGCTTGTGAACAGTTTTTCTCTAATAACACTAATTTTTAAAATTCTTAGTCTTTTACATAAGAGCAAGATCGAGCAACCCAGTCGTGCATTTTATTTTTTTTGAAGTAAAACTTCTTTTCTGTGACATGTCAAAACGACACGTTATCAGTCAAAGACAGCCACATGTTTTGTACAATTATTGTTCGCACTTTGTTCGAGATTATTTAAAACACTTTAAAAACACCTTTTATCGACAAAAGAGAATGTTCTTTTAATGAAAAAACCACAACAACTAACAAACAAAACAATTAAAAACATAATTTCATTAAAAAAAACACGCAATAAAAGCTTTTTTAATGAAATATGTGAGCGAACAATTTCTCAATCTATGTAAAAAAACACAAATAAATGTACATATCATTTTTATGGTATTATTTATTTAAAAAATTAAACACTGTCCTACATAATACTATTATGTGACTCGGTCTATGAAAAGGTGGCTTATGACTCAAAAACAAAATTTCGATAAATCAGCTGTTAAAGATAAACAATGCAAAGGTTTCAACAAGGATGGCGGCGAAGAAAACTATTTTATATTGCTAAATAAATATTTTTTGTGCAAAATAGCTTTTTTTGGTAAAATCTTTTTTGTAGCGTTCAATCCCTTTTTATTTTTCATTTTCAATTCCGTGTATTAGATAGTAGGGTATCAGGCGATAGCCCTGCATATCGGTTCCCTCTAGATTTAGACCCCATAATGGGGAAGTCTAAAAGGAGAGACCAATCGAGCACGTGCAAAAAGTTTGGTTTTGTTTCAGACAAGAACAACTAGAAAAAAAAAAATTCCGGGATTAAGTGAACGTCTATGAACGAAAAGGACAGATAGAACTCTGTTAATTGAATTTTTAAGTCACTGTCGAAATTGCGAGCTGATGTTAACTCATCAAGAGCAAGACGGAGACAGTAATAAAATTTAGTTAAATAAACAAAATGAAAAAAATAAAAAAAGATTTTAATTCTATTAGAAACTCTTACTTTAAATCAATTTTTCAAGTAAGCGAAAACATTTGACCACTTTTGCTCGTCACTGTATATTTATGTAATATAAGATTATGAATTTATGTTGAGTGTTGCTGAATGTTGCGGGGTACGTAACCTGCGCATAAGCTAACTTATGTCTATTCCAGCTGTATAAAATTTTGTTAAAATCAACATTAATTTTTTTTTATAATTAGCGCACGCTCAAAGGTTTTTTTATACCCGTAATATACCAGAGACAAAGTGTGAGCAAAAAAAAAAAGGAGGTTTCGGAGTATATTGGTTTTGAATTCTTGAGCATCATAATGTCATGGAAAAAGAGCGTGTAAAAGGCACTTCACATTCGCGTAGTACTGCTAAAGAATGGCACAAGGGTAAACTGATGGGCATTCCAATCGCGAGTATTACGGTTGAATTGTTCAAATGAAGGAATACAGCTGGCTATTTCATTAGGGCAAAAAAGGGTTTGGTAAGAAAGATTAGGGTATTTTCGATTTTATTTGCGACTCGACCGATTTTCGTTAAACCTTGTAGATATCGTTTTTAAATTCCCCCCCCCCACGCGTTTATTTCTTTTTTTTTTTAAGACCAAAAATAACGGTACCTGACATACGAAATTTTGTAAATGTTTTTTTTTCTCAAAAACTGTTCGACAAATTAAAAAAAAAATCACAAAATTTCATTAAGTTAAAGCTAGGCAATGGTTGAACAAAATTTCCGAAAAGTGGTTATTTATGGTACCCCCATAGAACCATTTCTTCGTTTTTTATTTTCTCGCAAACGGTTCAACCGATATTGATCTTTTTTATGCTAGAGATCTCCAAAAGTTTTTTAGATATTATTGTGAATTCAAATTTTCAAAAAAAAAAATATTTTTTGAATTTTTAAAAAAATTTCATTTTTTTTTTTCAAAACTCAATATTTCGATAACCCCATGATCGATTTTTTTCAAACTTAATAAATGAAAGTTCCTTAATATAATCTACTAGATTATAAAATAAAATTATATTACCTAAAAATAACAGTACTTACCATACAAATGTTAAAAAATGTCAAAAATCGTATTTTTGTAGAATTTTGATAAAAATTTTCTTCTTTCGATTAATTTTTACGATCTATAATTTAATACAAATAATTTTGAAACTAAGATATTACTGACTGTATCTGCCATAGTAGCATTTTTTCAAATTTTGAATTTCTCACAATCGGCATAAGAGATTTTATTAAAAATTTTTACAAAGAAGCTTCTTAAAAGTTTAAAAAACATTGGCGCAAAATTGACATTAGGCTGATAGCGAAGACGAAAAAATTGGGTCTCGCAATTCTGTCTATCTGCCAAGCTGTCTGTCTTTTCGACTACAGCCTAAACGGCTCGGCCGAATTTCTTTAAACTTGGTAGATAGTATTTTTAATTTTTTCCCCGACACTATTTTTTCTTTTTTTTTTTAAGACCGAAAATAACGGTACCTGCCATACGAATTTCTTTTCGAAATTTTATAAATGTATTTTTTTTCAAAAACTGTATGACAGATTTAAAAACGAAAATGGTTATTAGTGGTACCCCTTGCAACCATTTTTTTTTGTTTTGTTTTTGATTTTCTCAAAAACGGTACAATCGATAATTTTTTTTCACAACTCAATATTTCGATAACCCCTTGCTCGATAAATAAAAGTTTCTCAGTATAATCTAAGACACAAAATTTATCTTACCTAAAAATTCCGGTACACACCATAGAAATGTTAAAAAATGGTTTCCGAAAATCTTATTTTTCTCGAAAACGGCACCTAGAATTTTGATACATTTTTTTTCGGCTAATTCAATAGAAAAAAGAAGCATTTTCTAAATTTTGAATATCTCATTATCGGCATAACGGATTTTAATGAAATTTTGTATGGAGAAGTATTGTATTTCAATTTAAAAAAAATCGAATTTTTTTTAAGGAAAATTCTATATCTCAAAAGCGACTCAGTTATTTTCAAAAATTTAGTTTTTACTTGTACAATAATAAAAAATTGTAAGTTGGCGTACCAACATTTTTTCTTAAAAATGTTTTACAATTTTTTTTATATAAAATCTTATTTTTTTTAAGCATAAGCTAATATTTGCTTGAATCACATGGCATGCAGTTTTAAGCTCCAACTACTAGAGGAGTAATTTTAGTCATTTAAAAAATGAATTTTATGCTTGTGAACAGTTTTTCTCTAATAACACTAATTTTTAAAATTCTTAGTCTTTTACATAAGAGCAAGATCGAGCAACCCAGTCGTGCATTTTATTTTTTTTGAAGTAAAACTTCTTTTCTGTGACATGTCAAAACGACACGTTATCAGTCAAAGACAGCCACATGTTTTGTACAATTATTGTTCGCACTTTGTTCGAGATTATTTAAAACACTTTAAAAACACCTTTTATCGACAAAAGAGAATGTTCTTTTAATGAAAAAACCACAACAACTAACAAACAAAACAATTAAAAACATAATTTCATTAAAAAAAACACGCAATAAAAGCTTTTTTAATGAAATATGTGAGCGAACAATTTCTCAATCTATGTAAAAAAACACAAATAAATGTACATATCATTTTTATGGTATTATTTATTTAAAAAATTAAACACTGTCCTACATAATACTATTATGTGACTCGGTCTATGAAAAGGTGGCTTATGACTCAAAAACAAAATTTCGATAAATCAGCTGTTAAAGATAAACAATGCAAAGGTTTCAACAAGGATGGCGGCGAAGAAAACTATTTTATATTGCTAAATAAATATTTTTTGTGCAAAATAGCTTTTTTTGGTAAAATCTTTTTTGTAGCGTTCAATCCCTTTTTATTTTTCATTTTCAATTCCGTGTATTAGATAGTAGGGTATCAGGCGATAGCCCTGCATATCGGTTCCCTCTAGATTTAGACCCCATAATGGGGAAGTCTAAAAGGAGAGACCAATCGAGCACGTGCAAAAAGTTTGGTTTTGTTTCAGACAAGAACAACTAGAAAAAAAAAAATTCCGGGATTAAGTGAACGTCTATGAACGAAAAGGACAGATAGAACTCTGTTAATTGAATTTTTAAGTCACTGTCGAAATTGCGAGCTGATGTTAACTCATCAAGAGCAAGACGGAGACAGTAATAAAATTTAGTTAAATAAACAAAATGAAAAAAATAAAAAAAGATTTTAATTCTATTAGAAACTCTTACTTTAAATCAATTTTTCAAGTAAGCGAAAACATTTGACCACTTTTGCTCGTCACTGTATATTTATGTAATATAAGATTATGAATTTATGTTGAGTGTTGCTGAATGTTGCGGGGTACGTAACCTGCGCATAAGCTAACTTATGTCTATTCCAGCTGTATAAAATTTTGTTAAAATCAACATTAATTTTTTTTTATAATTAGCGCACGCTCAAAGGTTTTTTTATACCCGTAATATACCAGAGACAAAGTGTGAGCAAAAAAAAAAAGGAGGTTTCGGAGTATATTGGTTTTGAATTCTTGAGCATCATAATGTCATGGAAAAAGAGCGTGTAAAAGGCACTTCACATTCGCGTAGTACTGCTAAAGAATGGCACAAGGGTAAACTGATGGGCATTCCAATCGCGAGTATTACGGTTGAATTGTTCAAATGAAGGAATACAGCTGGCTATTTCATTAGGGCAAAAAAGGGTTTGGTAAGAAAGATTAGGGTATTTTCGATTTTATTTGCGACTCGACCGATTTTCGTTAAACCTTGTAGATATCGTTTTTAAATTCCCCCCCCCCACGCGTTTATTTCTTTTTTTTTTTAAGACCAAAAATAACGGTACCTGACATACGAAATTTTGTAAATGTTTTTTTTTCTCAAAAACTGTTCGACAAATTAAAAAAAAAATCACAAAATTTCATTAAGTTAAAGCTAGGCAATGGTTGAACAAAATTTCCGAAAAGTGGTTATTTATGGTACCTATTTATGATTTTTATGGCCTTTTATTCGTAATGAAATATGTTGTATTATGGGCTTTAGGCCAGTGTTGATTTCAATAAAATGAAAGACAGATGTTATTTATTTTATCGACGTTTCGTCTATGATTATAGACATCTTCAGGATATATTTATTTTATTTTTATTTCAATCTGAGAACAATTAGAAAAATATGGAAGCCGTTACTTTATTAGACAATTTGAAAAATTTTTTGAAAAAATAGTGGAAGTATATATAAAGATTATTGTTATTGCTTACATGTTATGGTTAAAACAATTATGACATTCTCAAATTAACACAACAATAAATATACATTTATATTGCACTTTTTTAAAAACATTCATATTGCACTATTGAAGTTAACTTTTACACAACACTTTACTTTGCAAATACAAAAATACATTATTGGTTCAGACTGACAGTAGGTAAATAACGAAAACATATGATAGAAAAATATAACAAAAAATGTAGATTGAAACGAGGTGATGATCGAGGTGTCAGGGGGGTCTAGATGTTTTTATTTTTCTCTTTTTTCTCTCGAGTAGGTGCTTGTAGTGGGGGCTCACCGAGTCAAGATCAGTTTTGCGGTTCATCGTGTTGTCTGTATTGATTATATGTAGCGTTTCTATTGTCATTCTTTTGTTGTAATGTGTTTCTCTTTGTACTATTTTGGTGTCGTCATAATTAGGTTGGTGGTTTTCTGTGAGGCAGTGGGTTGCCAACGCTGTTTTTTGAGGTGCATTAGATTTAAGATCCGATTTGTGTCCAGCTATTCTATTTTTAAGTTTTTGTTTGGTGGTTCCGACGTAGACTTGTTCACAAATCGTATCCTTGCTTCCTTTGCACGGTATTTTGTAGATCAGGTTTGAGTCTTCCATGGGATTGATTTTCGTTTTTAACTTACTGAAGACCTGTCCTAGGGTGTTGGTAGAACACATGGCTATTTTGTATTTTTGTTCGTCCATTAAAGCAGCTTTTTTAAATCTATCTGCTACGTTTTTGACATAGATGAACGATTTGTAGTTGATTGTTGGGGATTCTTCTTTGTTTTCTGTTTGAAATGTTATTACTTTGTGTTTGCGTACTAGTGTTTTTATAATGTTTTTTGGAAAGCTATTTTTCTCGAGGATGTTTTTGATTTTGGTTTTATTTTTGGCATGGAATTCGGGATCACTGATGGTAAGGACCTTGTTTATCAAGTTTTGGGCAGTGTTAAGAATGGTTTGTTTTGGATGTTGGGAGTTGAAGTTTATGATTCTACCTGATGATGTTGGTTTCTGGTACCAATCTAGTTTCAAACAACCGTTTTTTCTTATTACAACTGTGTCCAAGTATGGTAATTGTTGTTTTTCTTCAATTTCGACTGTAAATTGCAATTTTTGGTTGTAGTTGTTAAAAACTTCTAAAGTTTTGTTGATGTCAGAAGTTTTAACAATTGCGAAAATGTCGTCAACATACTTTGTCAAGATTCTCGGTTTTCTGTTAAGTTTTTTAAGAGAAACTTCGAGAAGGTCCTCCAAAATTATATCGGCTATGATTGGTGATGCTGGATTTCCCATTGGCATGCCATTTCGCTGTTGGTAGATCTTGTCTTCATACATAAGGTAATTGTTATCAATTACACAAAAACGTAATAATTCCATGAAAGTTTGTCGTTTTATTTTCGTGTGTTCTTTTATGCTGCCCCATTTTTGATTTATGAGATCAAGTGCCAATTTTACTGGTATATTTGTGAAAAGGGATACTACGTCGAAAGAAACCAGAGATTCGTCGTCGTCAATCTGTGTGTTATTAAGCTTAGTTTTGAAATCGAATGAGTTGTTTACGTTGAATTGTGAGGATGTAGTCAAGTTTCTTAGAATTCCGATAAGATAACGCGCGAGTTTGTAACAAGGTACTCTGATCGAAGAACAAATTGGTCTTAAAGTCAGTTCAGGCTTATGGATTTTCGGAAGTCCGTATATTCTTGGTGCGACGGGGTTGTATGTCGTCATTCTTTGTTTTTCAAATTGATCGATAATGTTTTTTGCAAAAAGATCTTTTATGAAATTGTTATTTTTAGTCTGTAGTGTGTTGGTTGGGTCAGTCCTTATTGGCCAGTATATGTTTCTATCTTCCATCATGACTTTCATTTTTGATTTGTATTCGTCTCTGTACATAGCTACCGTTACGTTTCCTTTATCAGCTGGAATGATAATTAGATCTTTGTTGCTTTGTAGGAATTGTTTTGTTTCCTTGAGAACATGCGTCAAATATCTTTGCAAGTCGTTAAACTGATTTGTTTTCTGACTGTTGTTCAACATATGTGCAAAATTGGATCTGGCTTTTTCACGTGTATCTATATCAGATATTGTTTGAATACACTCTTCACCATCTGCAATTATTTTGAACAAAGTGTTCGAAGTAGTGTCAATATAACAGGGTAGTGCAAATTTAGGACCAAGCGATAAAAGTAGTTTAATGTCGTCAGGTATGGCAACCCTGGTTTTGTTTACAAACCATTTGTCATTAAAAATCAAATTATACTTGGCTCTCATATTTTCTTTTAGAGCTGTTAGTTTTTTATCATGGAGTTGTCTAAGGTCTTTCGTCATATTGATGCAGTATGTGTTCTCATGTGAGAAGAAGATTTTACATTCTGCTTCCGTCAGTCTAGATGCAATGACGTGTCTGATTCTAGCAATATTGTTCTGTATTTTGATAATATTTTTGTATTTTATTGATATGCATATGTTTAGTATACGGTAGTGAAAATTGTATTTTGTTTTGCAAAGTGTATTGTATATTTGGGTAGATGTTTCTGTTTCTTCGCAAAATATTTGATCAATGTTTTTTGTTGTGTTTGCAATAAAGTTTGGAATTAATCCAAGCTTTCTGCACCTGATCAAAAAATTTTTACCTTGTGTTGTGTTAATGTTACTTGTGTTGGATTTTCTATAGTTTTTCATATGTGTGCAAAGTTTCATTCCATATTTTTCTCTAATGTGTTGGTAGAAAGACATTTTCTCAGAGAAATTTGTTGTTTGTAATTTAATTTAAGTCAAAGATGGAAGTGACAATTCGGCGTGCCCTCCGAGTTTAATATTTATGATTTTTATGGCCTTTTATTCGTAATGAAATATGTTGTATTATGGGCTTTAGGCCAGTGTTGATTTCAATAAAATGAAAGACAGATGTTATTTATTTTATCGACGTTTCGTCTATGATTATAGACATCTTCAGGATATATTTATTTTATTTTTATTTCAATCTGAGAACAATTAGAAAAATATGGAAGCCGTTACTTTATTAGACAATTTGAAAAATTTTTTGAAAAAATAGTGGAAGTATATATAAAGATTATTGTTATTGCTTACATGTTATGGTTAAAACAATTATGACATTCTCAAATTAACACAACAATAAATATACATTTTATATTGCACTTTTTTAAACAATAATCTTTATATATACTTCCACTATTTTTTCAAAAAATTTTTCAAATTGTCTAATAAAGTAACGGCTTCCATATTTTTCTAATTGTTCTCAGATTGAAATAAAAATAAAATAAATATATCCTGAAGATGTCTATAATCATAGACGAAACGTCGATAAAATAAATAACATCTGTCTTTCATTTTATTGAAATCAACACTGGCCTAAAGCCCATAATACAACATATTTCATTACGAATAAAAGGCCATAAAAATCATAAATATTAAACTCGGAGGGCACGCCGAATTGTCACTTCCATCTTTGACTTAAATTAAATTACAAACAACAAATTTCTCTGAGAAAATGTCTTTCTACCAACACATTAGAGAAAAATATGGAATGAAACTTTGCACACATATGAAAAACTATAGAAAATCCAACACAAGTAACATTAACACAACACAAGGTAAAAATTTTTTGATCAGGTGCAGAAAGCTTGGATTAATTCCAAACTTTATTGCAAACACAACAAAAAACATTGATCAAATATTTTGCGAAGAAACAGAAACATCTACCCAAATATACAATACACTTTGCAAAACAAAACACAATTTTCACTACCGTATACTAAACATATGCATATCAATAAAATACAAAAATATTATCAAAATACAGAACAATATTGCTAGAATCAGACACGTCATTGCATCTAGACTGACGGAAGCAGAATGTAAAATCTTCTTCTCACATGAGAACACATACTGCATCAATATGACGAAAGACCTTAGACAACTCCATGATAAAAAACTAACAGCTCTAAAAGAAAATATGAGAGCCAAGTATAATTTGATTTTTAATGACAAATGGTTTGTAAACAAAACCAGGGTTGCCATACCTGACGACATTAAACTACTTTTATCGCTTGGTCCTAAATTTGCACTACCCTGTTATATTGACACTACTTCGAACACTTTGTTCAAAATAATTGCAGATGGTGAAGAGTGTATTCAAACAATATCTGATATAGATACACGTGAAAAAGCCAGATCCAATTTTGCACATATGTTGAACAACAGTCAGAAAACAAATCAGTTTAACGACTTGCAAAGATATTTGACGCATGTTCTCAAGGAAACAAAACAATTCCTACAAAGCAACAAAGATCTAATTATCATTCCAGCTGATAAAGGAAACGTAACGGTAGCTATGTACAGAGACGAATACAAATCAAAAATGAAAGTCATGATGGAAGATAGAAACATATACTGGCCAATAAGGACTGACCCAACCAACACACTACAGACTAAAAATAACAATTTCATAAAAGATCTTTTTGCAAAAAACATTATCGATCAATTTGAAAAACAAAGAATGACGACATACAACCCCGTCGCACCAAGAATATACGGACTTCCGAAAATCCATAAGCCTGAACTGACTTTAAGACCAATTTGTTCTTCGATCAGAGTACCTTGTTACAAACTCGCGCGTTATCTTATCGGAATTCTAAGAAACTTGACTACATCCTCACAATTCAACGTAAACAACTCATTCGATTTCAAAACTAAGCTTAATAACACACAGATTGACGACGACGAATCTCTGGTTTCTTTCGACGTAGTATCCCTTTTCACAAATATACCAGTAAAATTGGCACTTGATCTCATAAATCAAAAATGGGGCAGCATAAAAGAACACACGAAAATAAAACGACAAACTTTCATGGAATTATTACGTTTTTGTGTAATTGATAACAATTACCTTATGTATGAAGACAAGATCTACCAACAGCGAAATGGCATGCCAATGGGAAATCCAGCATCACCAATCATAGCCGATATAATTTTGGAGGACCTTCTCGAAGTTTCTCTTAAAAAACTTAACAGAAAACCGAGAATCTTGACAAAGTATGTTGACGACATTTTCGCAATTGTTAAAACTTCTGACATCAACAAAACTTTAGAAGTTTTTAACAACTACAACCAAAAATTGCAATTTACAGTCGAAATTGAAGAAAAACAACAATTACCATACTTGGACACAGTTGTAATAAGAAAAAACGGTTGTTTGAAACTAGATTGGTACCAGAAACCAACATCATCAGGTAGAATCATAAACTTCAACTCCCAACATCCAAAACAAACCATTCTTAACACTGCCCAAAACTTGATAAACAAGGTCCTTACCATCAGTGATCCCGAATTCCATGCCAAAAATAAAACCAAAATCAAAAACATCCTCGAGAAAAATAGCTTTCCAAAAAACATTATAAAAACACTAGTACGCAAACACAAAGTAATAACATTTCAAACAGAAAACAAAGAAGAATCCCCAACAATCAACTACAAATCGTTCATCTATGTCAAAAACGTAGCAGATAGATTTAAAAAAGCTGCTTTAATGGACGAACAAAAATACAAAATAGCCATGTGTTCTACCAACACCCTAGGACAGGTCTTCAGTAAGTTAAAAACGAAAATCAATCCCATGGAAGACTCAAACCTGATCTACAAAATACCGTGCAAAGGAAGCAAGGATACGATTTGTGAACAAGTCTACGTCGGAACCACCAAACAAAAACTTAAAAATAGAATAGCTGGACACAAATCGGATCTTAAATCTAATGCACCTCAAAAAACAGCGTTGGCAACCCACTGCCTCACAGAAAACCACCAACCTAATTATGACGACACCAAAATAGTACAAAGAGAAACACATTACAACAAAAGAATGACAATAGAAACGCTACATATAATCAATACAGACAACACGATGAACCGCAAAACTGATCTTGACTCGGTGAGCCCCCACTACAAGCACCTACTCGAGAGAAAAAAGAGAAAAATAAAAACATCTAGACCCCCCTGACACCTCGATCATCACCTCGTTTCAATCTACATTTTTTGTTATATTTTTCTATCATATGTTTTCGTTATTTACCTACTGTCAGTCTGAACCAATAATGTATTTTTGTATTTGCAAAGTAAAGTGTTGTGTAAAAGTTAACTTCAATAGTGCAATATGAATGTTTTTAAAAAAGTGCAATATAAATGTATATTTATTGTTGTGTTAATTTGAGAATGTCATAATTGTTTTAACCATAACATGTAAGCAATAACAATAATCTTTATATATACTTCCACTATTTTTTCAAAAAATTTTTCAAATTGTCTAATAAAGTAACGGCTTCCATATTTTTCTAATTGTTCTCAGATTGAAATAAAAATAAAATAAATATATCCTGAAGATGTCTATAATCATAGACGAAACGTCGATAAAATAAATAACATCTGTCTTTCATTTTATTGAAATCAACACTGGCCTAAAGCCCATAATACAACATATTTCATTACGAATAAAAGGCCATAAAAATCATAAATATTAAACTCGGAGGGCACGCCGAATTGTCACTTCCATCTTTGACTTAAATTAAATTACAAACAACAAATTTCTCTGAGAAAATGTCTTTCTACCAACACATTAGAGAAAAATATGGAATGAAACTTTGCACACATATGAAAAACTATAGAAAATCCAACACAAGTAACATTAACACAACACAAGGTAAAAATTTTTTGATCAGGTGCAGAAAGCTTGGATTAATTACAAACTTTATTGCAAACACAACAAAAAACATTGATCAAATATTTTGCGAAGAAACAGAAACATCTACCCAAATATACAATACACTTTGCAAAACAAAATACAATTTTCACTACCGTATACTAAACATATGCATATCAATAAAATACAAAAATATTATCAAAATACAGAACAATATTGCTAGAATCAGACACGTCATTGCATCTAGACTGACGGAAGCAGAATGTAAAATCTTCTTCTCACATGAGAACACATACTGCATCAATATGACGAAAGACCTTAGACAACTCCATGATAAAAAACTAACAGCTCTAAAAGAAAATATGAGAGCCAAGTATAATTTGATTTTTAATGACAAATGGTTTGTAAACAAAACCAGGGTTGCCATACCTGACGACATTAAACTACTTTTATCGCTTGGTCCTAAATTTGCACTACCCTGTTATATTGACACTACTTCGAACACTTTGTTCAAAATAATTGCAGATGGTGAAGAGTGTATTCAAACAATATCTGATATAGATACACGTGAAAAAGCCAGATCCAATTTTGCACATATGTTGAACAACAGTCAGAAAACAAATCAGTTTAACGACTTGCAAAGATATTTGACGCATGTTCTCAAGGAAACAAAACAATTCCTACAAAGCAACAAAGATCTAATTATCATTCCAGCTGATAAAGGAAACGTAACGGTAGCTATGTACAGAGACGAATACAAATCAAAAATGAAAGTCATGATGGAAGATAGAAACATATACTGGCCAATAAGGACTGACCCAACCAACACACTACAGACTAAAAATAACAATTTCATAAAAGATCTTTTTGCAAAAAACATTATCGATCAATTTGAAAAACAAAGAATGACGACATACAACCCCGTCGCACCAAGAATATACGGACTTCCGAAAATCCATAAGCCTGAACTGACTTTAAGACCAATTTGTTCTTCGATCAGAGTACCTTGTTACAAACTCGCGCGTTATCTTATCGGAATTCTAAGAAACTTGACTACATCCTCACAATTCAACGTAAACAACTCATTCGATTTCAAAACTAAGCTTAATAACACACAGATTGACGACGACGAATCTCTGGTTTCTTTCGACGTAGTATCCCTTTTCACAAATATACCAGTAAAATTGGCACTTGATCTCATAAATCAAAAATGGGGCAGCATAAAAGAACACACGAAAATAAAACGACAAACTTTCATGGAATTATTACGTTTTTGTGTAATTGATAACAATTACCTTATGTATGAAGACAAGATCTACCAACAGCGAAATGGCATGCCAATGGGAAATCCAGCATCACCAATCATAGCCGATATAATTTTGGAGGACCTTCTCGAAGTTTCTCTTAAAAAACTTAACAGAAAACCGAGAATCTTGACAAAGTATGTTGACGACATTTTCGCAATTGTTAAAACTTCTGACATCAACAAAACTTTAGAAGTTTTTAACAACTACAACCAAAAATTGCAATTTACAGTCGAAATTGAAGAAAAACAACAATTACCATACTTGGACACAGTTGTAATAAGAAAAAACGGTTGTTTGAAACTAGATTGGTACCAGAAACCAACATCATCAGGTAGAATCATAAACTTCAACTCCCAACATCCAAAACAAACCATTCTTAACACTGCCCAAAACTTGATAAACAAGGTCCTTACCATCAGTGATCCCGAATTCCATGCCAAAAATAAAACCAAAATCAAAAACATCCTCGAGAAAAATAGCTTTCCAAAAAACATTATAAAAACACTAGTACGCAAACACAAAGTAATAACATTTCAAACAGAAAACAAAGAAGAATCCCCAACAATCAACTACAAATCGTTCATCTATGTCAAAAACGTAGCAGATAGATTTAAAAAAGCTGCTTTAATGGACGAACAAAAATACAAAATAGCCATGTGTTCTACCAACACCCTAGGACAGGTCTTCAGTAAGTTAAAAACGAAAATCAATCCCATGGAAGACTCAAACCTGATCTACAAAATACCGTGCAAAGGAAGCAAGGATACGATTTGTGAACAAGTCTACGTCGGAACCACCAAACAAAAACTTAAAAATAGAATAGCTGGACACAAATCGGATCTTAAATCTAATGCACCTCAAAAAACAGCGTTGGCAACCCACTGCCTCACAGAAAACCACCAACCTAATTATGACGACACCAAAATAGTACAAAGAGAAACACATTACAACAAAAGAATGACAATAGAAACGCTACATATAATCAATACAGACAACACGATGAACCGCAAAACTGATCTTGACTCGGTGAGCCCCCACTACAAGCACCTACTCGAGAGAAAAAAGAGAAAAATAAAAACATCTAGACCCCCCTGACACCTCGATCATCACCTCGTTTCAATCTACATTTTTTGTTATATTTTTCTATCATATGTTTTCGTTATTTACCTACTGTCAGTCTGAACCAATAATGTATTTTTGTATTTGCAAAGTAAAGTGTTGTGTAAAAGTTAACTTCAATAGTGCAATATGAATGTTTTTAAAAAAGTGCAATACAACATATTTTATTTATGGTACCCCCATAGAACCATTTCTTCGTTTTTTATTTTCTCGCAAACGGTTCAACCGATATTGATCTTTTTTATGCTAGAGATCTCCAAAAGTTTTTTAGATATTATTGTGAATTCAAATTTTCAAAAAAAAAAATATTTTTTGAATTTTTAAAAAAATTTCATTTTTTTTTTTCAAAACTCAATATTTCGATAACCCCATGATCGATTTTTTTCAAACTTAATAAATGAAAGTTCCTTAATATAATCTACTAGATTATAAAATAAAATTATATTACCTAAAAATAACAGTACTTACCATACAAATGTTAAAAAATGTCAAAAATCGTATTTTTGTAGAATTTTGATAAAAATTTTCTTCTTTCGATTAATTTTTACGATCTATAATTTAATACAAATAATTTTGAAACTAAGATATTACTGACTGTATCTGCCATAGTAGCATTTTTTCAAATTTTGAATTTCTCACAATCGGCATAAGAGATTTTATTAAAAATTTTTACAAAGAAGCTTCTTAAAAGTTAAAAAAAAACATTGGCGCAAAATTGACATTAGGCTGATAGCGAAGACGAAAAAATTGGGTCTCGCAATTCTGTCTATCTGCCAAGCTGTCTGTCTTTTCGACTACAGCCTAAACGGCTCGGCCGAATTTCTTTAAACTTGGTAGATAGTATTTTTAATTTTTTCCCCGACACTATTTTTTCTTTTTTTTTTAAGACCGAAAATAACGGTACCTGCCATACGAATTTCTTTTCGAAATTTTATAAATGTATTTTTTTTCAAAAACTGTATGACAGATTTAAAAACGAAAATGGTTATTAGTGGTACCCCTTGCAACCATTTTTTTTTTGTTTTGTTTTTGATTTTCTCAAAAACGGTACAATCGATAATTTTTTTTCACAACTCAATATTTCGATAACCCCTTGCTCGATAAATAAAAGTTTCTCAGTATAATCTAAGACACAAAATTTATCTTACCTAAAAATTCCGGTACACACCATAGAAATGTTAAAAAATGGTTTCCGAAAATCTTATTTTTCTCGAAAACGGCACCTAGAATTTTGATACATTTTTTTTCGGCTAATTCAATAGAAAAAAGAAGCATTTTCTAAATTTTGAATATCTCATTATCGGCATAACGGATTTTAATGAAATTTTGTATGGAGAAGTATTGTATTTCAATTTAAAAAAAATCGAATTTTTTTTAAGGAAAATTCTATATCTCAAAAGCGACTCAGTTATTTTCAAAAATTTAGTTTTTACTTGTACAATAATAAAAAATTGTAAGTTGGCGTACCAACATTTTTTCTTAAAAATGTTTTACAATTTTTTTTATATAAAATCTTATTTTTTTTAAGCATAAGCTAATATTTGCTTGAATCACATGGCATGCAGTTTTAAGCTCCAACTACTAGAGGAGTAATTTTAGTCATTTAAAAAATGAATTTTATGCTTGTGAACAGTTTTTCTCTAATAACACTAATTTTTAAAATTCTTAGTCTTTTACATAAGAGCAAGATCGAGCAACCCAGTCGTGCATTTTATTTTTTTTGAAGTAAAACTTCTTTTCTGTGACATGTCAAAACGACACGTTATCAGTCAAAGACAGCCACATGTTTTGTACAATTATTGTTCGCACTTTGTTCGAGATTATTTAAAACACTTTAAAAACACCTTTTATCGACAAAAGAGAATGTTCTTTTAATGAAAAAACCACAACAACTAACAAACAAAACAATTAAAAACATAATTTCATTAAAAAAAACACGCAATAAAAGCTTTTTTAATGAAATATGTGAGCGAACAATTTCTCAATCTATGTAAAAAAACACAAATAAATGTACATATCATTTTTATGGTATTATTTATTTAAAAAATTAAACACTGTCCTACATAATACTATTATGTGACTCGGTCTATGAAAAGGTGGCTTATGACTCAAAAACAAAATTTCGATAAATCAGCTGTTAAAGATAAACAATGCAAAGGTTTCAACAAGGATGGCGGCGAAGAAAACTATTTTATATTGCTAAATAAATATTTTTTGTGCAAAATAGCTTTTTTTGGTAAAATCTTTTTTGTAGCGTTCAATCCCTTTTTATTTTTCATTTTCAATTCCGTGTATTAGATAGTAGGGTATCAGGCGATAGCCCTGCATATCGGTTCCCTCTAGATTTAGACCCCATAATGGGGAAGTCTAAAAGGAGAGACCAATCGAGCACGTGCAAAAAGTTTGGTTTTGTTTCAGACAAGAACAACTAGAAAAAAAAAAATTCCGGGATTAAGTGAACGTCTATGAACGAAAAGGACAGATAGAACTCTGTTAATTGAATTTTTAAGTCACTGTCGAAATTGCGAGCTGATGTTAACTCATCAAGAGCAAGACGGAGACAGTAATAAAATTTAGTTAAATAAACAAAATGAAAAAAATAAAAAAAGATTTTAATTCTATTAGAAACTCTTACTTTAAATCAATTTTTCAAGTAAGCGAAAACATTTGACCACTTTTGCTCGTCACTGTATATTTATGTAATATAAGATTATGAATTTATGTTGAGTGTTGCTGAATGTTGCGGGGTACGTAACCTGCGCATAAGCTAACTTATGTCTATTCCAGCTGTATAAAATTTTGTTAAAATCAACATTAATTTTTTTTTATAATTAGCGCACGCTCAAAGGTTTTTTTATACCCGTAATATACCAGAGACAAAGTGTGAGCAAAAAAAAAAAGGAGGTTTCGGAGTATATTGGTTTTGAATTCTTGAGCATCATAATGTCATGGAAAAAGAGCGTGTAAAAGGCACTTCACATTCGCGTAGTACTGCTAAAGAATGGCACAAGGGTAAACTGATGGGCATTCCAATCGCGAGTATTACGGTTGAATTGTTCAAATGAAGGAATACAGCTGGCTATTTCATTAGGGCAAAAAAGGGTTTGGTAAGAAAGATTAGGGTATTTTCGATTTTATTTGCGACTCGACCGATTTTCGTTAAACCTTGTAGATGTCGTTTTTAAACCCCCCCCCCCCCCACGCGTTTATTTCTTTTTTTTTTAAGACCAAAAATAACGGTACCTGCCATACGAAATTTTGTAAATGTTTTTTTTTTCTCAAAAACTGTTCGACAAATTAAAAAAAAAATCACAAAATTTCATTAAGTTAAAGCTAGGCAATGGGTGAACAAAATTTCCGAAAAGTGGTTATTTATGGTACCCCCATAGAACCATTTTTTCGTTTTTTATTTTCTCGCAAACGGTTCAACCGATATTGATCTTTTTTATGCTAGAGCTCTCCAAAAGTTTTTTAGATATTATTGTGAATTCAAATTTTCAAAAAAAAAAATATTTTTTGAATTTTTAAAAAAATTTCATTTTTTTTTTCAAAACTCAATATTTCGATAACCCCATGATCGATTTTTTTCAAACTTAATAAATGAAAGTTCCTTAATATAATCTACTAGATTATAAAATAAAATTATATTACCTAAAAATAACAGTACTTACCATACAAATGTTAAAAAATGTCAAAAATCGTATTTTTGTAGAATTTTGATAAAAATTTTCTTCTTTCGATTAATTTTTACGATCTATAATTTAATACAAATAATTTTGAAATTAAGATATTACTGACTGTATCTGCCATAGTAGCATTTTTTCAAATTTTGAATTTCTCACAATCGGCATAAGAGATTTTATTAAAAATTTTTACAAAGAAGCTTCTTAAAAGTTTAAAAAACATTGGCGCAAAATTTTAAACATTTAAAACTTACTCTAAATCAATTTAAGAATGTGAGTCGACTCTAACTATTGAGTATAAAACGAGAACGAAAGTGCTCTACGATTAACAAATCTGTCCATACAAATGTACATACATATCTTATGTATGCACGCCGCCGGCCGAGACGAGTATAGCTAAATGAATCTCTACCTTGCAACAACAAATTGAGTTTTTATGAGGTGAATTTGCGATGTATACTTTATTTCCATCTAAAATAATGTAAATAATTTATAAACAATCAAAATCTGTACCGATGTAGTATATAAAATGTTCTTTTTTCTTATAATTTTTGTTCTTGCATAAACTAATAGTTTCTTGAATCTAATCGCATACTGTTATTAATTAGGTTCAACTACAAAAAGGGTTGTTTTAGTCATTTTAAAATGAATGTTATGCTTATGAACAGTTTCTCTGATAACATTCATTTTTGAAATTCTTAGTCTTGTACATAAGAGCAAGTTCGTGCGACCCAGTCGTGCATTTTATTAGTTCAGAATAAAACTCTGAACAGAGTTCGAGCATGTCGAGCATGTTCCGAACCTCCTATGAACCCTCAGTTGTTTTTGAAACACACCTGAACAATTAGCTGTCACAATTTTTTTTAAATTTCCATTTGTCAAATGCTTGTGTTACGCATTTAACTCTGTCTGTTCAATTATTTTATTCTAAGCTCTTGGAGTGCACTTCTGAAAAAAGAAACACATATTCCAAGCTCAACACTCTAAAAAATAAACACAATTTATTTTTTGACAACTCAGTCTCTGCTCTGAACTAAGAAAGAAAACGCCGATTATGACGATGTTCGAGTGACGTAAATGAATCAATGATGTTATTGTCGCCAATAATCTTAAATGCTCTTCTTTGAGTACTGTCCAAGACGCTTAAGTAAGTTACTGGGGTACCAGTAGATTTGTAGATTGTAGCCAGATCAAAAGTAGAGAAAAATTTCTTGCATCGTCTCAGCCCAAAAATCTTGCGGCATTTTTGGCTTGTGATTGTTCCACAAGAGGTGATTGGCTTATGCACATACCGATAATATTGAGATGTTCAGTTTCATTGATGCAAGTGCCACTCATAGATAGTGGCAAGGGGGTATATCTCAAGACAGCATTGGGTCTTTGAAGCATAACATTTCACGCGGTTTCTTATTCCCCATTGTACAATGCTGTTTAAGTGGTAATTTAATGAGCTTAAAATATTTTGTCCTTGCAGTTCAACATTCGAAGAGGAGGGATGTGAGTCTGAAAACGAATATGAAAAGTTAAAAGTACTATCGTAAGCAAAACAATTAATTGGATTAGAAGATTATAAGCTGCAGACGGGAGATAATTTATAAAAATGAGGAAGAGGGTCGGGGAAAAACGGAGTCATGGGGCACACCAGCATTTATATTGTGGGTTTCAGACTTGAATCCGTCCAATACAACTTGTATTGAACGGTTCGAAAGAAAATTTCTAATCCAACGAAGAAGAGAAAGCACGCATTTTTGATAAGAGAGCAAGATGCCAGACTTTATCAAATGCCTTTGAAATACTCGTACCGGTGCACCTTTTGCTACGAAAGCCACACTCTACCGGCCATTAAGAAGCTTTCGTTCCTCAAGATATTTCTTAAGCTGATAATTAATCAGCGTTTTCATGACCTTGGAAAGAAGGGACGTTAGTACAATCTATCGATAATTTAAGGGAAAAGAAGATTCGGCTTTTTTGGGAATTGGCTGAACAAATGCTCTTTTCCAACTACTCGGAACGAGCCCAGAAGAATATGATACATGGGAAAAGCTTACGCAGAGGTTTTGTTAGAGTGGAAAAACACCTCTTCAGAATAATAGCGGGGATAACAACCGGGCTTTCGTATTTATGTATGTTGAGATCTTTTAGGACTCTCGCCACAGTACGAGTACGAAAAAAGATTTGTCCCATAGAATCAGTTGGCTTTCTCTTACTGCCATACGGTTCTCCTAGGAGCTCTTTCTCTAACTGAATTTGTTTAGCACAAGAAATTTGCAGATATGTATAACACTATGGTGAGATGTGCGTAGAGGCGTCAATACACTGATTCTGTATATATCAAGGTCAAAGTTACGAAACAAGTCAAGAGTATTTTCTGCTCGGCCATTAATGTTCGATATTCGAGTGGGCTCGTTGACAAGTTGAGTATGGTGGTTAAACTCAGCAAAAATCAAAACCAAGAAGAATTGTGAACATTGAAATCGCCCTTAAGAAAACAATTCTTTGGATTGAGTCGGACAGAGCATCATCAAATTCTAGAGAATTTAAAACTCTATCCAGATTTAGGCTTCGGTTAAGAAAACAATAGTGAATGAATATTACAATAGTCAACTCTAAAATAACCAGCCATTGCAAAATAGTAGTAAAAAGACTAAAAACCTAAACAGACAAAATCTAAGAAAATATACTGGGGGGTTATTATGAAAAACGATACTCGTTCAAAATAAGGCGTATTCGTTAAATTGCGATTAGGAAAAACGATTGCAGTAGCACTTAATCGTCAAATTGCGATTAAGAAAAACGAGAATCGTAAAACTAACGATACTCGTATTTTTATTTACGAGTGCCTTCAGCTCTCGTTCAGCTTTCGTTTTGGCGGTAGTTGTCAAGTGTCATTTATTTTTTTATTTTTGTTTAGTTGGTTTTTGTTTTGTTAAGTGAGCAAAAAAATGTAAGTAAATAATAAATAAAATTGTGAAAAACATAAAAATAAGTTATTTCTAACCTTCTAAGCCTGCAAGTAATGCTAAAAATTATCATTTTTCGTTTTTGCCTAGCAACTTTTTTTGCTTTCTATTTTCGTATCTTGTAATCGCTCTTTGCCATGACTTTCGTTTCTTCGAGTTTCGTTTTTTCTGCCGTTCGTTTCGTAATTCATAATAAGGGCCCTGTATAATATTAATTAAAAATCTTTTTCAATACAACATCGCTACTATACTCTGTTCAATTTATATTTGCCTTTCAGTCTGACCATAATGGATTTCAATCAGCTATCTTTATTTTAAAGCTCTTACAGGATTATCGTAGTGAGCATTTAAAATTGCCGCAAATCTCACAAAAATATCGATAGAGTTATCAACTATTTATTATTATACGGACATTTTAAATTCAAAAACAATGATGGATTAAATAAATTGAACTAATCTTTTGCACACCATCAAGAAGTAAGATAGCACGTGCGATTTAAGAGTATCCCCAGTAGACCTAATCCCTTTCTTGTTAAAAAATAAATCACAGAAAAAACTTAATAAAGTAAAAACAAATCACGTCATTACTCCGATGCCAACGAGTAGTTCCTGCTACTGCTTTCTCCATTCAAGCTTATTATCAAACTTTTTATTGCACCTTCAGTAAAAACATTCATTTCCTACATCTTTGGCTCAATCACTTTCTAAACGTGTTCGACACAACGTTGACAATATTCAGCGTCAACCTTCATAATTCATAAAAAAAATCTCTAAAAGACAAAAGACAAAGCCCAAGTTATTTTTTAACTGTTTTTCCATACACAAAATTAAACCTAAAACGTGAAAACAGAAAAACTCCAAGCGTCAACACCTTTTTCTCTAAAGTAGAAATAGCAAAAACCAAAGAAAATGCCATTTGAATTTCCATTAACTGGGCAATGGTAACTGATTGAAAGTGTTTTTTTTTTTGTTGTTGTTTTAATAAACACAATGCCAATAAGGGTTGGTTGCAAATTGGCGAGCAGTCTCTTTTAGACCTGTTAAAGTAACGACAAAATGAATACCCGCATGCATATGTTACTGTATTAGAACCTATTACAAAAATGTCGTTACTCGTTACTATCGTTACTTTAGGTACTCCAATACAATTCGTATTTTTTTTTTGTTTCCTTTCACCCGGAGAGCAGATAGGTCATGGTGGAATGTACGTGAGTTCAAAGATGATTACACAAACAATTTCAATGTAACTCAGTGATTCTATTTCTTATTTCAATAGCAATTTCTTAAGTTAAGGTGCGGTGCAAACAGCAGCAGATACCAGTGTTTCTGAAAAAGCTCCCCCATACGGTCTGTACTGCAAATATAAATTGAATACTGTATAGTGTTATGCCTTTAGTAGTGACGTTGAATTGATCCGAACAATCAAAACAATAATCCTCTATATATCTGTTATTCAATGACCTAACAAATGCAACCATTGAGTGAGCTCATATACTTATATAAGCTCAACTATGGGAACAAGAAAGAAAGAATAGAGAAAGGAAAATGTCACGTACTGTGCTCTGACATACCTATGTATTTTTTTTGTTTGCGTTTTTTTTTTCCTATGAGTGCTTGCTTTTTTTTGCTGCCGTTGCTAGGTTGTTATTGCCAGTTCTTTTTTTTATATTGAGTGTTTTTTTTTATATTGAGTGGGCTTACTAATTTTTTTTTATTGAGTGCGTTTATTATTTTTTTCTTTATATTGAGTGGGTGTATAATTTTTTTTTATTGAGTTTTATTATTTTGTGAAAAAAAAACTTTTTCTTGTAGGAAATATGAATTTTTTAATTAACATTTTTGGGAATTTTTATTCTCAACATCAGCTTATAATACAAAAACGTTTATTAATTAATAAAATATTTTGTAGGAGAATAAGAAGTGTCTCTACAATTTGAACATTTTGAGATTTAAACCATACAAAAATGCCATCATTTTATCTTTTATTCCAGGTGGAAATTCTGGACAATATGGTGGTGGGAATGCCGGTGGTGGCTCTTATGGAGGAAGCTACAATCAATCCCATACAAACAACTCATCAGGACCTGACTGGTGGGCTAACTAAATACAGTTACAGATAAACGGTTTTATGAACTTACCTTACTTATTAAAATATAAGTCAACAAAACTGCAGTCTATACATTGAGTTAGTTGTTTTCTTTCTTTCTTTTTTTCGGAATTTCAATATCAATCAAGATTCTTCTTTCATAGTCATTATATAGTTTCAAAACATTTAATTTCTTCAAAGTTTTGTTTATATTTATATCAAACAGTATTTCTAATACATAATTAAATACACATTTTCAAATTCCTAAAAACCGTAATTGATTACAAATATTTATGTCGTTTTGGATGCAAATAGAACTTTGGCTTTAATAGTTACATGAATTTCATGCCGACGTATGTAAACATAACTTTAAATGTTAACCAAAAAACAAATAAAAGACCCCAACTTATAATAGCTTTACTATTGTGAGTTCCTGAAAATAGATTCTATTATTTCATTTACCATACATTTTATAAAAGTGTAAAAAAACCATTAACACAGAAAAATATGTTCTGAATTTAAATTAAGTAATTTAAAATATGGACCACACAAAACTGATTTTATAATGGGTGTTTCGCATAAGACGCGTATAGGTTGGGTCAAACCAAAAAATCAGTTTATCAATTACGTAAAATTGTTGGCTTTTTTGATTAATTAGCATTATTATAATAAATTTATTCATATGTAATAAATTACAATACAAACTTAAAAACTATGGCATTAACTACCCAGAGTCAGCGCCTATTCGATAAAATCAAATATATTTTAATTGAAAATAACTAGTATAAATTTACAAGAAAAGGGAATAATGTTTTTTTTTTTTTAATTAAACTGTATTTACATTTATATTCATATCATTTTTAAGTATGTGTTACTGATTTTATTTTTATTTGCTGTTTTTTTTATTTATTTATAATACTAATTTATCGGAAAACAAAATAAAAACAAGCTGTGCGACATCCGACAACTGTAGCTTATAGACACTTGACAGAAAACAGACGAACAAATTAGAATAAAAGCATTTTGAGAAAATGCCAAAATAATAAGATTGCAGTAGCTCGGTTTCTCCTAGGTGGAATCGGTGCTAGGCAAATTCAAATATATGGTTTTTGCAGAATTTTTTATCTATGCCGATTTGGAAATCGGTAACTGAAGTCTTTTGGATTATGTTATTTGGCTCTAAAAAAAAAACTAAGGGCAAATAACCATTTTATGACTTACCACAAAATAAGAGTCGAAATACCTGAGCTGTTGATTTTAAAATTAGATTTAAAAAAGAAACTTAAGTATAAAGATTTCTTTGTAATTTTAGAAGTTAGCCAAAAAAAGTTTAAATTTAAATAATAAAATTAAAAATTTAAGTGAAGGACTTTAAAAAGAGCGGTTGTTACAAGAACAACTATGTATATAGCATAATCTCTATACGAAGAATAAAATATACCTAATGATAAAAATAAATTCGACGGTTCGTAACGGTTTACGATCTCCTGGGATAAACAAGTAAGTGCCTAAAGTATCCTTTTTTGGAATACTAATTGTCAAATCAATAAAAAAAAATAGGTTGTAGCTGAAGTAGCCGCTACAAAGTGTCACGTCGAAGTCGGCGACTACACATACGGGATTCCGACCAATTGCCGTTGATAAATTTAAAAGCTTGCCAACAGAATCCAGGAATACTCCCCATAGCTGAATTTGATTTTTTTTTTGTATCACTGATATAAAAATATTTTTTTTGTATATACAATATCGGACAAAACATTTGCAACTAGAACTGAAACCAAGTAGTTTCTTAAAATTTATTAAAGTTGTATTCACAACCAAAATAATTTTTATATATTATAGAAGCTGCATATTTAAAGTAAACAAAAATATATAATTTTTAAAATCATAATAAACTCTTAGTTATCTACGTTGAATTGTATCAAGTAACTTCATATTTACACGCCACAAAACAATTGCAACTAAAATCAAATTAACAGCTAACAACATATTAACTGTTACTTGGCTGTTTTTATTCAATTTTTTAATTTTTTATAACATTGACCATATGTTTGAAGGTCGTGACCTGAAAGCTCAGTTGCATAAATATTTTTACTGAGAGCAGATCTGCGGACATATTGATCTCAAGAAAAAAAAGCTAATAATTACGCCTAATAAATTTGGTGATGCGTCAAGACAGCTATTGTAGACGATTTTATTTCGGGTATCTTACAAAAAGATATTTCCGAAGAATATGATGTTAATAAATCGTCGGTCTGGCGAATCATAGCTCGATATCGTAACACAAAAGAAGGAGCTGTTTTGCATCTCGGCGGCCAACCACGTAGTTTAATGATCACACGGGTCAACCTTATGAATTGGCAGCCGCAATCACCAGATTTGAACCCCATAGAAAATCCTTGGGAGATCGTCACACACAAAATTAATCACGAAAATGTGAGAAATGCGAACGATTTTTTTTTACAAGAATAGAGACGGTTTGGATTGAAATTCCATTAAAGATAATACAAAACTTAATTGAATCAATGCCAAGAATGTGCAAAGCAGTCATCTAAACCATGGCTTTGCCCAAATTATTGATTTTTTTTTAAGTTTTTCTATATTTGAATTCAAAGTTGCAATTGTTTTGTCGCGTTTAAATTTTAAGTAGATTGATATAATTCAATGTTAATAATTAACGGTTTGTTTCGATTTTGACAATTATATATTTTTATTTACCCCAAATACAAAGCTTTTATAAAATATGAAGAATGTTATGTTTTTTGAATAAATCCCTTATAATTTTGAAGAAAGTGCTTAATTTCATTTCTGGTTGCAAATGTAAAAACGTATGTACATATATAATGTATGTATGTACAAAATTGATGTTGATTGCTGAGAACGCTTATTTATCAAAAATTATCGCTGCGCGAACCGTGTCAAATTTTATATACACACAGTCACAAAAGTAAGTATACAACCAAGCTAATACGTAAATAGACGAAAAAATACCGTTAATATCAAATCCATACCTATTCTCTGCATATGGCACAAGTGTCTTGTCATACACATTACTGCTGTTAAGCAAAATAACGGTACAATTTGTACCCACTTCTTTGCTATATCGTTATTTGTAATCACGGGTAAAAAAAAATAGGTTACAAAAGTTAGTATACAGGCAGTTTTTCTTATGTGATGTTGCATCAATAAAAACTTTTGAGTCGATTTTTTGTTTTTTTATAAAAAAGGTAAGGCAAAACTACTAGACTAGCCTATTTCAGTTCAAATTATTCCTTTTAAAATTAGAAATAGCACCACGTGGAAAAGAGCTCTCCTTGGACTTACAAAAATTAATAGTTAAATACTCAAGTGAAGGAAAGCCGAATCGGAAAGTAGCTGTACTTGTTGATAGGAGCCCAGCAACCGTCCAAAAAATATTGGAATAGCAGAAACAATGTGGAACAGTTACGAACACGGCTCGCAGTAGCCGCCCGCGAACGTTCTCTGAACAAGAGAAGTGACTAATAATTCGCAAAGTTAAGAAAAATGCGAAAAAAGCGCACCAAAACTGCAGGACGAGATAGAAGAAGAGACAGGTAAGTCATGCTGTACCCAAACCATACGCCGCATCCATCACGAAGTCGGGTATAAGCCTGTGCTATTAGGAAAAAACCATTCATTAGCAAGGTCAATCGCCAAAAGCGGATTGAATTTTCCAGAAGTCATATTCAGACCGATTGGCTTTCTGAATACCGTTATATTTTCTGACGAGAGCAAATTTAACATCCATGGCTCTGATGGACGTGCAAAAGTGTGAAGAAAACCTAATACGGCGTTAGATCCTTTTTTTTTTTTTTTTTTTTTCACTATCAGAATTGGTCGAAGAAAGCTTATAGCAAGCTCCGTCTCTCGACCAATGGTTTGCCAACACAGAGAACTGTGTTATACCACCGGCTCATCATTTAGTGCAGTGTTAGTTGTTAGTAGGCAAACTCTATTACAATTAACACTGACACAAGAAAACATGAAAAATAAACAAATAATATTACGTAAGAATAAAACAATAACATAACATGAAACAAGGAACATTTAGGAGCGTGGACCACTGGTTTTGAGTAGGTTTTTTAATTTACTTTTATTTATATTAAAATCCAAAATATTTGAATTCCAATTTAAAAGTCTACCCATACGTGTCAAGGGCTCATGCATGCCATAGTTGGTCCTATGTGTTGGGACCTTAATCATATCGAGGCCTCGAAGATTATAACCTCCTCCCCGATAATTAAAATAAACCGAACATAAAAGATCTGGTGCATCTGTGATGCCTGGGGCCCTATTTTGTAAAACGATTATCGTTGAAATTACTTGGTTATCGTTAAAATGCGATTATGTTTAACAAGAATCGTTTAGCTTTCGTTATATACCTATCGTTTAGCTTTCGTTTTATCGTTTCTTGATTTATACTCGTAATATTTGTTTTTTTTTTTTAATTATTTATGTCAATTTTAGACATTCCTAATAGTCGAGAAGTTTTTTTCGGCTAAGCTTGGCAACGTCTTTTGTACGCCTTTTTCGTTTTACTTAATCACTCTTTGTCGTGACTATCGTATTCCTCAGTATCGTTGACTTGCCGCTCGTTTCGTAATACAAAATAGGGCCCCTGTTATTAATTGGTGGAAAAATACCAAATCATTGTTTGTTCTTCTTTGTTCCAAAGTTTGCATCTGAAGAATAGATAACCGTTGGTCATAAGAGAGGACATACGAAGGATCACTCCATTGAAGTCCTTTCAAGGCAAAACGAGTAAAGTTTCTTTGCACAGATTCTAATCTCTCAATATGAATATCATAAAGAGGAGTCCAAACCTGCGATGCATACTCAAGATAGGGACGCACCAAGGAGTTGTATAAAGCCCGGGTGACATTGGGATCAACAAATTCTTTAGACCAGCGCTTAATAAACCCTAACATTGAATTGGCCTTATTCACGATTTTATTAATATGAGCAGAAAAATCTAAATTGGGTGTAAAAAGAACTCCAAGGTCCCTTACAGTCATAACACGAGTTAAAATGTGCCGTGAGATAACATATTCATGAGTGTAAGGAGAACGTTTTTTAGAAAAAGTCATAGGGCCTTATTGCGAGTGTCGTCAACGTTCGATTCGATAAAAGTCGATAGTTCCAAAATGTTTAATGCGTTAAAATTTGTAACCAATGCTATTTAGATAACTTAATGTCGTTGTAACCAGATATAAAAACACAGATTATGGTATCTTATTCTAGAATAACTTCAGATATCTTAATTTTTCGATGAACGATTTTCGACAAAAGTCGTTGATCGATTAACAAACGACACTCGCAATAAGGGCCACATTTTGTCGGGTTAAGGTTCAGACTGTTCTTTTCACACCACAAGGCAAAATGGTTAATATCATCTTGCAGTAAAGCCCGATCATTTGAAGATACTATATTTTTATAAATCTTCATATCATTTGCAAAGATTAGAATTTCGCTATTGCGAACACACAGAGGAGCATTATTAATAGCCAATGTAAAGAGTAGTGGTTCCAGGTGGCTTCCCTGCGGAACACCTGATTTGGCAATAAACTCTCTTGAGTATGAATTTCTGAATTTGACCTGATATAACCTATCTTCAATATATGACGATATCCACTTGATGAAAGGTGGTGGAAATCCGTATGAGTGAAGTTTAAACTTGATAATCTCATTAGACAGTTGATCAAAAGCTTTCGAGAAGTCAGTGTAATACACAATCAACTTCTTGACAACTTTCTAGAGAGTTTAAACATTTATTCAAAAAGACAACAAGATTAGTAACAGTAGAACGTTTGTGCATAAAACCATGTTGTTGGTTGCAGATAATAGTTTTACATATAAATGTCAAACTGTCACATACAACTTGTTCGAACAACTTCGGAATGCAAGAAAGTTTGGAAATTGGTCTATAGTTGGTAATATTGGCTTTATCTCCCTTTTTAAATACTGGCGTTAAAAATGCTTTCTTTCAAACTGTAGGGAATTTACCTAATTTCAAGGATAGAACAAAAATATTACGCAGAGGAAGAGCTAAAACAGATTTACATTTCTTCAATAAAGCGGGTGGTATTCCATCGGGTCCAATAGAATAGTCGTCTTTTAAATGTGACAGAAAGTCCAAAATTTTGTCATGATCTATTGTAATATTATTAAATGAAACCTTATCCTCCTCGCCGGGTTTCCACCTTGTTGCGGTGGGGAGGCTTACGTTTGAAGCCTCTGCTGATCGGCTTTAGATTTATATTTATTAAATCCTCAATCGATCTGCTGAGGTTTTAAGCCAACTAAGAGGAACCCACAACGATAAAACTATGGACTTGCCACAACAAACGAACAAAACACCAGCGGGGATATACGCTGAAACGTCGACAGAAGTCACGGCTGCCGGCGCGGGCTTGGCCTCTCCAACAGGAGGAGGGGATAAGTCGCCAGTGACCTATAAAAACGAACAACAACAACAAGACAAGACGACAAAGCCAACGACAACGACAATTACAACACAAGAGGAAGAAGACCTTCTCCTCACCCCTTCAGACGACGACGCGTGTTCCATTGCCAGCTCCGCCTTCTCAGGGTTGTCGACCACTTCAGTTCGGAGTAGAATATCTAACTGTAAGAAGACGGTCAAACGACTTGGAAGTCGGAATTGGAAGGAACTCAACGACATTGAACGAAGACGTCTTCAAAACGCTCGTGCTTTTCTGGCGAATGATCCTAAGAGGACATGAAGGGTACTTTCCCAGCCGTCCAAAGAGGTGAATTCTACAGAGGGTACGAGCGTGAATACTCTAATGGGACCGCCCAATCCGCCGACTGGTAAAATCCAATCAAAGGAAAGTCCGATCTCATTGGAGACCCCCTCGACGAATACGCCTACGACGACGCTGCTGAAGCAAACAGCGGGACCACTTCTCCCAACCAGACCTGGTATGGAGCCACTTGCTCCATCGGGACTGGAAGGCGGGAAGGTGCAACCGTTGGAGATGGATATGGTGGGGCCGTGTGGGAGTGGCGCTAGGGGCCATAGCCCCATAGGCAACTCCGGCACGTCTCTTCCATCTCTATCGAGTGGAAGTAGTGTCATAGACTTAACAACAAACACGACAACGAACACGACAATGAACACGACAAAGAACACCGTAATTGAGAAGAAGGCCTCACGGAGTGCTGGAAATCTCACCCAACGGGTTCTGAAAAAGAGACGACGAAACGCTGAGAGGATTGTCCGGCGTCTATCTAGCAAAAATCCCGAAACCTTAACGGCCAGGGAGAAGCTAGCGCTGGGCAATGCTACTCAAAAACTAAAGACCTTGACGACCACTGACATAACGAACAACTCGACAAAAACAAAGACAAAGACCTTGAGAGCGGGAAAGGAGACGGTCGGCACTACGCCCCACCCTGAACCAAACTCAACGGCGTCTGAAAGAACGAGGCAGGATGATAAATCCTCGCCTACGAATCCTTCACCCCAAACGAAGAGAAGAAAGACCTTGATCACGGAAGGGACTACGGAGAAGCGACAATTTGCCATTACGGATTTCGGTACACCCTCCCGAAAACTCTCCGATGATCAATGGCAGTTGGTGGAGGTCAGAATCCTGGACGAGGTGAATGACGTTATCGTTAAGAACGGGCAACCGCCTCTCTTCGGTAATCTCAGAACCGTCCACGGATTCAAGATGCTGACATGCGAAGACGATTATACTCTCGTGTGGCTGCAGGACTTCGTCAAAAGAACGATTGCTCCCTGGCCAAATGCAAACCTTCGCCTTATGGGACTTAAGGAAATAAAAGACCTTAACAGACCCAAAGCGAAGATGATGATGCGAGGACCACCCATCCCTAGGGACCGCATTGAGAGGTACCTGCAATCCCTAAATACTGAGTAGCTCAGTCAGAACTGGAAAGTGCTTGAGATGGGAGAGCAGACGAAAGACGGCACAGAAGTGGTTGTGCAGCTCAGTCACAAGTCTATACCACTTTTGAGGAAAATTGGCTTCAAAGTTCGGATCGGGATAAACCGGTGCAAACTGCGACTAATAGCCAACAAGAACAAGCAAGTAAGTAAGGAGCGGGAGGTTTTTAATAAACTATGAACATGAAATTAGTACAAATTAATCTCCAACATAGTAAAGCAGCCAGCGCCAACCTTGTCTACCTCATGGAGAGTAGGCAAATAGACATCGCCCTTATTCAAGAACCCTGGATCGCAGGTGGCAAAATTAAGGGCCTGCACTCAAAAGGACTTACACTGTTCAAAACTGCACAAGTGGTATCAAACAGTAAATTTAGAACTTGCATTGTAGCTAGGAAACAGTTTAATCTTTTTCTTTTATCTACATATACACTCCTCTAAATGTTAGATCACATTCTTGTCCGAACTGCCATCGTAGCGAGCACGGTTGTCATAGTTTTTTCTTTGAACCAATCACAGCACTAGAAGTTTCTAAAACTATAAATAATCTTAAAAATACTAATAGCTGTGGATATGATGACATTTCTAACCTTCTATTAAAAGATATTAAATGGTCTGTTGTTGACATCCTAGCACATATATTCAATAATAGCGTAATATCTGGTGTATTTCCAGATGCGATGAAATGTGCTGATGTCGTACCACTTTATAAAAAAGGTGGTAAGGATAAGTTAAATAATTATCGACCAATTTCGCTGCTACCGTCAGTAAGTAAGGTTTTTGAAAAACTTATTAAGATAAGGATCGTGAAATTTCTTAATAGTAAAATTTTTTTTGCTCCATCGCAGTTTGGTTTTCGTGAAAGAAAATCAACGGAAGATGCACTCTTGGATTTTTGCTCAAACATTTTTAAAAGCTTAGATGATAAAAAATACACAGGTGGTTTATTTGTTGACATAACAAAAGCATTTGATATGGTTAACCACAAAATTCTATTAAAAAAGCTAGAGTGTGCAGGTTTTAGGGGTTCCATACTTTTGTGGCTTACGTCATATCTTAATAAACGATCTCAGAAGGTTAAAATTAATAAGATTAGAAGCAGTGAGGAATATACATATATGGGTGTACCCCAAGGATCGGTAATTGGACCCTTACTGTTTCTAATCTATATTAATTCACTGTTTGAGTTGCCTTTCAAGGGTGTGTTAACAGGATTCGCTGATGATATCGGATTCGCGTATGGGACACAAAGTGTTTTAGACTTAACAGCCAATATAAACGAGGATTTAAGTATTCTTCGTGTCTGGTTTGCTAGACATGAACTTGTTATCAGCTCTAAAACAAAACTTATGTTGTTTAATTTATCGAATGTCCATAACCTTGATTTAGATGTTTTTTACCACTCTCCGGAATGTGAACGTTTTAAACTATGTTACTGTAAATGTGAATCTGAACTAGCAAGGAATACTTTTAAAAATAATCTACCATGTAGTGAGAATTGTTTTCAAATTGAAAAGGTAGATGAGTTCCAATATTTAGGTATAACTTTGGATTCAAAAATGAGTTTCTCTGGCCATACTGAAAAGTTGAGACGATACTTTCGTTCCATTCTCAGGCACTTTTTTTATTTGCGCTCTGTTTGTAGTAATGACCTTTTAAAAACGATATATTACGGAATTTTTCATTCCAAGATGCAATACGGAATAACTTGCTGGGGGGGAACAAATTTTAACAAAATACAACCACTTTTAATATTACAAAAACTTATAATTAGAAAAATATTAAGAAAATCACGTATGGATCATAGTTTTCCATTATTCGCGAGTTTGAAAATTCTTCCTTTACGTCACCTGTACTGTTTTAAGGTATTAAAAACATTCTTTTTGAGATCTGGTCACAGAAATTTAAGAATTATTGAAAATTATAACATGCGTGGAGTTCATTCATTTTTGGTTAACATTCCTCGATCGCGCACCACTGCTTTTCGTAGGTTTTATAATATAACTTCTTGCAGACTTTTTAACAAACTACCGCTTTATATCAGATCAGAATTATCACCATCTAAATTTTTGAAAGATTTAAAATTATGGTTGTTTAGCTTTGATCATGCTTGTTTTGAATCATTTGTATAATGTTATTTACTTAAATATCGCATTTCGTTTGTATTTTTCTAATTTCAATTACTTATATTCATTGTATGAATTTTCTTTTTTAACTTTAATCTTTATTTTTGAAGGGTCACCCCACCCAATGTTAAATTAATTTGAATTTTTGAATATGAAGGGGCATTTAAAACAATTTTTTTAAAAATTCTAAATGCTTCTACTATATTTCTCTTTTATTTTTACTGTATTATATGAAATAAATTGTTATTGAAGAATTATTTGAGAAATAAAGAAATGTATCTATCTATCTAAAAAAAAATATAGTAATCTAGACCAGACTGCCGTGAAGCTAGAGCGGATCGGGCTCCCACCACTCATCCTGGCATCCTGCTATATGCCATATGACGGGACGGAGGGACCACCTGCAGACCTAACAGTCCAGCTAGTAGAGCGAGCAGCAATCGAAGGATGGGACGTGGTTCTAGGATGTGATGCTAACTCACATCATGCTCAATGGGCAAGTACCGACACCAACAGTAGAGGTGAGTCTCTTTTTGAATTTATTATAGAACATAATTTACTGGTAGCAAATAGGGGCAATGAGCCCACTTTTGTTATAAAAAACAGGGAAGAAGTGATTGATATAACTGTTACTAATAATTCAGATACAGTTTCAATCGACCAATGGAATGTTCTCAAAGAAGAATCATTCTCAGACCATAGGCTTATAGGCTTCTTGATAAATGATACAGTGGAAACTCCGAAACCTTATAGGAATTTCAGAAACACCAACTGGGATCTCTTTAATAGGGAAGTAGAGAAAAAACTCAAAAATTTTAATAACACTGCGATTCAAGAACCCAAGCATATTGATCAAGCATCAGAAGAACTCAGGGTGATTCTTAGTAACGCCCTCGAGAAAAGTTGTCCACTGAAACATATAGGGAAAGGAAAAAAGAAACCACCCTGGTGGACGGTAGAACTCGGTAACTTGAGAAAAGAAACAAGAAGACTTTTCAATGCTGCCAAAAACACTAGAAATGAAAATGACTGGAAAGTATATAAAACCAGTCAACGAAAATTTAAAGCAGAAACGCAACGAGCGAAACGAAACTCATGGAGAACTTTTTGCAGTGAAATCGAAGGGACAAACGAATCTGCTAGACTAAGGAAAATTCTTTCCAAAGATTCAATCCCTTTAGGATCTCTTAAAACGCCCACTGGGTGCTGGACAGAATCCTGCAATGAGACTCTTGAGCACTTGATAAATACTCACTTCCCGGGTTGCGGGTCAAATGACAGCAACCTGGAAACAGAACCCTACACGGAACACATTATACCATCGGATATTATAACGGAAGAAAAGATAAGATGGGAAATCCATTCCTTTTCTCCGTATAAATCCCCTGGCCTTGATGGCATCTTCCCAATGATGCTACAGAAAAGCGAAATCCAAATAATACCGCTCCTGAAAAACATATTCCTTAACAGTCTAAAATGGGGATATGTTCCTTTATCATGGCGCGAAGTCAAAGTGGTTTTCATTCCGAAAGCTGGCAAGCCCAGTCATACAGAAGCAAAAGATTTCAGGCCAATTAGTCTGACATCGTTTATTCTTAAAACGTTTGAAAGACTGATAGACCTACATATACGTGGCAATCTGAATCTGGTTGATTTATCCCCAGCTCAGCACGCCTACACAAAGGGGAAGAGTGTAGAAACGGCACTTCACAGCGTCGTTAGCACGATTGAGAAGACATTGAGCGACAAAGAATATACCCTTGCTGCGTTTCTCGATATTGAAGGAGCCTTCAATAACGTGAACAATAAAGCGGTAGAGGCAGCTCTAGTAGACAACAAAATCGATAATTCGATAATAAGTTGGGTTATGTGCATGCTAAAGAACAGGCAAATTAACTCGGAACTGGCAGGGATACAGATGAGAGTGTCCACATCCAGGGGCACCCCACAGGGGGGAGTTCTCTCACCACTCCTTTGGGTGCTGGTTATGGACACAATTCTCATTAATTTAAAACACTGTGGTGTAAAGATAGTAGCCTACGCTGACGATCTTGCGTTATTAGCTACAGGTAAATTCTTCCCCACTATCAGTGAACAGATTGAATACGCCCTTTCTAAGGTTAATAGATGGACTAGAAAGTGCGGCCTGATGGTTAACCCGTCAAAAACAGAATTAGTCCTCTTCACAAATAAAAGGAAAATACCAAACTTCAGAATACCTTCAATTGAAGGCACCCCGCTGAAGATTTCAGATCATGCAAAGTATCTTGGTGTGATTCTAGATAGGAAATTAAACTGGAGTCTTAACACTCAGGAAAGAGCGAAAAAAGGAATGATTGCATTCTACTCCTGTAACAGAATCTTTGGGAAATCCTGGGGACCTAGTCCAAAAATTATCAGGTGGATGTATTTGGCGATAATCAGACCAATACTAACCTATGGTAATTTGGTATGGTGGAATGCAACGGAAAAAAGCACGAACCTCAAAACTCTGGCAAAAGTACAGAGACTCGCGTGCATTGGGATTACGGGTGCCATGAGATCCACACCAACTGCAGGGTTGGAGGCGATACTCAACCTGAAACCCCTAGACCTTTTCGTACAAGAATCCGCAGCATATAGCGCCTTAAGGCTAAGCCAGACTAATACCTGGAAAAACAGTGCAATAGGACATGCTCAAATTCTTCAGAAATACTTGGGTGATAGTATCATTACAGATTATACAACACCCGAGCTTGACTTTTATAAACCATTCCAAACTGCCTTTCCAAGCAGAGAAGAATGGCTGAACAACCAACCCTACACCAGTGAATCAGAAATAGCAATCTATACTGATGGCTCCAAAATGGACACAGGTGTTGGTGCAGGCTTTTTCTCAGAACCTCTTGAGCTAAACAACTCACTTAGGCTCCCAGATCATAGCAGTGTCTTCCAAGCGGAGGTCCTGGCAGTGACAACAGCTGCTAGACAGGTATCAATGATGGCGATACCACGGGCTGATATCACCTTTTACATTGACAGCCAAGCGGCAATAAAAGCGATTTCTGCCACTGTGATAAAATCGAAGCTTGTCTCCTACTGCCGCGAAGAGCTTAAGGTTCTTGGCACGCAGCACAATATTAGACTCTGCTGGGTACCGGGACACAGCGGCATACAAGGTAATGAAAATGCCGATGAGTTGGCAAGACAGGGATCAGCGCTCGACGCTAGTCAAGCAGAGATGGTAAGCATCCCACTCTGCAACATTAAACAGAAAATTTCAGACATAATCCTAAGGAAATCCAATGAAAGGTGGAATCTACTTGACACCTGTGATACTACTAGGAAAATATGGCCCTGCTTTAACAAGCAGAGAACTGACAAAATTATACAACTTAGTAAGAAGTCCCTTCGCTCTCTTACGAGCATAATCACCGGACATAATTTATTGAAATACCATAAATTTAAAATGAAACTAAGTACAGATGACCTATGCAGAGGATGTGGTGATGAAGAGGTACATGAAGACACGTCACACTTTCTCTGTCATTGCCCGTCACTATGCCACCAGAGAAAGAAATGGCTCTGTAGCTACTTCTTTGATAATCTAGAAGATATTTCTAATATTTCAGGAATACACATATTGAACTTCGTCAACGCCTCAAAATGGCTTGACTGATTAATAGAATACATAGGTTTTATCAGGAAAGAGTGATAACACTCACGGGTAACACAATGGATCTACATTGATCTAAGTGTGACAATAGCAACATCAATTGTCAGCCCAACAACCTAACCTAACCTAAATGAAACCTGAGGACAATTTCGTAAGAATTGAAAATAGTTATCGTCAACAACAACAGGGGAATCAATGAAGGATTGGCTAAAATTATTTGCAAATCCCTCGCAGATTTCTGTAGTAGTACTCAAGATTACGTCATTATAAACGAGATTAACAGGATAACCGTCGCTTTTCTTTTTGGAATTTATAAATTTCCAGAAGTTTTTCGGGTCTAATTTCAGGGAAAGCCCCATGGTTTGAAGATAATCATTATAACATTCATAAGATAGTTTTTTGAATTCTTCTAAAAGGGAAATGTAAACTACTTGAGTCTCTACTGTGATGAACCTTGTATATTTTTTCCAAGCCTTATTTCTTTTATTTCGAAGGCATTTGAGTTCTTTTGTGAACCAAGGATGACAAGAAGAATTAGAGGGAATATATCTTTTTTTAGGGACAGTTTCATTTATGCATCTCATCAAAATAGAATAGAAGCTTGAGACAGTTTTGTCAAGATCAGGGAGAAGCTAGCGCTGGGCAATGCTACTCAAAAACTAAAGACCTTGACGACCACTGACATAACGAACAACTCGACAAAAACAAAGACAAAGACCTTGAGAGCGGGAAAGGAGACGGTCGGCACTACGCCCCACCCTGAACCAAACTCAACGGCGTCTGAAAGAACGAGGCAGGATGATAAATCCTCGCCTACGAATCCTTCACCCCAAACGAAGAGAAGAAAGACCTTGATCACGGAAGGGACTACGGAGAAGCGACAATTTGCCATTGCGGATTTCGGTACACCCTCCCGAAAACTCTCCGATGATCAATGGCAGTTGGTGGAGGTCAGAATCCTGGACGAGGTGAATGACGTTATCGTTAAGAACGGGCAACCGCCTCTCTTCGGTAATCTCAGAACCGTCCACGGATTCAAGATGCTGACATGCGAAGACGATTATACTCTCGTGTGGCTGCAGGACTTCGTCAAAAGAACGAATGCTCCCTGGCCAAATGCAAACCTTCGCCTTATGGGACTTAAGGAAATAAAAGACCTTAACAGACCCAAAGCGAAGATGATGATGCGAGGACCAACCATCCCTAGGGACCGCATTGAGAGGTACCTGCAATTCCTAAATACTGAGCAGCTCAGTCAGAACTGGAAAGTGCTTGAGATGGGAGAGCAGACGAAAGATGGCACAGAAGTGGTTGTGCAGCTCAGTCACAAGTCTATACCACTTTTGAGGAAAATTGGCTTCAAAGTTCGGATCGGGATAAACCGGTGCAAACTGCGACTAATAGCCAACAAGAACAAGCAAGTAAGTAAGGGGCGGGAGGTTTTTAATAAACTATGAACATGAAATTAGTACAAATTAATCTCCAACATAGTAAAGCAGCCAGCGCCAACCTTGTCTACCTCATGGAGAGTAGGCAAATAGACATCGCCCTTATTCAAGAACCCTGGATCGCAGGTGGCAAAATTAAGGGCCTGCACTCAAAAGGACTTACACTGTTCAAAACTGCACAAGTGGTATCAAACAGTAAATTTAGAACTTGCATTGTAGCTAGGAAACAGTTTAATCTTTTTCTTTTATCTACATATAGTAATCTAGACCAGACTGCCGTGAAGCTAGAGCGGATCGGGCTCCCACCACTCATCCTGGCATCCTGCTATATGCCATATGACGGGACGGAGGGACCACCTGCAGACCTAACAGTCCAGCTAGTAGAGCGAGCAGCAATCGAAGGATGGGACGTGGTTCTAGGATGTGATGCTAACTCACATCATGCTCAATGGGCAAGTACCGACACCAACAGTAGAGGTGAGTCTCTTTTTGAATTTATTATAGAACATAATTTACTGGAAAATAGGGGCATTAACCCCACTTTTGTTATAAAAAACAGGGAAGAAGTGATTGATATAACTGTTACTAATAATTCAGATACAGTTTCAATCGACCAATGGAATGTTCTCAAAGAAGAATCATTCTCAGACCATAGGCTTATAGGCTTCTTGATAAATGATACAGTGGAAACTCCGAAACCTTATAGGAATTTCAGAAACACCAACTGGGATCTCTTTAATAGGGAATTAGAGAAAAAACTCAAAAATTTTAATAACACTGCGATTCAAGAACCCAAGCATATTGATCAAGCATCAGAAGAACTCAGGGTGATTCTTAGTAACGCCCTCGAGAAAAGTTGTCCACTGAAACATATAGGGAAAGGAAAAAAGAAACCACCCTGGTGGACGGTAGAACTCGGTAACTTGAGAAAAGAAATAAGAAGACTTTTCAATGCTGCCAAAAACACTAGAAATGAGAATGACTGGGAAGTATATAAAACCAGTCAACGAAAATTTAAAGCAGAAACGCAACGAGCGAAACGAAACTCATGGAGAACTTTTTGCAGTGAAATCGAAGGGACAAACGAATCTGCTAGACTAAGGAAAATTCTTTCCAAAGATTCAATCCCTTTAGGATCTCTTAAAACGCCCACTGGGTGCTGGACAGAATCCTGCAATGAGACTCTTGAGCACTTGATAAATACTCACTTCCCGGGTTGCGGGTCAAATGACAGCAACCTGGAAACAGAACCCTACACGGAACACATTATACCATCGGATATTATAACGGAAGAAAAGATAAGATGGGCAATCCATTCCTTTTCTCCGTATAAATCCCCTGGCCTTGATGGCATCTTCCCAATGATGCTACAGAAAAGCGAAATCCAAATAATACCGCTCCTGAAAAACATATTCCTTAACAGTCTAAAATGGGGATATGTTCCTTTATCATGGCGCGAAGTCAAAGTGGTTTTCATTCCGAAAGCTGGCAAGCCCAGTCATACAGAAGCAAAAGATTTCAGGCCAATTAGTCTGACATCGTTTATTCTTAAAACGTTTGAAAGACTGATAGACCTACATATTCGTGGCAATCTGAATCTGGTTGATTTATCCCCAGCTCAGCACGCCTACACAAAGGGGAAGAGTGTAGAAACGGCACTTCACAGCGTCGTTAGCACGATTGAGAAGACATTGAGCGACAAAGAATATACCCTTGCTGCGTTTCTCGATATTGAAGGAGCCTTCAATAACGTGAACAATAAAGCGGTAGAGGCAGCTCTAGTAGACAACAAAATCGATAATTCGATAATAAGTTGGGTTATGTGCATGCTAAAGAACAGGCAAATTAACTCGGAACTGGCAGGGATACAGATGAGAGTGTCCACATCCAGGGGCACCCCACAGGGGGGAGTTCTCTCACCACTCCTTTGGGTGCTGGTTATGAACACAATTCTCATTAATTTAAAACACTGTGGTGTAAAGATAGTAGCCTACGCTGACGATCTTGCGTTATTAGCTACAGGTAAATTCTTCCCCACTATCAGTGAACAGATTGAATACGCCCTTTCTAAGGTTAATAGATGGACTAGAAAGTGCGGCCTGATGGTTAACCCCTCAAAAACAGAATTATTCCTCTTCACAAATAAAAGGAAAATACCAAACTTCAGAATACCTTCAATTGAAGGCACCCCGCTGAAGATTTCAGATCATGCAAAGTATCTTGGTGTGATTCTAGATAGGAAATTAAACTGGAGTCTTAACACTCAGGAAAGAGCGAAAAAAGGAATGATTGCATTCTACTCCTGTAACAGAATCTTTGGGAAATCCTGGGGACCTAGTCCAAAAATTATCAGGTGGATGTATTTGGCGATAATCAGACCAATACTAACCTATGGTAATTTGGTATGGTGGAATGCAACGGAAAAAAGCACGAACCTCAAAACTCTGGCAAATGTACAGAGACTCGCGTGCATTGGGATTACGGGTGCCATAAGATCCACACCAACTGCAGGGTTGGAGGCGATACTCAACCTGAAACCCCTAGACCTTTTCGTACAAGAATCCGCAGCATATAGCGCCTTAAGGCTAAGCCAGACTAATACCTGGAAAAACAGTGCAATAGGACATGCTCAAATTCTTCAGAAATACTTGGGTGATAGTATCATTACAGATTATACAACACCCGAGCTTGACTTTTATAAACCATTCCAAACTGCCTTTCCAAGCAGAGAAGAATGGCTGAACAACCAACCCTACACCAGTGAATCAGAAATAGCAATCTATACTGATGGCTCCAAAATGGACACAGGTGTTGGTGCAGGCTTTTTCTCAGAACCTCTTGAGTTAAACAACTCACTTAGGCTCCCAGATCATAGCAGTGTCTTCCAAGCGGAGGTCCTGGCAGTGACAACAGCTGCTAGACAGGTATCAATGATGGCGATACCACGGGCTGATATCACCTTTTACATTGACAGCCAAGCGGCAATAAAAGCGATTTCTGCCACTGTGATAAAATCGAAGCTTGTCTCCTGCTGCCGCGAAGAGCTTAAGGTTCTTGGCACGCAGCACAATATTAGACTCTGCTGGGTACCGGGACACAGCGGCATACAAGGTAATGAAAATGCCGATGAGTTGGCAAGACAGGGATCAGCGCTCGACGCTAGTCAAGCAGAGATGGTAAGCATCCCACTCTGTAACATTAAACAGAAAATTTCAGACATAATCCTAAGGAAATCCAATGAAAGGTGGAATCTACTTGACACCTGTGATACTACTAGGAAAATATGGCCCTGCTTTAACAAGCAGAGAACTGACAAAATTATACAACTTAGTAAGAAGTCCCTTCGCTCTCTTACGAGCATAATCACCGGACATAATTTATTGAAATACCATAAATTTAAAATGAAACTAAGTACAGATGACCTATGCAGAGGATGTGGTGATGAAGAGGTACATGAAGACACGTCACACTTTCTCTGTCATTGCCCGTCACTATGCCACCAGAGAAAGAAATGGCTCGGTAGCTACTTCTTTGATGATCTAGAAGATATTTCTAATATTTCAGGAATACACATATTGAACTTCGTCAACGCCTCAAAATGGCTTGACTGATTAATAGAATACATAGGTTTTATCAGGAAAGAGTGATAACACTCATGGGTAACACAATGGATCTACATTGATCTAAGTGTGACAATAGCAACATCAATTGTCAGCCCAACAACCTAACCTAACCTAAATGAAACCTGAGGACAATTTCGTAAGAATTGAAAATAGTTATCGTCAACAACAACAGGGGAATCAATGAAGGATTGGCTAAAATTATTTGCAAATCCCTCGCAGATTTCTGTAGTAGTACTCAAGATTACGTCATTATAAACGAGATTAACAGGATAACCGTCGCTTTTCTTTTTGGAATTTATAAATTTCCAGAAGTTTTTCGGGTCTAATTTCAGGGAAAGCCCCATGGTTTGAAGATAATCATTATAACATTCATAAGATAGTTTTTTGAATTCTTCTAAAAGGGAAATGTAAACTACTTGAGTCTCTACTGTGATGAACCTTGTATATTTTTTCCAAGCCTTATTTCTTTTATTTCGAAGGCATTTGAGTTCTTTTGTGAACCAAGGATGACAAGAAGAATTAGAGGGAATATATCTTTTTTTAAGGACAGTTTCATTTATGCATCTCATCAAAATAGAATAGAAGCTTGAGACAGTTTTGTCAAGATCATTAGAAATCGGTAAACGTTCTATACCGGAATTAATTAAACTATCTAAAAGCTGTTGAAAATCACCTCTCCGAAAGTCAAAAGTATAAGAACAGTCGTGGGGATAACTATTTTCTTGTAAATGACCACTCAAGTCAAGAAAAATGTCAAGAGGCGGGTGATATTGATCTATGTTAAATAAAGCAGAGATAGATTCTACCACTACTGTACTAACGGCGTCAGATGAGATGCAGAACCTGGCAGTTTTTTGAATTTATGCTAGAAGACGAATTTAAATTTGATTTCCTTCTCAAGGGCGCTGTAAATTCTTTTACCAATGTGTTAGAAAGCCAAGAAGTACTACATATGGGTTCGAAGAGAGAATTGGGAGCTATTATTTTGAAGGAGGCTACGAAGCTGTTTGGCTTGCTTATTTTGGAGCATTTGACGCATGATGAATTGATAATAGCCTTAGTAGCAATCAAATGATCAACAACATCTTCAGGCATTGTTTCGGGTTGGAGACGAGATATAAATATGGCCCTGGGCTTCGGAACTGAAATTAAAGTTTTTGGACCAGTAACGACGGATTCCTGTGTTGGAGTCAAGACAAAATTTTCGGTGACAGGTTGAGGTGGAATGGGTTCAGAGGAGGTTTCGGTAACATTAGTATTTGGTTCATTAATATGGAGTGATTCGATAACCGGGTCGGATAAAGTTATTGAATTTTCAACGACTTCACTACCAATAAGGGACGTTTTTTTAGGTGCCGGACCTACGTTGGCTGACATGGTGGTCATGTCCCTTCTTATCTTTTTACTTTTCTTAGAAGTAGAAGTATTTGATGAGAGAATATCATCCGTTGAAGAGGAATTGTCCGCTACTAGCACCGGAGAAGGGATGCTATCAACCGTTGTCACAATACTAGCAAAGTTCAAACTTAACTCTTCAAATCCCTTGGAGATTTTCGTTAGCTCATCTTTTAAGGAGGATAGCTTAAAACAGAAATGAGCTAGCGAAATCTTTCTACAGTTAGGACAATACCAAAAAGCAATACTCGAAGAATTAATTTTGTCCATTAACGAGTTATTTGTACCGACACATTGGCATGGAATAGATTTCCACAAGGTCCGTAACACTTGAAAAGAGGGGCTGTGCCAGAGCGATCCAGACAATTCGTATTGGCGCAAGACATTTTTAATATATAAGGGCCAGACAAATAAGAAAAAAAATTCCAATACGAAAATATAATATTTTATAATGATTAGAATTATAAATTATATAAAAAAAAAAAGTAGAAAATTGGTGACAAGCTGGATTTGAACCTTTGCACTTATATTTAATACTAATTACAGTCAAAGCGCAGACGCGCACCACCACTGATCTCTAAAGGAGATAGCTTCTGAATTAATATTAATAATGCAAATGATAGTTAATTATAGGTTAAATAAATAGAAAATAGAGACCTCGAGTGGAGAGAAGGAAAAGTAAAACTGAAAGCTGTATGAAAAAGCTCGTCAAATTAGAATTAGTTCTTCCTACTGAAAGAAGGGAAAGATGGAGTTTAGACAAAAAATTGAGAGGAAGAAAGGCGATGCAAATGCATATATGCAATTCAGAGTAGAGCTTGAGCTTGACATACATATATGGGTAAACAAAAAAAAAATGGCAAACAAACTTACGTAAATTGAATCACAAAAAAACACTAATTATTGCCGATTTTTAAATTAAAATATAAAAAGCATGTGTTTACATGCAAGTCAAAAATAAGATTAGTTAATACAAACACAATTCTAAATAAACCAAGTAAGAAAAACTTGAAATTAATTACAAAATTGCGGAGAGCAAGACAATACACGTCAACTAATAACAAGACCAGTGTGACCAGCGAATTTAACATCCATGGCTCTGATGGACGTGCAAAAGTGTGAAGAAAACTTAATACGGCGTTAGATCCTAACCACCTGACTGGAACTGTTAAACATGGTGGTGCTTCGGTTATGGTTTGGGGGTGCTTGGCGGCATCTAGAGTGGGTAACCTGGTTTTTATTGAGAGTACGATAGATCGTTTTGTTTACCTCGACATCTTAAAAAATAATCTTCATCAAAGTGCACAAAAACTAGGTTGTGAGAGCTCATTCATCTTTCAACAAGATAATGACCCCAAACATACCTCGCAAATCGTGAGAGAATGGCTGCTATATAATGTGCGAAGACAATTCAAAACAACTCCTCAATCGCCAGATTTAAATGTTATTGAGGATTTATGGGATCATCTGGAGCGTCAAATACGCAAACATGAGATAAAATCAAAAGTAGAGATTAAAAGGATCCTTCAAAAAGAATGGAACAAAATAACCCTAAGTGTTACCCAAAAACTTGTTTCGTCGATGCCATCGAGAATAAACGCCGTAAATAAATCAAAAGATTACCCAACGAGTTACTAAATTCTAATATTAAGTTAAAAATGTTGTGATTTCTATTAGTGTATACCTTTGTAATCAAAATTCTGAGAGTTTTAGTTTTAAGTTGATATCTAAGCCATTTAAAAAAAAAATGTTTTGATAATTGATTTTACGAAAAGAGAATAAAATTTTCTAAAAAATATACGCAAAATGTTTTATAACATATGCTTATTCAATTTTTTTCTCTCTGCTTAACATTTTGTTTCCTGCTGTATACTTACTTTTGTGACTGTGTGTAGTTCAACTTCCGTACTGTGATGTTTATAAATATACAGTAGTGGACAATATTATAGCACACTAGTAGCAGTAATAGCATATTTTCAATTTTCTTTCAAAGTTTATTTTAAAGTACTGTAATTATTTATGCATTCAATGACATTCAAATTGGCAACCAGAAAAATTTTATTTTTTATTTTTAATTTTTAGTTTATTTTTGTTTTGAGAAAAACGTCGATTTTATGTCATTATAATTGTTTTTGCGGGACATACATTTAGCACATTTTCATATTTTTGTGTTTCTTATCAAATTTTTTGTTTTTTTTTTTTTGAAAGAAGAGAACAATTTTCTAAGAAATTAAATTTTGTTAATGTTATTAAGCATATAAATAAATCAACAATAAAATTAAATATTTATGGCAAAAGGGCAATGGTGCTCGGAAGACAACAAAAGCTTCATCTTGTAGATGAAAGGTCATGGAAGGACAATATCAGAAATTTCTGGACTTTTAGAGTGCTCCAGAAAGATGGTGTACAATGCAGTTCGTCACTTTGAGAACTTCGGAGTCACTCAAAACATGAAACAAGCTCGCCGCAAACGAAAGACATCTCTGAAAGAAGACAAGATAATTCACCGGCTATCAGCTAAGAATCCATTTAAGACCTCTAATGCCATTCGGAGCGAATTAATGGCGAATTATGAAATCCTATGCATCTGTAAGACGCCGATTAAATGAAAAAAATTTACGTCGATTCGTTGCGCAGCGGAAACCACTCGTTTTCAAAAAAAATTTGAAGGCCAGGTTAGAGTTTGTCAAATTGCACCTGAACAAGCCGCTTAGTTTTTGGAAAAATGTGTTTTGGAGCGATGAATCCAAGTTCTGTCAATTCGTATCAGACGGGAAGAAGTATGTATGGCGTCCACAAAACATGCAACACGATCCTAATTACACTATAAAAACGGTCAAACACGGCGGTGGGAATGTAATGGTCTGGGCTGCTTTTTCTTGGCACGGCGCGGCGTTGGTCCTATCGTCTAAATTGATACTAGAATGTGTATAAAAGTATTCTTGTGGATCATATGATACTATTTTCGGAAGATAATTTACCAGTTTCGTGGCGTTTTATGCACGATAATGACCCTAAGCACACATCCAAACTCGTTAAGTGCTGCCAATAAAATAAATATTTTAAAGTGGCCTGCACAATCTCCCGACCTTAATCCAATCGAGAATCTATGGAACGATGTGGAACACTACATTGAGAGAAAAAAAACGAAAAAATTATTTGAATTGTGGCAAGAAATTCAGAATGCGTGGTACGCAATTCCAAAACAACGGTGTGAGGCTTTAGTGGGAAGCTTGTCAAGGAGAATCTCTGCCGTTTTGAAAAATAAAGGATTCCCTACAAAATATTAAACACAACTACATATATTAATGATAACGGTAAGTAGCATAAATCAAGAGTTTTATCTAAAGACTCTGCAATGTGCTAACTTTATGTCCAGGCAAAAACTTGATATTTCAATTTTTTTTTATTATCTGTTACAGATGTTATATAAGATATTATTTGATCTTGCCAAAACATACTGTTAGAAAAAACAAGAGGTTAAAACAAAAGATACAAGTCTGTTCTATAAGTACAATTTATTTCAAGTGAAGCAAAAATAGAATAAGGTAAAGTAAAGAATAAAATTCAAATGAATGGTATATCGGAGTTGGGTTGCCAAGATGCAATTGTAATTCATACTATTAAATATTCAACAAACTCCGCCTCAACCCAATAGAGACTAACAATGATTTCAAATATGTACATTGTATAAATAATAAAAAGGAAATATTCATCAGATATAGAAATTATACAATTCAAAATTTTTTGTAACTTATTAAAATTTCATCTTTAACATCTCACAAGCTAATTTATATTTCTTTAAAGACAAACTTTTTGTAAATACGTCTGTTGCATTTTCCGATGATGGCACATAAGTGATATCAATTTCACCGGAAACAAAAATTTCACTAATGAAGTGAAATTTTATGTCGATGTGTTTGCTTCGTTTGTGAACTGTTGGATTCTTCACAGCAAATTGAGCACCTTGATTGTCACACATGATTGTAGAAGCTTTTTTAAGGTAGTCTTCAAACTTCATTTCATTTAAAAGGCTTCGATGAAAGCAAACTTCCTTTACGCCTTGACACATTGCTATATATTCAGCTTCCATCGTGCTCAGAGAAACAACATGTTGTTTTTTAGACTCCCAAGCAATTGGGCACCCAGAAAAAAACAAAGCGTAACAACTTAAAGACTTTCGGTCAACTGGATTTGACCCCAATCCGCATCTGTGAAGCATACAATGTTTTCGTTAGTAGGTAAATAATTTAGCATACCTTTTGGCCTGAGCCTTAAATATCTAAGAACCCTCTTTGCAGCTACAAAATGCTCCCTGTGTGGATGACTATGGTACTGAGCCAACTTCGACACAATATGCACTATTGACATTGTTGCCAAATACGTAAGACCTCCGAGCAGGGATTGAAACTCTTTAGCGTTAAATCCGGAACAGTTTTCATCTGCATTTTTCGAGAACGGTGCCTTCTTCATAGGGTGTTGTCGCCGCCTTACAATTTGCCATACCCCATTTGTCCAGAAGATTCAAAGTACCGTAAAACGAGGTTACTTTGCCCCAGCAGGGGTTACTTTACGCCACTGACGAAAAGGGTCTGTTTCTTTATTCACGTTCAGACATGTTACATTCCTTAAACGGAAGCTACCGAATTGTACACATACACGTATCTGCCACGTGTTGCAACCGATCGTCTACCGGCAGTTAGTGAAAAGTAATCGACCTGTGAAGTTCAGTAAGCAAATTTGTATAATTTTTTAAGTGCAAAATTTAGTCTATAAAAACAGTTGTGTGAGTTAGAATGAGGTTAGTACCAATCTTCTATTTATAATATTGTTTTGTTAATACTTTACGCATGCCATTTGTTTCTTTAATTAATAAATAATATTTATTAGATTTTTTTTGTAACCATGTAGTTTTTTTTGATAAAAAAGTGATGGTTACTGTATTTTTATGTTTATATTTATTGAAATTTGTTACACTTAATCTAACTAGAAATGCCAAGAAACTACAGAAGGATTTTGGGATCAAGAAGGTACGCCGATTACAGGGACGATTTCCTACAAAAATGTCTGGAAGAAATAAGAAGAGGCGAAATTTCTCACAGGAAGGCTGGAGAAAATATAAAATTCCAAGGAGGACAATCTTAAACAAACTCAAGGGTAGACACTTACAGAGGCCTGGAAAACAGCCTTTTTTTCAATTCAGAAGAAGAGGCGAAATTTGTCGATTGTTTACTTTCTTTGGCGAACTATGGATTTCCCATAAATATTGGCGAATTGCGGCACATCATTTAAAACAACATAAACCGCTGTGGGCGGACAGTGAAAATATTTAATTATTTTTTTAAAAATTGTTTTTATGATTATATTAAACGTATATAAGTAGATTTAGTGAAGTTTTTTGTTTGTATTCTTTAGTTTATCATCTTGATAATGCAATAAAAGAGGCTGTTTTGTTTTTGTTACAAAAAGGTTGTTTTTTCGATTTTGTATTTTTTTTTTACTGATATGACTCTTAAAATCAGTAGAATTGAAATAGAATACTAATTGTTGCTCCAGCTCTTAAGATAAAGGAAATATAGTCAAAAGTTTGAGATGGAGCAAAGTAACCCCGTCCCTTGGACAACTTTGCCCCACTTTTCAACCAAAAAACAAAGTACGAGTATTTTAACTATTATTTAAACAGTCTTAAATGCATAAGTGTATTATCTAACATCTTATTAATAAAATAGGGTGGAAACAAAAGTATATACAAATTATTTATCTAACATTTTTGAGAAGTTTCTAAAAATAGTGCAAAAAACGGAGCAAAGTAACCCCGTTTTACGGTATATCTTTCTTGATGGATCAAGAATGCACCTCGAAGTCCATCTCGCTCGATCTCCAAACCGAAATAATGTTTTATGGGAGCACGATCAACAGCCTCGACCTTCATACACAATTCACCAATAATTTTCTTCATTGTCCTTTCGTTAGAACAGACCACAATTAAATCGTCAACGTATATTGAAATCAGGTTAATGTCGCTGCCTTGATTCATAAACAGTTATCGGTTTTGCTCCTGCGAAATCCAATACTAATGAGGAGTGAATTGATTTTCTCGTTCCAATATCTTCCGGCCTGTTTCAGTCCATAGAGGGACTTCTTAAGTTGACACACTCTGTTGGGATACTCATCACTCACGAACAAATGCGGCTGCTCCATAAAAACATCTTCTAATTCCGCGTTCAGATATGCAGACACGACGTCAATATAATTGACTAACAAATTATGTTTGGCTGATAATGCTAATACAAGGCGAGTAGTTGCGTGTCTTGCTACTGGGGAGTAAGTTTCACAAAAATCCTCACCAAAGACCTGTGAGCAACCTTGCGCGACAAGACGCGCTTTCAATTTTTCTACCGAGCCATCTCGATGAAGTTTCGTCGAAAAAACCCATCTTGATCCAATAACATTCTTGTCAACCGGACGCTCAACCAAATCCCATGTCCCATTCTTAAGCAAAGGTCAATCTCCGCCAGCATAGCATGCTTCCACTTTTCGCTGTCTTCTGATCTCATGGCTTTGTACACAGTGGTGGGGGTGACGTTAACCACAGCATTCAGAATATCAGGGTTGTCGGTGGCATACTTTTTCCTTGGCCGACCGACATTGCCTGTTCTTAAAATTTTAGGTCTTTCCCTCTTTCTCTTCTCCTGTATCATTGGGCTATCTTCAGACGAGCTCTCATCCGAATCATCTGGGATTTTATTTTCATCAACAGCCTCAAGTTCTTTTTCTCGCTCAGCAATAGGTTCTTCATTTTGCGCGGAGATATCAACCAACAACTCTTCCGCATTATACTGCACACCACGGACGTCACCTCCAACAGTTTTTGGAGTTATCTCAAAGAATATGACATCTCTCGCAATAACAATGGTATTGTTTGCTTTATTATAGAGTCTATATCCCTTAGATGTTTCGGCATAACCAACAAAAACTAAACGTATGCCTTTTGGTTCAAATTTAGATCTACCTCGCTGATTGCTCATAGCGACTGCTTCACACCCAAAAATCTTGAAATGTAACACAGATGGTTTCCTGTCAAACCAACATTCATAATGGTGTCTTGGACAACAAGGCTTATGTAGGAGAGCGATTTCTTATGTAGGTTGCCGTGTTTAAAGCTTCAGTCCAAAGGCTTTGGCATAAGTTGGATTCGAGAAGCATACACCGCACAGTGGGCAGAAATCGTGGTTTAAGTGGTCAAAAATCCATAACTTTTGAACCAGTTGAGTTTATTTATAATTTTTTTTTATTTGTAACTTAATTCAAGTACCTTTCAATATATAGCGTTTAATTTATCAAATATGTGTTATCTTTATTTTAAAATAAATAATAAAAAAAAGTTGTTTTTCTCCCTGTTAATGTGGGGAGACAAATTTTTCAAAATATTGACTTAAATAAATAAATGGATACAAAACTTATTTTAAAAGAACTTCCTTGAAGATCCAACAAATAGTGACTAGTAAACTATTTGTTTGAAGTTCTTTGGCTTGCCCTTTGAGTCTTCACAAAAGCACTCAAAAAGAAATTTGTAGTTCCTATTTTGTCCTTTCCAAGCCAACACTTTGTTTAAGAATAGTTACCAAAACCTTACATAAATTTTGTCATTTCCATCATCCAATTATTAAATGTAACGGAACAATTAATGAGAACATCATAAATAGACCATACCATTTTTTTGGGCACGGAAAATAAGTGCAAGCAAATTTACTAACCGCACTAAATAAAAACAACATGGTATGTTAGGTTGGGCTAGGTTAAAGTGGCTGTCATTAAAGCATCTGATCCGAGTAGACCAGTAGAGGTCCATTGTGATACCACGATCTAATAGGGAACAAAAAGGTTCCCTACTAGTTAAAACCATTTGGAGCTTCTGATGAAGCGAAGGAGACTTTTATTAATGTCTGTATTTATGAGATCGCTTGGTTCGTTATAGAAATATTCTCCTAGATGAAGTTTGCGTTTGGGCATGTACAAAGAAGGTGTGGGATTGTTTCCTCTTCCTCCTCGTCCAAGCAACTCCTGCAAAAATCGTTTGATAGTACACCGAGTCGTGTCAACCTATAAGACAGTGTAAAGTTATGACACCTATTACGGAGCTGATCTGAGATCAGCTGAAGGACAATAAATAATTTAGTCACTTCAAATCCAGTTTGGGCCAGATTTGTTTGGTCGCCAAACAAGTGGTAGTGTTAAGCCATCTTGTGTTTGATTGTTCCAGAGCGATCCGCTCAGCATAAGTTTACTTGTGGCTACAGGCCTATGTTTACTCTATCGGGCAAGGTAGGCATTTCCGTTCCAATTCTGGCGAGTTCGTCGGCTTTACAATTCCCCAGAATGTCCCTGTGTCCCGGCACCCAGAATAGGTGAATATTATACTGTTTGGCGATCTCCATTGGAGACGAACCACAGTCTTGGGCTGTAACCATGTACAACATGCTATACTCAATGTAAAATTTTGCATACAGAAGAGTCGCTATGTAAAATGTTTTTTCGCTCTAAAGCCTAGTACTTACCTAGCGTGATATGAAAAATGAATACGTTCCAAATTACACGCGAAGAATAAAAATGAAAATAGAATAAACATTTCCACGTGAATTTTTGATACTCACTTTGAATGAAAAAAAATGACAATTATTTTTAAACTGATTCGTTCTTTCTGTTTATAAATTTTCAATTTTTTGTTTCGAAACAAAATATTCAAATCAACTGACAAAAAATGTTAGTTTTCCACGTTGCCTTAAACTTTTTCCTGATGGTTGTACATTGAGAAATGAAAATCATAGCGTGGAAAAAGTTGTGGAACATATTTGGTTTTCCAATCCACATTTTAGTACTCACCTCTCGTTGCGGATTTCATGCCAGTGAACCAGCAGTCACTTTTATATGAAATTTTCATTTTCACTTAAACTGAGTACTAGGCTTAACTCGTAAATGCGGATACATGCGGATATGAATCTTTCGAGTTTCGGTAGAGCACATACTCAATTTTCAATTCGTAAATAAATAAAAGTTGTGAAAAGTTGTGGATTTTTGTATCGCTGGAAAATTGAGTAAAATTATGATGGGTGATTTGGATTTATATGATGATATAGATTTGTGTGATTTGTAAATTTATGTAATGCAATGTAATGTGAATTTGGTTAGTACGTATAATTGTGATTTCAATGGTTAGTGGTCTTAAAATATGTTACCAAGTCCAGATTAATGTATACTGTGCGTTGTTGTCTTAAAATGAAAAACTCGTCCAGTTCACAACGTTATAAGCTAATTTCTTTATTTTAAAATTAAATGTAGTGTGTATGATTTTGTAATCTAGTGTGTATGATTTTGTGTATTCAATGTTTAATGTGATTGTTATTAACTTTAAAAACAAAAGAACCAACCGATGTCGTTGGCGATTGAATTACGAATAATTACAATATGATTTTTAAGCTTAGTAGAATAATTCATGTTAGGTAAGAAAACGACAGAAAAGAAAATATGCAAAAAAAAAAACAGTATTTTGTTTTGTAGATCAAACCGGTTAATTGCAAGTGCAAGTTAAACTTATATTAAATATATACAAAAAATGTAAGTACATCATTAAAAGAGAGCAAGATATGATAAAATAACAATTATGCTGGTGTGATTTTATGCAAGCAATGCCTTATGTTTGGTATTCTTAAACATCCGGCCCCCTCCTGAAAGCTTATGGGCTTTCTGAGCATGGTAGGCGAGCTACTTTAATTGTAGGACGAACATAGTCTCGGAATTTAGTCCGAACTGTCACAACTCGACACTTGTCATCCTTCCCTGGGTGCGTTTGGATGATTCGTCCCAATATCCATTTGGATGGTGGCAGATTGGGCTCCTTTAATAGGACAACATCGTCGACTTCCAGATTGGGCTGTGGACTTTGCCATTTTGAACGATGTTTTAACGAAGTAAGGAATTCTGAATGCCACTGTTTCCAAAAACCTTGAACCATTGCCTGTAACAGAGACCAGTTATTTTTGATTGAAATAATATTTTTAGATACATCTGGTTGAGGAATAGCAGTATAGGGTTCCCCAATTAAAAAATGAGCAGGTGTAAGGCAGAGGGGTCAACATCAGAAGTTTGCCACATTGGGCGAGAATTAACAAGACCTTCGATTTTTACTAATAGGGTATACATCTCCTCGTATGTAAGTTTTGTATCCCCTATTACTTGTTTAAGATGCAATTTCACAGATCGAACACCTGATTCCCATAATCCTCCAAAATGTGGGGAAGATGGTGGGATAAATTTCCATTCCACGTTGTCATTGGACAAGTGATCGATGACGATGTTATGTTACTGACTGCAGAGAAGTTTGTACATCGTTGAGTAGACGTTTAGCACCAACAAAGTTGGTACCGTTGTCGCTCCAAATCTCAGACGGTTTGCCACGGCGGGCAACAAAGCGATCTAGCGCTGATAAAAAAGCGGTTGAAGTTAAGTCTCCGACTAACTCGATATGGATTGCTTTTGTTACAAAGCAAACGAAGAGAGCTATATAGGCCTTTACAAACTTGGGTTCCGATTCCGACCTCGATTTAGACGAAGCGTTATAGGCCCAGCGTAATCGCAACCAACTCTGCTGAAGGGTCGAGCGTACCGAACGCGATCGGAAGGAAGATTTCCCATAAGTTGTTTTGTTGTTGCGGTTTGTTGACGAATGCATTCAATACATTTTCGAATCACCTTCCGAGCCAAATTTCTGCAACCGAGAATATAAAAATTTTGTTTGATTAAAGCAAATAGCAGAGAGGCACCGGCATGTAAATGATTTTTATGGGTTAAGTCCGCGATTAAATAAGCGATTCTGTGATATTTGCACAAGATTATGGGGTGTTTTTCAGAATAAGTCAAGTTCGAATATTCTAACTGACCTCCGACATGATGAATCGATAAATGGATTTAAACTTTTGAGTCTGCTTTTGGAGTGAAGCTCTTTCTTAGATTTTAAGTATTGAATTTCTGAGTTAAACAAGGAAGATTGCACATATTTTATGATTTGAGTTTTAGCCAAGGAAAGTTCGTTAGTAGACAGTGGATCTAATTTCTGGAGTTCTTTAGATAAAAAATAGTTTTTGGTATAACAAAACACGTAAGCTGCTACTCGAACTACCTTCGACCAACTTGAAGAGTTATTTATGATAGTTTCAAATGGATGATTTGAAATACTATTTAAGAGAAATACCTTGGCAATCTTGTTTGTCTTACGCTCTTCCAAGTGCTGAGTGTCGATGTCATCTGGGCTGTAACTTGACGAAGGCTATTGATCTCGATCTTTACTTAGCCATCCAGGACCTTCCCACCAGATACTAGTTTTTTCCAACACTGATGGCAATAATCCTCTTGTAGCGGCATCTGCGGGATTAGAGGCTGATCGAACATGATTCCACGATTTAAAAGGCATTGATGTGAGGATTTCGGAAGTTCGATTTCCAATAAATACGGCCCATTTCTTGGGGGCAGCGGACAACCAATGCAGAACTATTGATGAGTCAGTCCAACCAAATACATTCACATCTGGCACCTGTAACGAGAGCTTGATTCTGTTTATCAGTCGGACAAGTAATAAAGCTCCACACAACTCAAGCTTCGGAAGTTGGTAATACCTTCAATGGAGCGACCTTAGATTTTGCTGCGACGAGAGTAACAGAGATTGAACTATCAGAATTGACGTTTCGACAATACACCACTGCTACGTATGCATCCAGAGATGCATCGCAGACGCCGCGCAGTTCCCAATAACGTTGTTTTTGTAGCATAATTCGCAGTATAGCGAAAGATTCGACGATGGGTAGCTCGTTCCTAATAGAGTTCCATTGCCGTGATAAGGAATCTGGAACTTCCTCATCCCAATTGATTTGGTTTCTCCACAGCTCCTGAAGCAAGATTTTGACACCAATGATAACCGGCGCTAGAAATCCCAAGGGGCAAAGATTTTTGAAGTTTCTGATATGTGACGTTTTGTGCATATATTCGACGGATTCAATTTGACCTTGTATGAAAAGACATCCTTTGATGGACACCACAGCAAACCCAAGACTTTGACAGAATTCGAATCTTCAAAGTCTACAGGAGAAAGCTCACGCTGATCTTCTGGTAAGGAAATCAGGAGTGGCCAACAGTTCGTAGTCCACTTTCGTAGATTGAGTCCAACTGATTTCAAGAGTTCTACTAGCTCCATACGAAGAGATATGATCTCATCAATGCTATCTGACCCAGTGATGACATCATCAACGTAGAAATCATCCAAAAGAATCTTTGATGTTCGAGGATGACTAACTGAAGCATCATCAGCTAACTGTTTTAAGACTCGGATATCCAAAAAGGACACGGCAGCTGTTCCGTACGTAACGGTGAGAAGACGAAAATGTTTTAATGGTTCATTAGGGCCTTCACGCCAGACAATTCGTTGAAAATCGGTGTGTTTTTGAGAAACCAAAATTTGCCTGTACATTTTTTCAATATCTCCTGTCATTAGGTAGGCATGCTGACGCGATCTTAAGCAGATTGAAAATATATCGCGCTGGATAGTAGGACTGACAAGAAGAATTTCATTTAGAGATTGTGAAGAACGCGTTTTCGCAGACGCATCGAATACGACTCGGATTTTCGTAGTACTACTATCTTCTTTGAAGATTGCGTGATGCGACAGATAGTAGTTCGAAGAATTTGATTTTTAGATTTCGCTGGTTGGTATTTCTTCCATTTATCGAAGAGAAATATACTCATTTATGAATTTTGAGTATTCCGATTTAAGATTTGGATTCCAATTGAATTTCCGTTCAATGGAATGAAACCGCGCTATAGCTGTGCCTAAGGAATCTCCGAAGTCGAAATTTGTCGAAGGTTTGAATAGAAGTTCTACTTCATACTTGCCATCTTGACAACGAGTGATTTTTGACGAAATTTTCTTCCGCAAATTGCTCTTCGACAGACATAGGTTGCTCGTTGGATACTTCCTCAAGTCTCCAAAACCTTTCTAAATCGAATTCTAGATCCTGATCTAAACGGGTGTGAAGAGTGTGAATTCCTGAGGGCTGCGACTTACCACCAGCGATGACCTTGCCAAAATTGGTTGGGATTGAAGTAAGGAATCTTTCTTCGATTTTAGCAGCTCTCGTAATAATATTAAAAATTCTATCAGCCCCTATTAGAATATATCAATTGGACCAGGTTCATAATACTGAGGATCAGCAAGATTTGAGGCGATAAGATTTGGTAGAATTTGTGTTATTGGTACTGGTGGAAGCGATGAAGTGATGTTTGGCAATACGAAGCGGTTGATATCAATTGATTCAGAACTGTAGCAAGAAACAATATTAAGGCTAACTAACCCATTGGTTCCGCCAGCAGACTTAGAAGCGATTCCCACATTTGGAATTCTCACACGTTCGCGAGGAAGTCCTAGGCTTTGAACTCCTTGGTCAGTAATAAATGATACTTGAGAACCTGAGTCCAGAAGAATGCGCACGATTTGGTAAATTCCTTTCTTGTCTTGAATCCTAGCTATAGCTGTTGGTAAAATAGTAGAAACTTCGTGTTTAGGTTTAAATGATTTGTGATTAGTGAATTCGAAGAATGAGGAGTTGAATTTTCAGAAGAATTGGAGCGAAGATTTGAATATGAAATAGACACTGCATTTGACTGTTGATTTGGAGTTTGAATTGTTGATTGAGTTGAATTTTGAGATTGAGGGACATGGAGAAGGGAATGGTGACGAGAATGACACTGGTGACAACGAACCGTTAGGCGACAATTATTAGAGGCATGTCCCGAACGCAAGCAGTTGAAACAAAGTGAATTGTTTTTAACGAATTCCCGACGAGAGTCAATGTTTAATGATTTAAAGTTCGTACAACTTGAAAGCAAATGATTATCTTGGCACTTAGGGCAACTTGGGATAGATTTTACAAAATGCGTACGAACAGCCCGAGTGCTGTTGGTAGTTGATAACGAACTGCATGATTCAAGACACTGACAACGTATTTGAAGAAATTCAAGAAGCTCATCTATAGTTGAATCATCTTTTGATCCAACTTCTTCAGCACAAGCCTTCTTAGTGTCTTGATCCACTTTTTGAAGAAGCAGATAAAGATAAGTCCTCGTATGGCTTCATCAGCCCCATTGGTGATCTTACGAAGCAATTGAAAATTTGTCGCATTGCACGTCGCTGACGGTAGCGACAAAAACGACTGAATAAATGAACGGACAATAAGATGTTTTTGATCGTAGCGTTGTTCTAGTTTTGCCCACGCCTCAACATAGTTGTTTTCAGAACATCGAATATGCTTGAGAAGATTTGCGGCTTCTCCGCGAAGAAACGATTTTAAAAAATGAAGCTTTCGTAATCGTCTGATTTGAGTCGAAAGTTCCCGTGAACATGTCTCGAAATGTCGGCCAATCTTTGTATTCGCCCGAGAAAGGTTCTATCGTTATTCGTGGTAACTTTATAGATTTGTGAGCGATTGCCAAATCTGAATCGTCCGACGGTGTATGATAACCTTGTGGCACAATTTTATCACATTCTAATGTTTTTGATTTGCAAAGAATTGCATCAGAAAGTAACGCATGCGTTTCAAAATACTTTTCCTCATATTCGGCAAATTCAGGTTCGCGATCAACGTAATTTTCTTTGTCGGAATAATCTAAAAGCTCGTCTTGCAAAGCTACGAAATCTTTCCATGCTTCATTTAATCTTTCAACTCTAAATTCTAATGTACTGACTATTGTCTCGATAGGAATCGACGAAGCAAACGCAGCTGTAAGAGTTATACAGCCTTTTGCACGATCACGCTTAGCAATAATTTTATGCATTCTGAATAAAAAACAAACAAAAAATGTTCTATAAATCACAACCGCACTGTTTTCTTTATTTATTTTATTTATTTGTCTATTTAGTGTCGATAAATTTATTCAGTTCAATAAATTCCTTTATTAAGAATCGACACACCAAACCGATTAAAAAATATTCCCAAAAATGTCTACTATTGTTCAATGAAATAATTTATACGGTACAGTTTTATGAAAATGATGTTTGCGCCGTTTGAATAACTGTCCAAGTTATCACGCAATATAAAAAAAATAACTGTCCAAGTTATCACGCAATATGAAATATAACGGCATGAAATGTTCCTATTAGTGACCTCTATTTAACATAGTCACCCAAAAAAAATTAACTAAAATTTTGTCGAATTATTTCGCGCCGCACTGTATAAATTTTTGATTAATTTGATTTGATTAATCAAACAATAATGGCACTGATTTTTCATATATCCGGCTCGAAGGACCATAAAATGATTTGGATTTATATGATGATATAGATTTGTGTGATTTGTAAATTTTTGTAATGCAATGTAATGTGAATTTGGTTAGTACGTATAATTGTGATTTCAATGGTTAGTGGTCTTTAAATATGTTACCAAGTCCAGATTAATGTATATTGTGCGTTGTTGCCTTAAAATGAAAAACTCGTCCAGTTCACAACGTTATAAGCTAATTTCTTTATTTTAAAATTAAATGTAGTGTGTATGATTTTGTAATCTAGTGTGTATGATTTTGTGTATTCAATGTTTAATGTGATTGTTATTAACTTTAAAAAAGAAAAAAAAAAAAAACTCTATTTATGTGTCCAACAAAAGAACCAACCGATGTCGTTGGCGATTGAATTACGAATAAATACAATATGATTTTTAAGCTTAGTAGAATAATTCATGTTAGGTAAGAAAGCGACAGAAAAGAAAAAATGCAAAAAAAAACAGTATTTTGTTTTGTAGATCAAACCGGTTAATTGCAAGTGCAAGTTAAACTTATATTAAATATATACAAAAAATGTAAGTACATCATTAAAAGAGAGCAAGATATGATAAAATATATAACGATTATGCTGGTGTGATTTTATGCAAGCAATTCTTCTTATTTTAATTAGGGTGCTTTGCCTTATGTTTGGTATTCTTAAACAATGGGTGTTTTAAAATCAAACGGTACTAACTACTTAAGGTTTCTTTATATTTTTTTTGCGTATTATAACATATAAATATGTGAAATAATTAGCTGTAATGAATTCGATTACATTCCAAAAGGATTTTCAAGAAAATCGGCAAAGAAAAATTGTGCCAAAAATGTTTCATATATCGATTTATAAGTTTTTCTCACTTTGAATTTATTTTTCTCTTAACCTCAGCATATTTATTTAAAAAAAATGTCATATATTTTACGTATAAATATTTCTTTAATTAATTAAAACTAAACTTATGTGATTCGAAAACAAAAAAAAAATTATTTTGACCACTTAAATCACGATTTCTGCCCACTGTGCACCGTGCCATCTCCACCAGCTTACGATTCGCCCTTTCGGCTATCCCGTTTTGCTGCGGTGTATAGCTTACAGTTTTTTGATGGTGAATCCCATTGCCTTTGAGAAAGGTTTCAAATTCGGAATTAATGAACTCACGACCGTTGTCGCTTCTCAAACACTTTATTTGAAAACCGGTTTGCTTTTCGCTTTCTATCATAAATGTTTTAAAGCATGCAAAAGCTTCTGACTTTTGTTTAATAAAGCGTGTAACCGTGTAGCGAGAACAATCGTCGATTAACGTAATAAAGTAACGGGAACCGCTTTGGGAAGCTACCGCATATATCTGTATGCACTAATTCAAGAACCTGCTTCGTATAAATTTGTTGAAAATTAGGAAACGGCTTTCTATTGGTGCTTATTTTGAAATTCTCTTTCGTTCGAAAGTGAGTCGAATTCGTTGAAACTTAATTTTGAGACTCGGCGATTGAATGTTAATCGAACAAATCGAAAATTCACCCAATCCATAGAAAGTTCATTCATTTGCGAAAGCTAATTCAATTTTGACATTCGAAAGAATAGAATTAAATGTCATTTTGTTGTCGTTTTAATTTTTCTGTCGAGTAAACAACAAAACATGTAAGTTTTTAAATTTTTTCATGGAAAATAAACTACTTTTATTATTTTTTTGTTGTTTTATGTTTAAAGGTCGCATTCCAACTGGACAAACCGCGAACAAAAGGAAAAGTTAATTAAAATAATGGAAGAAAACCCGGAGGTAGCAAAGGGTTTTTTTATCACTCGCGTTGATACAGAAAGATTTTGGAAGGAAACCGCGGAGAAATTAAATAGTTGTGGACCACCTTCCAAGGACGGTGCTAATTGGAAAAAGGTAAAAAAAGTTAAAAAACTGTTCAAAATAACCAAACAAATTTCTTGCAGGTTCGGTCTGATTTCAAATCAAAAACGAAAAAAAAACTTTTAGAAAATGAGATGAAACGTAAACGGTCGGGCTGTAATGATAATTTAACAGACTTGACTGAATACGAAGAAGCCATTGTCAGATTGACTGCAATAAATCAGTCCGTAACTGGGTTAAAGACCAGAGTATTCGGACTCAGCCAGTATGAAGAGTCTGAGGTAGCTTCCACATCCAGAGACGTATCCATGACTTCAAACCCTGAAGAAAGCATGGAACAAGTACCGCTTAGTGAACCCGGAGAGGATTTGCCAGATGTGTCCAATCGCAATAGAACGAAAAAAGACACTCCAGTGCAAATTCTGCAAAAACAGAGTGCAGTTCAAGAATCTTTTTTTGCAGAATTGAATTCGAAGTTGGAGTGTGTTAAGGATGAGCTTCATCGGTTGAATAGGTATTTTTTTTTTAGTGTTTTCTAAAATAACCAAAATAAAATATTATGAAGTATATTTGTATTAACAAGTATTTTTTGTACATTATGAACAGGTACCAATAAAAGGCCGATGAAATGCAAAGAAAAATATATGAAGAAACCCGTCGACATTGACGTAGGTACTTTTGTTTTCGAAATCGGCAACTTTAAAATGTATGCAGATGTTATGCAAGGCAGCACAAAAATTCACAATTTGACCAGCCTTTTCTGTTGAGTAATGTAACTGCCTAGCTGAAAGACAACATCTGAATCTATTTTTAAACATTCCGATAGTTCGTTCCACGATGTTTCGTGCCTTGGAATGTTGAATATTGAATTTACTTTCCCGACTTTCTGGGTTTGTTGAACGGTATGGTGTCATTAACCACGGTTCCAGAGGATATCCCGAATCACCTGATTAAATGTGATATTATTATATGTATCTACTTTTCAAAAAGTTAAATTTTTCTCAATAAAACAATTGTTATAAGCACAAATTTACTTATAATTATAACGTTCAAGCTAAAAAACCCCTTTCTGTTATAAAAAAGGTGCCTTATTTCTGGCGGTGGGGTTTTAATTGCGATGTGCGTACCATCAACGCAGCCGATCACTCCTGGAAATCTATATTTCTCAAAAAAGTGTCGCTTACTTTCTTTTTTCTTCTTCATTCGATTGAAACTTTATCCATTTAGAACAAAGTTTTATTTCTAATGAAGAAATCACTTTTTGAATGCAGTTGGACACGGAAAATTGCGATAATTTAATATTATGATCCTTCTCTACACCAAATTGATAGCCACCTTTCGCAACAAATCTGAAAGTTTGTCGCAAGCATTATTATGGGAGGGATAGATAAACCCGTCCCACTTGGCATTTCGGGGGTAAGCTCATCTAACACGTATTTAAAGGCACTTTTGTTCAATCGAAAATTTCTAATGAATCTTGAAAATAAATGTTTTGAGAGCTGGGAAGTTATCCAATTGTTCGAGTATACTTACTTTGAATCGTCTAGTTCAAATGGGTTTGAAGCATTCACTATCCTTCTCCTCTGCACTTCTTCAACACCGTCTTCATTTATAAACAACACAAATGCCATATTTTTATTTTTTATTTATTATTTTATGTTTTTATCACAGAAATTTAAATTATTAAACAATAAACAAAACAATTACAAATAAACAAACATTTCACTTTTTGGTTTTGACATTTCACAAACACTTCTCTTTTGTTTTTGATATTTTAGTGTAACCAAGTGTATACGAAAAATAAAATGCACGACTGGGTCGCACGAACTTGCTCCTATGTAATCGACTGGGAATTTTAAAAACGAATGTTATTAGAGAAAATTGTTCATAAGGATAAAATTAATTTTTAAATTCTTTTAGTAGTAACAGAATGCTATGCAAATATGAATTTATGCAAGAACAAAAATTATAAGTCCTTGTAGTGGTTTCTTTAAAAGAAGCTTTTATATACAAACTTTTTAAAAGCTTTTTAAGAAAAAATTTTGGTACGCTAATTTAAAGTTTTTATTATTGTTCGAATAAAAATTAAATTTACGAACAGAAATATTGACCCGTTTCGGAGATATCGAATTTTCAAAAAAAAGAAAAAAAATATATTTTTTTTTCAAAAATTCAAAAAATATTTATTTTAAAGTTTTAAAATGCAATGTGTTTTAGACTTTTTAGAAGCTTCCCTATAAATTTTTTTATTAAGATCCGTTATGTGGATAATGAGAAATTCAAAATTCGAAAAAATGGTTATATGGTAGGTACAAGCTGTAATATCTTAATTTCAAATTTTTTTTTATTAAATTAAAGATCGTAAAAATGAATTGAAAGAAAAAAAATTTTATCAAAATTCTAGGTGCCGTTTTCGAGAAAAATACGATTTTTGAAAACCATTTTTTTTAATTTTTTAGCATTTGTATGGTAGGTACCTTTATTTTTAGGTGAAATAAAAAATTTTGTTTTACATTTTGTAGATCATATTGAAAAACTTTTATTTACAAAGTTTAAAAAAAATCTAGCATGGGGTTTTCGAAATATTGAGTTTTGAAAAAAAAATTTTGAAGTTTTTTTTAAAAATCAAAAAAAAAATTTTTGAAAATTTGAGTACACAATTCTATTTATGTTTTTGGGGAGCTTTAGCAAAAAAAAAAATGATCAAAATCGGTTGAACCGTTTTTGATAAAATCAAAAACAAAAAAAATGGTTCCATGGGGGGTACCCTCAATAACCATTTTTCGGGAAATTTTTTTCAACCAATACCTAGATTTAATTAAATAAAAATTTTCTGTATCTTTATTTTTAAAATCTGTTGAACAGTTTTTGAGAAAAAAAAAATGTTTATAAAATTTCGAAAAAAAATCGTATGGGGGGTACCGTTATTTTTGGTCTTAAAAAAAAAAGAAAAAAACGTGTGGGGGGAAAAAATTAAAAATGATATGTACCAAGTTTAAAGAAAATCGGCCGAGTCGTTTAGCCTGTAGTCGAACAGACAGACAGACAGACAGACAGAATTGCGAGACCCACTTTTTTAGTCTTCGCTATCATCGTAATGTCAACTTTGATCAAAATCTCGAGTTCGATTTTTTTTACGAATGCATAACTTGCCTTATAGTACCTATAAGTCGCAAGTAAAAATAAAAATTTAGAACGCGTCATGAACAACTTATTTTTTTTAAGAATAGTTTCAAAACAGCTGAGTTGACACAAAAAATGTAATGAATATGTAGTTCTTTATGGTTAAACTTTACTTTATAATGAAAAAGTGTAATATTTATTTTGTTTCTTGATTATTTATCCAACATCTATAAAATGTTTAGAAACAAAAAAAATGTAAAACGGTCATACTAATTCAAATAGAAATATAGTAAATGTCAAACAAGTGATAATGAAAATGAATCTTCTTTGAAGTTCATTTTATGCTATCTTTCGCAAATGAATGTTATTCGTTCGAATCTCAAAATTAAGAAAGTTCATTCGAAGGAATAGAATCATTCTAACGAATAGACTATTCATGAGATTGTCAAAATAAGCATGATTAACTTTTCACAGAGCGCATGTACTACACATAAAATTCTTTGGTATTTTCACCATCATGCCACACACCATATTCCTATTTGAAAGCATAAACAAATCGTTGGCATTTAGATGACCGTATCTAGCATGCCACTTCTCCATCTCGATCAAGCCATCTGAGACGGCATTCAAACCTTCGATATCATCTTTGATAAATTCAACATAAAAAATGTCATAGTCTAAGCTCGCGGTAAGAATGGAAACGTTATCTTTGGTCTTGACAACTGTCTTTTTTTCATTGAACTGTACAATATTTCCGTTTTCTATTATTTTGGAGATAAATGCAGAATAGAGACAAACAAAACATCGCGCAAAATAACGTCGCAATAGTTCGATTTCACTTTAACATCACCTACACCTTCTGCCATGACACTATCACCTGATGGTAAAACAACGGTTCGATCGGTAGTTTTAAGAGAACAAAAAACTTTCTTGTCATTGGACATATGCGTGAAGACCCACCTTTTCATGCCGCCGACGTTCTTCCTCTAAAACTTTGGTTTTAAGTTGTTCTAATGAAGGTAAAATGTATCTGCTTTCGATCGTCACAACAAAACTTTCCATATCTTCACTTAAACTGCACAAAAGCATGATACAAAGAAGATCTTCCTGGATGTTGCAACTGATCTCCTTAAGGTTATCAACGATCGTGCAAAAATTATTCATTTGGGCAGCGAAGTTGTCCCCTGGGGTAAATTTAAAACGTACCAATTTTGTAAATAAATTTACCTTTGGGGCAGGTCCATCTGCATTAAAAAGATTACTTAGAACAGTCCAAGACTCTTTGGTAGACTTGCAGTGTTTAATGTGAATAATCTCTGATGCTTTAATACACAGAGTTAAATACGCTAGGCCCTTCTTTTCGATAGCCTCCCATTTCTGCTTTTCGACTGCATTTGTAGACTCCGGACACTTAGGCTGGTATTCACCGAGCGCTCATAACTTAAGAAGAAGCTCATAAACCTATTCACCAAGCAATATTAGTAAAGATCTACGAGCGCTCTTAAAAGTTAGGAGTGGTCCCGACCACTCCTAAACTTACGAGCGCTCTCTTCGAAAGATTGTTTCGAATTTCGAAAAACACTTGTGAGTGGTTGGTGAATACCCCAAAGAAATTTCAAGTTAAGAGCCTCGTAAAGTTAAGAGCCGTTTAAGAGCTCTCGGTGAATACCAGCCTTAGCCGTTTAAGAGCGCTCGGTGAATACCAGCCTAAGGCTAAGGCTTCACCAAGCGCTCTTAAACGGCTCTTAACTTTACGAGGCTCTTAACTTGAAGTTTCTTTGGGGTATTCACCAACCACTCACAAGTGTTTTTCGAAGTTCGAAAATGAGAGCCACTCTCTCTTGTTCAGGCATACCCAAACTGTAAAATATTGTGGAATGTTAGTCTTGACAGCAAATGGATACTCTTCTACTTGGCATTGCTCACATGGATTCGAGTGAAATGCGTGCGGGGCACGTCTAAGCGAACAAACTTTCGAAGAGAGCGCTCGTAAGTTTAGGAGTGGTCGGGACCACTCCTAACTTTTAAGAGCGATCTTCACTAATATTGCTTGGTGAATAGGTTTATGAGCTTCTTCTTAAGTTATGAGCGCTCGGTGAATACCAGCCTAATGGCCAATTTCACGAAGGACTTTTAAAAATTTAACAGGCTTCTAAACCTTAAAATGAGATGTTTTGGTTTCACCAAGCGCTTTTAAATTGAACAAGTTTTTAAACACCCTTATAAAATAAATGCCCATTTTTGGTTCATTAAATTTTAAAAGTGTCATTGAAATGTCATCAGATGTAGATCACAACAATTGGATATAGGTAGCAGCTGAAATTATTGTTTTGCACCATTTTAGTTTTTAATTTTTGAAAATACAAAGTGGATAGGTTTTTAAATAATTAAAATATGTTTTTTATTTCGAATAAAAAATTGAAATTCTTCATCCAATGCTAAAGTGCCACACATAAGTTATACGAAGAGCAAGAGTATTACGGGTTCACAAGAATAGGAAAAGGAATCCATTCTTCGACTGACTTCGAAATAGGTTACGACTTTCTAAAGCATTTGTGAATCGTGAATCTGTTTGTTGAATTTGTTTAGTCGTCATTTGGAGCCGAAACAAATGCATCAGTGCAAAAAAAAAAATAAATTAAGTGCTTATTATGATTTTATCCCACAGGATCTTTCTTAATATTTTTGTTTACATTTTTTTTGCATTTCTTGGCATTTGTTTCAACACATAACGCTTTCTCATTTGTTCTCATACATTGCGCTTGTTAGAAAGAAAGAACCAAATTCTTTTTTCCAGGGATGTGAAGAGAACTCAATTTTAACAAAAATTTCCCTAAAATTTCCCTTTTATAGATTGGTGAAACTAAAAATATTTAAGAGTCTGATAAAATTTAAAAGGATTTTTGATAAAAGTGCTTTTAGTGTTTGTTTATGAAATTGGCCATAAGTGTCCGGGGTCTACAAATACAGTCGAAAAGCAGAAATGGGAGGCTATCGATAAGAAGGGCATAGCGTATTTAACTCTGCGTATTAAGGTGTGTCCAGACCAAAGAAACATTTTTGAAACATTTCAGAAACATTTAAGAAACATTTCAGAAACATTTAAAAAACATTTCAGAAACAGAGAAACATTTCTGAAATGTTTCTTAAATGTTTCTTTGGTCTGGACGCTCGCGAAACATTTCTGAAATGTTTATGAAATGTTTATGAAATGTTTTTCTGTTTCCCATTTCGAATGGGAAACTTTATTTGTTTCCCAAGCATTTACATAGGTAGAAATGCGTGAGTGGTTATTAATATAAATATAGAACGTCGCGAAAAGTGTGGAGCAACGAGAATGTTATCAACTTCATAAAAATTTATGAAATAAAAAAAAGTTTTGTGGGATCAACTTGTCGAAAATTTAAAAAATAAAATCAAAAAAAGCCAGTGAAATATATCAAATTTTCGAAAATATAAATTGTGATAAAGGTAAAGTAGAAAAAGAAAATTCATGCGCTTAAAGAGCAACACAGGCGAGAAAAAAAAATTACAGACAACTCAATCTGGAAACAATGGGAAACAAAGAAATATTTCATAAATGTTTCTCAAAGCGTCCACACCAAAAAAACAAATCAGAAACATTTCTGAAATGTTTCTGCCATGTTTCTGAAATGTTTTTTAAACAAATGGGAAACATTTCAGAAACGTTTTTTAAACAATGTTTCCTGAAATGTTTCTTTGGTGTGGACACACCTTTAAAGCATCAGAGCTTATTCACATTAAACACTGCAAGTCTACCAAAGAGGCTTGGACTGTTCTAAGCAATCTTTTTAATGCAGATGGACCTGCCCCAAAGGTAAATTTATTTAAAAAATTGGTACGTTTTAAATTTACCCCAGGGGACAACTTCGCTGCCCAAATGAATAATTTTTGCACGATCGTTGATAATAAAGGTCTGCATGAATACATTCATTTACCTTCTCTGAGTAAGCACAGTACTTCAGTGTATTCTGTTCGTTGCATGCATAGAAAGTAGTGTACACTGAAAATGAATACACTATTCTAAAAGAACAAACACTGCACACCATTCGATTCCTTTATAACAAAACGAATACACTGTTTGGTTTCTCTCCTAGGCTTGAATGCTTGAACCAAATAGAACAGAACAAGCCTAACAGTTATAAACACACCGAATACAGCGAACCGCAGCGAGTATAAAAACGAATATACTGTTTGGTGTCTCTCCTAAGTATTTCTGGAATTATAGATAATTTTGTATAGCAAAATCGATAAAATAATTTACAAATTTTAATTATATGGGCTTATCCGTGCAAATTTTAACTTTTGCCATGCGTCGAAATATATAGACATTATTATTAAATATTCAGGTTTTGTTACTTATAATATTTTATATATCATTGAGTTTTAACTATTCAATTTATAAAATGAACCATCGAGATAGTCCGAAAGTGTTTGAAATCGAAAAAATCATCGAATATTGAGACCTTTGGCTGCGTGCGTGGATAATTAACGTTTTGTATTATTGCAAAAATAATGTTTAACATTAAGATTACTTACTACAATTATTGGGTCCTTATTCGGAATTACCCCCCCCCCCCCCACCAAAATGCACTTTTTTTTTTAATGAATCGATAAAAAAAAGTGTGCTGTTCATAAAAAACATCAAATTATAGGGTCATAGGGTAAATTCAAAGTTTCTGTAAATCCAGATTCTGTAAATGCAAAAGAAACCTTGGATACACCCATACCTCGCACCTACCCCCGAATAAGGTCCAATTATTGTTTTTTTCAGATAAATGAAGGTCAAAATTAATTGAAATCATTCATTTTGAGTGCGTGCCTTCCTTATAAATAATCCTATATGATATAAATTTTAGTAAAAACTGCCATGCGTGATTTTTCGTAAATGTTTAATCGTCACAAATTTTCGTGTCTATTTTTTTAACATTGATCAAGGGGCATTTTTTTATGGTCTGCATCATTATTTAAGCTATCTAGAGTAAAAAAAAACTTTGGCTTCAATGCGTGCTTCATTATGTACAAATTTTATGAAGTTAACAAAACGAACGTAAAAAACGTAACTGTTTCAAAAAAGGCACATTTTTTACTAGCACACCAAAGCACTGTTTGATTATACCCTTACAATGAGCGTAATTTAAACAGTAGAAACTATAAAAAAAATGGTAAAAGTGTTAAACAAATAAGTTTTAAAAAAGAAGCTGTGAAGATTAAAAATAAAAACCAAATCAATTAACTCGGTTCTTAAAATAAATTATTTTAAATTCATTTTTCTATACTTTATGCCTTTATACGAGTACTCTTCAACAAACAATACATATGAGTTATTTTGAAGTTTTTTATTTATTCGTGGTTTATAATTGAAGAAAAACTCAAATTTACATGCGTGCCTTAATTTTTTTTTTTTTGTTTTTTTTTTTCAAACTCAAGAAGTTAAAATTTACAGGGATAAGCCCATATCTTTCTTAAAAATGAAATATGTTCAAGGAAAATATACTAAAACTTTTTTTGCAAATTTTATAGAACAGTATTATACAGTTTCTATGTCATTCATTGTAATGTTTTATATATTATATGAATAAGAGCTTATTTGTAGACAAGATAATTTTTCAAAATGCGTTAATAATGTCAAAACTAATGAGTGATATATGTATACTGGAACAAGCCTTAAAAAAAAACTTAATTGAAAATACTTTTATATAAGCTTTCCTCTTAGATTTAAAGTTTTGTAATCTTTTACATAATATGTTTATTTAAAGAATATGCAAACCAAAAATATAAAAATACTTATTTTCTCCATTTTTAATTTTGTATACAAATTTTACATTTTTAGTCAATGGAAAAGAAACACTACTTCAATTTCTTTTAATATTATTTTTTCACATTAATCATGTAGAGTTGGATAATTTCTTTTCACAAATTGTATATTTGCTTTAATGACAGTATTCTTAGACCTTAATTTTATAGATCTGTTGACGATTTCGGAAGTTAGAAAATAGTTTATGAACCATCTGGTTTGAATTGTTTTATGAAAATTGTTTTTTTTTTCGAATCCTTATGACCAATTTTAGTGTGTAACTTTTGAATTGATCGTAAAATATTGTTCGGCATTATCTTAGAACAGGGTTGGGGCAATAAATGAGTTTTAATTTTTGTTCAATATTCAGAAATTTTTCATCAACTTTTGAATTTTTAATTATAAGAACCTATCCCAGTTTTGCTTCACACAGCTTTTTAGTATTAAATTTGGTGTCAGTTTGGAAAAAATATTAACAAAAATAAAGATGACCATATTTCATTGAACTATTGACCTCAATCATAAAGACTCGTAATACTCAAGTTAGAATCGATACAGTAAAATCGGCATTTTTTCACGATTTTAATTTTTAATCTTATAGTGAGAAATTAAATAAAGTTTCTCTACCTCGTCTCCCGTTGCATATATCAAGTTATTGCCTATGAAACATTATAGAGAATCATTACGATAGTAAATTTGCATCATAAGATTCTTAAAATTATTCAATTTTTCATCAACTTTGGAATTTTTAATAACAAAAGTTGAAATTAAAGGAACTTTACCCATTCTTTTAATATGGTCAGTTTTACCCTTTCCCAATAGTTCTTATCAAAATTTAGCTTGAGATTTCCACTTTCTTTATTGATCTTCACCTTAATGATCGGATAATTTGATTAAAAGTTAAAGTAAAATTTGCCGTGAACAACTTTTCTATTTGTTCACCCTCACATTCTTTAGCAATTGAAAGTTCTCAGTTCGCCTGGTGTACTCGGTGTGTTTAGTGTATTATTTGGTGTATTCGATGTTTTCGATATAAACTCGCTGTATTCGATGCATTTGAGAAAATCAAATGGTGTATTCGTTTCGAGTGAATACACGATTCTTTTGTTTTGGTATGGGGTGATGATTCATTTGTTTTGTTTTAGAAGAAGTGAAAGCAGCAAATAGTGTATTTGAAAAAATATAGAATGGCTTGGAAGTGGTTTTAAGCCATTCGTTGCAGATGTTTAGTTGATAACCTTAAGGAGATCAGTTGCAACATCCAGGAAGATCTTCTTTGTATCATGCTTTTGTGCAGTTTAAGTGAAGATATGGAAAGTTTTGTTGTGACGATCGAAAGCAGATACATTTTACCTTCATTAGAACAACTTAAAACCAAAGTTTTAGAGGAAGAACGTCGGCGGCATGAAAAGGTGGAACGGAGTGGTGAGAATGTGCTGGGGGCTAAGGTACATAAATCATATCGAACGGACTGGGAAAAGACAGGTATGGAGCGTCAACAACGCAACGAAGATGTAGGTACAAATCCGAAATTCCCATCATCAAGAACTCGGAGTCAGAGAAAAGTAAAGTGTTAAGCATGTGGTAAGAGAGGCCATTTTCAATCACAATGCAATGCAAGAAAGAAAGAAACAGTCGCAGCAGTCTTGAGTCTATTCAAGTCATCAGAAAGAAACGATAATCAATTAGTTTGGATTCTAGATAGTGGGGCTTCACGCATATGTCCAATGACAAGAAAGTTTTTTGTTCTCTTAAAACTACCGATCGAACCGTTGTTTTACCATCAGTTGATAGTGTCATGGCAGAAGGTGTAGGTGATGCTAAAGTGAAATCGAACTATTGCGACGTTATTTTGCGCGATGTTTTGTTTGTCCCTATTCTGCATTTCTCTCCATTAGCAACATAATAGAAAACGGAAATATTGTACAGTTCAATGAAAAAGAGACAGTTGTCAAGACCAAAGATAACGTTTCCATTCTTACCGCGAGCTTAGACTATGACATTTTTTATGTTGAATTTATCAAAGATGATATCGAAGGTTTGAATGCCGTCTCAGATGGCTTGATCGAGATGGAGAAGTGGCATGCTAGATACGGTCATCTAAATGCCAACGATTTGTTTATGCTTTCAAATAGGAATATGGTGTGTGGCATGATGGTGAAAATACCAAAGAATTTTATGTGTAGTACATGCGCTCTGTGAAAAGTTAATCATGCTTATTTTGACAATCTCATGAATAGTCTATTCGTTAGAATGATTCTATTCCTTCGAATGAACTTTCTTAATTTTGAGATTCGAACGAATAACATTCATTTGCGAAAGATAGCATAAAATGAACTTCAAAGAAGATTCATTTTCATTATCACTTGTTTGACATTTACTATATTTCTATTTGAATTAGTATGACCGTTTTACATTTTTTTTGTTTCTAAACATTTTATAGATGTTGGATAAATAATCAAGAAACAAAATAAATATTACACTTTTTCATTATAAAGTAAAGTTTAACCATAAAGAACTACATATTCATTACATTTTTTGTGTCAACTCAGCTGTTTTGAAACTATTCTTAAAAAAAATAAGTTCTTCATGACGCGTTCTAAATTTTTATTTTTTTTCGTATACACTTGGTTACACTAAAATATCAAAAACAAAAGAGAAGTGTTTGTGAAATGTCAAAACCAAAAAGTGAAATGTTTGTTTATTTGTAATTGTTTTGTTTATTGTTTAATAATTTAAATTTCTGTGATAAAAACATAAAATAATAAATAAAAAATAAAAATATGGCATTTGTGTTGTTTATAAATGAAGACGGTGTTGAAGAAGTGCAGAGGAGAAGGATAGTGGATGCTTCAAACCCATTTGAACTAGACGATTCAAAGTAAGTATACTCGAACAATTGGATAACTTCCCAGCTCTCAAAACATTTATTTTCAAGATTCATTAGAAATTTTCGATTGAACAAAAGTGCCTTTAAATACGTGTTAGATGAGCTTACCCCCGAAATGCCAAGTGGGACGGGTTTATCTATCCCTCCCATAATAATGCTTGCGACAAACTTTCACATTTGTTGCGGAAGGTGGCTATCAATTTGGTGTAGAGAAGGATCATAATATTAAATTATCGCAATTTTCCGTGTCCAACTGCATTCAAAAAGTGATTTCTTCATTAGAAATAAAACTTTGTTCTAAATGGATAAAGTTTCAATCGAATGAAGAAGAAAAAAGAAAGTAAGCGACACTTTTTTGAGAAATATAGATTTCCAGGAGTGATCGGCTGCGTTGATGGTACGCACATCGCAATTAAAACCCCACCGCCAGAAATAAGGCACCTTTTTTTATAACAGAAAGGGGTTTTTTAGCTTGAACGTTATAATTATAAGTAAATTTGTGCTTATAACAATTGTTTTATTGAGAAAAATTTAACTTTTTGAAAAGTAGATACATATAATAATATCACATTTAATCAGGTGATTCGGGATATCCCCTGGAACCGTGGTTAATGACACCATACCGTTCAACAAACCCAGAAAGTCGGGAAAGTAAATTCAATATTCAACATTCCAAGGCACGAAACATCGTGGAACGAACTATCGGAATGTTTAAAAATAGATTCAGATGTTGTCTTTCAGCTAGGCAGTTACATTACTCAACAGAAAAGGCTGGTCAAATTGTGAATTTTTGTGCTGCCTTGCATAACATCTGCATACATTTTAAAGTTGCCGATTTCGAAAACAAAAGTACCTACGTCAATGTCGACGGGTTTCTTCATATATTTTTCTTTGCATTTCATCGGCCTTTTATTGGTACCTGTTCATAATGTACAAAAAATACTTGTTAATACAAATATACTTCATAATATTTTATTTTGGTTATTTTAGAAAACACTAAAAAAAAAATACCTATTCAACCGATGAAGCTCATCCTTAACACACTCCAACTTCGAATTCAATTCTGCAAAAAAAGATTCTTGAACTGCACTCTGTTTTTGCAGAATTTGCACTGGAGTGTCTTTTTTCGTTCTATTGCGATTGGACACATCTGGCAAATCCTCTCCGGGTTCACTAAGCGGTACTTGTTCCATGCTTTCTTCAGGGTTTGAAGTCATGGATACGTCTCTGGATGTGGAAGCTACCTCAGACTCTTCATACTGGCTGAGTCCGAATACTCTGGTCCTTAACCCAATTACGGACTGATTTAATGCAGTCAATCTGACAATGGCTTCTTCGTATTCAGTCAAGTCTGTTAAGTTGTTATCATTACAGCCCGACCGTTTACGTTTCATCTCATTTTGTAAAAGTTTTTTTTTCGTTTTTGATTTGAAATCAGACCGAACCTGCAAGAAATTTGTTTGGTTATTTTGAACAGTTTTTTTAACTGTTTTTACCTTTTTCCAAGTAGCACCGTCCTTGGAAGGTGGTCCACAACTATTTAATTTCTCCGCGGTTTCCTTCCAAAATCTTTCTGTATCAACGCGAGTGGTAAAAAAAACCCTTTGCTACCTCCGGGTTTTCTTCCATTATTTTAATTAACTTTTCCTTTTGTTCGCGGTTTGTCCAGTTGGAATGCGACCTTTAAACATAAAACAACAAAAAAATAATAAAAGTAGTTTATTTTCCATGAAAAAATTTAAAAACTTACATGTTTTGTTGTTTACTCGACAGAAAAATTCAAACGACAACAAAATGACATTTAATTCTATTCTTTCGAATGTCAAAATTGAATTAGCTTTCGCAAATGAATGAACTCTCTATGGATTGGGTGAACTTTCGATTTGTTCGATTAACATTCAATCGCCGAGTCTCAAAATTAAGTTTCAACGAATTCGACTCACTTTCGAACGAAAGAGAATGTCAAAATAAGCACCAATAGAAAGCGAATGCCATCATCGCCGTGCAAGATGGGAGTAGTTCCCTGTTAGTTACGAGGATGGAGCTCCAGCTCATCTTCGATTCATTAAAGAGGAAAAAGTCAACAGGAGTCGATGGTATATCTAATAGTGTACTTCGACATCTACCTACGGAAGCAATTGACATTTATGCCACACTGTTTAACAACGCACTGAATAATGCATATTATCCAGGGCGGTGGAAGACAGCTGTGGTTCATCCTCTCCCGAAAAAGGGAAAGGACAACTCCAATTCGGCGAATCTCCGGTCGATTAGTCTTCTACGGAGTATCAGCAAGGTATTCGAGAAAGTTATAAATAGAGCTCTGTCGGCGGAGGACAATAATATCATACCGGATAATCAGTTCGGTTTTAAGGCGGGACATGACACCATTCATGCCGCGTCTAAACTCGTTTCTGATATCCAATGGAACAAGACTAAAAATCAGTGTACAGGTGCTTGTCTGGTTGATTTGGAGAAGGCTTTCGACACCGTATGGTTAGAGGGTCTCTATCTAAAACTGACTAGACTCGGGATAAGTAAACCACTATTGTATATATTTTATGACATGCTCAATGGTAGAAAGTTTGTTGTCAAAAGTGGCAATGTAACTTCTACCGCAATCTTCGATATCAAGAATGGTCTTCAGCAGGGAGCGGTGAACTCGCCGATTCTATTCAGCATTTACACCAGCGATCTGATAAGTAGTCTAACTCAGGCAATTGCGTATGCCGATGACCTAATAGCGTACAGAACAGCTACAAAAGTTGAGGTTATCAGAATTCTCTTACAGCGTGACTTCGACAAGATTCAGCGATATTGTGATGACTGGAAGTTGAGAATCAACTTTCAGAAATGTGAAACGATTCTGTTTAGGACTCCGTTGGCTAGGGCCCCTAGGGATACTAGAAAGAACTGGCGTAAGCTGATGATCGTAGGGCCGCACCGGCAACCACTGGCGAACAGAAGTGTGGTAAAGTACCTTGGCATCAGGTTGGATCAGTATTTGTATTTCGACAGACATATAAATGCTGCTCTGAACACAGCTAGCGGAGCCTTTGCCCTGACGAAACGGTTGTTTTACAGCAGCCGGCTTGACACCAGGGTGAAGGTGATTTGCTACATGGCCCTCATCCGGCCGATGATTGCCTATGGGTGCCCGGTGTGGTTCAACGTTGCCCCATCTCAAATGGAAAAGATTCGGGTGTTTGAGAGGCAGTGTCTTAGACGTTGTCTTGGATTACACAGAACACCAGAATCGGAGTACAAACATTACTATTCCAACAGGACTCTATACAACGGAGCCAACATTAACAGAATAGATAATTTTTTGATAAAGCTGATTCGGAGTCACATTGCGAGAGCGATAACCTCAGCAAATAGCTTAATCTTTGGGGCTTACTGCCCCAACACAGAATACTTCGAGAGTGTGCGTTTAAGTGGCCATATTGCACCTAATGCATTCCTCTATTTAGATAGTATAGGGTTGATCCAGGATAGAGAGGCGGTTCCGCTAATCTACCACGTCGGCCGTAGTACTGTGGATAGGCGGCTCCTTTATAGTAGAGACGTCCTCTCACAAGACGGAGCTGAGCGACTTCGGTTCAGCAGGACTGTGTCCGATCGGGACCTGAAAGACAGGGTGAGACAGGAGAACCAGTTTTGGTGGTTGTCTATTGTTGATAGAGATAGTTGACAAGTTGTCTTCGCCGACTTACATAGTTTTAAGGTGCGAGTATTCTTAGGTAGGGAAAAATAGGGTGGCACAAAAAAAAAAAAAAAAAAAAAAAATGAGTACATTCTTCTAATGTATATAGATACAAAAAAAAATCTCTGCTGCTGTGGCTGTTCTAGTTTTTAAGTAGTTTTAGTTTAGTTTTAGTTTATATTAAGTAGTTTAAGATGGTTTCGGTAGTTTTAATTAGTTTTACTTTAGCTTGTAAGTTTTATATAAAAAACATAAAAAGTTAAAGAATCCGAGTTTTTTAAATTTTCTCGAGAAAACAAAAAAAAATTAGATATAGTTTTTGAATTAAAAATAGTTTCTTAGGCCGAAAGGCACTAGATTTAAGATATACATAGTTTAGCTTAGAGCTACCGCATAGGGCCAGTAAGTTATTTTTAAGTTAGTGGATAATTAGGCTAGTTTTTATGAATTTTTGCCTAGCTTTAAGTAGTTGTAAGATAAATGAAAAATAAAAATGAATTGTGAAAAAAAAAAAAAAAAAAGTTCACAAAGCTCTCATACACTCTCAATACTTTCTGCTTGTATTCCTCTCGCGTCTTGTATATAATTCTAGATCCCTACCTACAATTGATTTTGACAGCAAAAACAAAACCAGATTAGGTTTTCTCTCTTATTCTCTTTATTGTTGTCAGAACAAATATATCACTACCGCATCTCTATTTTTGCTCATATTTTCCTCTTCCAAATAATTACTACTCTAATAAATATAGCGATATCGGCGCCTCACAAGGCAGAGCAAACAAACATTTTATTCTGTTCCATGAGAGTACTTTAGAGTTTATATACAAAGCCTAAACCTCAATCCAATCACGATTCACCATACAGTATTTTATCTACCTAAAATACAAAAGGAAAAAAAATCATTTGGTAGGTAGGTATAATATTTATCTTGTGCGCAATCCAAGTGAATTCAGTTCTGCGTTGCCTGTGCGGCTTGCCACTCGTGCTATGAATTCCCGTTGTGGGTTATTTTTTTGATATTCCCTCTCTTCCATTTTTCTCTATGCCCGATGTCCCTTTGAAATTGGCGTCTTCAACCCACTGCTACTGTCATCAGTCCAAGCCCGTGGCCTTGTATGTGAGCTATGAATATTGCTTTCATCCAAATAAATAATGATGTCATATCCTTTTGTTCTGTATTCCCGGATTTTTCTCAGATACTTCACTCGCATGAGTTTAATATTTCTTTCACAGAGAAGTTTCCGGTTGTTTTGCGATTTTTTGTAGCTAAATCCGTTTCTTCTTAGAATCCTGTTGAGAGACGTAATACTTAAGTTAAGCTCCAGATCTTCCTGGACACGTTGTCTCAACATTTTTAAGGATATCATAATTTTTTCCTCCTGGTGGAAGTTATGCATTATACGCCGAATAGCTGCGATGTCAAATTCGTCTAGTCTAGTTTTCCACTTCGTATGCTGTACTTTTTTATTTGGTGACTTTATAACTCCTGTCTCTTCGTATTCCTTAATAATCCTTCTGATTGAACGTTCAGAAATTCCATTAGTTTCCACGGTTTACGTGGTTGCGTAACTCACAGGATTTTCAAGAAACGAATTCTTTGCTTCTTCCAGTTTGTCATTATCTTAACAACTATCCCACGCGCCTGGCTTCCAATAGGTTTTCCTTTTCTAAATGGATCCATTAAAATTTCTTGTAAATGTATTTAAATGTATAACTCTCGGTTGTTTTTTTAAACTGAATTGCAAACCGAAGCAAATATCATTTAAATACGTTAATTCCCTCTAATGCAAAAATTCATTCTTAAAAACTCGTAGGTAACTCGTAAACACTAATTTAACTAATTAACACTAATCTACAATTAATCCCAACGCCACCGGTCAAAAAATAAAAAATATTTCAAATATAAAATAAGTTCACAAGTGTAAATTAAACTTAAAAAAATATTTTTCGCAGCTAGAGCTCTTTATTCTTTCAACACTTATTATAAACTGAACTTACAAATTACCTTTTCTTACAAAACTAATATAAACTATCTTAACCTATGGGAGCCGCCAGCGTACGTGCAGGAATGCGCTTGGTGTCATCTTCTGGATGTTGGATGTTCTTTGCCAGACGTATAGTCAGCATTTTCAGGCACTGCGCGTGCATCATTCGTAGAATCGTGGGAATGATGATGATGTTTAAATATTTGCTGCATTAACTCCTCCCCCCTTTAATTTCAAACGTCCTCGTTTGACCTTCAGAAAAAAGGGATTTGGCTAATCCTTGTTGGCTTGGTTGTTACCAGCTGTTTTGGTAAGCTCGCAGTATTTTCCGTTTGATTTCCAGGTACTTCCTTCTCTTCTGATTGAATTTCAGATATCGATATTTTTGGAATCGGGTCCAGATTAGTGGTGATATTTATCTGTCCATTTTTCCGAAGGATGAGCATTCTAGTAACAATAACTATGATTTCTATTATTATGATTGTAATCAGGCTGGAGTTGGTTATCAGATGTAGGTTGTCCTCTTCTTTTATCTGCTCGATGTATTCCGTGTTTTTAAGATGTAGCTCTTTCATCATTTCTAATGTCAAAATCTTTTCGTACTTCTCCGCTTTTGAGTCAGGCTGTACGATTGCCGGTAGTGGTTTTGACCTAGGCATTTCGCTGGAAATGTAATTTTGTTTATCAACGGTTATGGATGCGTTATGGAATTGAATGATAAAGGATCCTGTTAGATCCATGACTTCGCCATTTACGAGAACTGATCCGTTGTATTTGTTTAAAAGGAGGGTTCCAGCAGTATTTCTTCGACGCTGGGAATATGTTGGTTATTAACTTCTGTGCAATTTGATGGGCGGCTCCTTAATAAGTTCGGTATACAATTACTTGTACTTATGTCTAAAATTTGATTTTGCTTACAAATTGCTAAATTATTATATGTCTTACAATTTTCTTTTATACCAAATATTTGGTTGTTACATTTTAAAATATTCTTGAATGGTATTTTAGTTATAATGTTTTTTCTTTTAATTGGTTTTATCATTAGGTTTTCGCAAGATCTTATATTTTTTACAGGTATACTTATAATATAAAGTATGGTTGAGTCATTTGTTGCGATTTTCACGTCTGCAAATTCAAATGCTTCTTCTAAATTTAAGTATGGAATTTTATATTTTTCAAATTATTTCTTTTGCTAAATTTATTTCGAAGTTCGATAAAATGAATGAGTTTATGATACCTGCTTTTGTCCAGTGTATGGCATAGTTTACATTAGTTAGTTCTTCTTTTATTATATCTAATTTATATTTTATATTTGCAAAATATTCATCTTTTAGATTTGAATTTTTCTTTATTGAATTAATGATATTGTTTGTAATATTTGTGATATTATTTATTCTTTCGTCAGTCAATTTATTAATAACTATCTGCTTATTATTATTTCTCAAAACATTATTCATTTTTGACTTTATAATTTGAAAATCGGCATGGTCTGGATTGCCAGCTATCCATTTCCATGCACTGCCAATAAAATTTAACGACCTTTGTTTTCTTGGTCCAGATTTGAGTCGAATGAGGAGGTTCTGAAGGTTGGAAATTTCGTGTGATAAGGGATGTAATGGGTCTTGGTTGGAAACATAACTTTGGATTTTTAATCTGATGTCATCGATTACCTTTGCGTATAACTCTAAGTTTATATCGTGTATGATGTTGAACGTACCTGTCTGTACTTTTGAGAGCCCTAGGCTTAGGATCGCCACTTTTGAATTTGTGTAATCCAGGATTTGAATATCCGCATAGAACATGGGTAAGGACAATCTGTTGGGGAAATTAATGTTTTATGAGACTTTTGTGAATTGTTTTTCCTGATTTTGTTATAATTGTAGAGTTTCTATTTTCACCTACAATTTCTTTCCTGTATCTAGGGGAAAGTTTATTCCCTATTCTTTTGTTTATTTTCACGTAAATAGTGTCTCCTACAGAATAATTTCTCGGAGGTAATCTTTTTTTTATTGTGGTAATCTAAGTCTGCTGTCTGTTTAGTTTTAATATTTTTGATAATTTCTTGTTTCTCTAATTCAAGCTGTTCGGGGTGATTTACTTTATGTTTTCCAAAAAAAACATCTATCGGTTTACTTTTTGTCGTAGAGTGAATAGACCTATTATATTCATAAACAGACATATCCAGTAATTCAGAAAAAGTGTTGTGGATTTTTTTTGTTTTAAGACAACGCATGAGTTCGGAGAGCGTGGAATGGAATCTCTCTACCTGTCCGTTAGCTGAGCTTGTGTAAGGTGGGGTTTTATGAACTTTAATTTTGAAAAGACTTTCCAACATAAATGAAATTGAACTTGAACTTAAAGATTTTTCATTATCTACTACAATTGTTTCTGGGACGCCGAAAGACAAAACAATTTCTCGTAGTGGTTGCTTTATATCTTCAGTAGCTCTGGACTGGAGGGCGTACTTTGAAAACTTGTCCACAGCGGTTAGGATTGTTTTACCATCAGTAAAATAGATATCAAGATGCACGATTTGACCGGGGAATTCGGGAATGGGGGTTGGCTGAAATTGGGGTTTATCGGGTTGTCGATCATACTTGTTCTCTAAACAGACACTGCATTTCCTTGTAATTCTTCTAACTTTCCCAATCATGCCTGGAAAATAATGTGTTTTTAGAATTTGGGCTTTATTTTCTCTCTCGTTTCTATGGGCACGTTGATGGGTATCGATCACGATTTTTTCTTGTTCTGATTCTGAAGTTACATCTTCTACCTGTACCTGAGTGAACCTAATTTTAAAACTACTAAAATGTAAGGGGTAGATTTGTTGTATCATCCCTATTATGGCTTCTTCGGTTTTAATGCCATTGATAACTGAAGGGTTTAGATGATTTTTCAGAATTTTTATGAGGCTATCATGGGTGAATTGTGGTTCTATAATTTGATGACGGTGGTAAGTTGGGAATATGATTTTAAAGTTTACGGAGGAGTTGGGACCGATTTCAATAAAAATTTGGTTTTTATAGGCATTAATAGGAATTTCAACGTTGGGAATTAAGTTTTCGGGTGAACTTTCACCACTGTGTTGTGTTGAAGTGAGTGCATTTATATTTGATGGATTTACTATTCGAGAAAGGGCATCGGCTACAACATTAGTCTTGCCCGGTTTGTATTGCAACTCGTAATCGAACTCTTCTAAGAATGCTTTCCATCTCTTTAATTTGTTATTATGATTCTTGTTGCTTAGCGCAAATGTTAACGGCTGATGATCCGTAATAATCTTCACTTTTGCTGATAACTTCTTTTCTTTCTTTGAGATAACTTCTTAGAGCACTCAATGACTCAATGACCAAAATATGGCCAGCATTTCCTTTTCATTGGTGGCATACATTTCTTCTGCCTTATTGAGTGTCCTGGAGATAAAAGTAATAGGTCTGTCGTCTTGCGACAAAACGGCTCCTATTGCGAATTGAGAAGCGTCTGTTGTAAGTTGGAAAGGTTTTCCAAAGTCGGGGTACATTAGTACTACATCTGTTGAGGTTAGTGAAGTTTTTAATTTTTGAAACGCTTCTAGTGCCACTTTGGCATAGTCCTTCACAAAACGACGATAGCAGCCAGAAAGGGCAAGGAAGGAACGCAAGTCCTTTAAAGTTTGTGGTACAGGAAAATTCGTTATCGCCTCAACCTTAGTTGGGTTTGTACGAATCCCGTCGGGAGACACCACGAAGCCTAGAAACTCGACTTGCTTCTCAAAAAATCGGCATTTGTCCAATTGGACTTTCATTCTAGCTTTATAGAGCGTGTGAAAAATTTCACGAATGTGTTGAATATGCTGATCTTCAGTTTGGCTAAAAATTATGATGTCATCTATATAGACATAGCATATTTTGCCAATAAATTCTCGCAAAATATCGTCGAGGGCCCGCTGAAAAATGGATGGTGCATTTTTAAGGCCAAACGGAAGTCTTACGAATTCGTACTTTCCGTTATTAATCGAAAAGGCTGTTTTTTCCACATCCGATTCCTTTAAAGGGATCTGATGAAAACCACTTTTTAAGTCGAGGACCGTGAAGAATTTATTCTTTCCCAGTTGAGAGAGAACCTCATTTATTTCTGGGATAGGATAGCGGTCTGCGATCGTAACCGTGTTTAGCTTCCGGTAGTCGATCACTACCCTATATTGCTTATTGCCTTTGGAATCGGCTTTTTTAGGTACAACCCAGACAGGTGAGTTGTACGGAGATCTGGACGGTCTAATTATGTCATCATCGAGTAGTTGACGGATTTGACTCTCAACTTCTTCTTTGAGAGGCATGGGATACGGATAGAATTTGGTGTAAACAGGAGAATCTGTGGTGGTGCGAATCTCGCCCACAACTGTTGTTGTGTAAGTTAATTTTTCGTCCGGCTTGGAGAATAACGAAGCGCATTCTTCTACAAGTGAGTTGATAGCATTCTTCTGGGAATGGGACATATGGTCCATTTTTATATCTAAATTGTTAATAGCTTGAGAAATTTTTTGTTTCATTCTTATTTTTAAGACATTTTTAATTTATGTAGTTTTGTTCAGTGAAAATTGTGGCTGAAAGTTCTTTGAGGCTATCATTGCCGAGTATGGCATCGAAAGATTTGAGAGATGGTAACAGGAAGAATTTAATTTTAGTGTCTTTAAGACCAAACAGCCTTCCCGTGAATTTGACCTTGACGCGGTGGGAAGGCTTACGTCCTGTTTCCCCAGCAATCCAGCTGCGGTAGCAGAGACAACAAACAAAATTCAAAAACCCAATTATGAACCATGAATAAAGCTAATGAAAAAGATAAAATTCGAACGGGGATATACGTTCAAATGTCGGCAGGAGTCGCGACTGCCGGCACGGGCTTGGCCTCTAACGAGGATAAGTCGCCAGCGACTACAATAGCTTTACAAGGCGAAGCGGCTATCAAGCCTGACACAGTTTGCGGAACAACTGTTAAGACAGGGTCCGTGGGCTGTAGCGGGACTGATAAGCTACGCTCCGTTGGTAGTACTACCAACAAACCCAAACCCCACTTCAGTGGTAAGGCACCCTTGAGAAAAGGGTCTGCTGCAACCACTACGGCCAGGGACAGTACGTCCAGTAAGCCCCACTTCAGTGGTAAGGCGCCCTTGAGAAAAGGGTCTGCTGTAACCACTATGGTCAGTGGTAGTACTACCAATAAACCTCATTTCAGTGGTAAGGCGCCCTTGAAAAAAGGGTCTGCTATAACCACTACGAGACATCCCCTATCGCAAAGCGTTCGCGAATTGCGGAATGCTAAGAGGATCATCAAAAGACTAGGTGATAAACTAGAAACTAATGGTGACTCTAAGCAGGAAGCATCGCTAGCATGGGCCAAAAGCGTCATTGCTAGACAGCAAGATGCTGAGACCAGCGGTGACTCCACGTCAAAGCGACAAAGGTCCATTGAGGGAACCACTTCGGAACCCAAGCGCCCGAAAGTGCAGAAGACCAGCACGGTATCAACTGCGTTAAGGAAGGATGATCTTTCTTTTAGCGATGCGCTAAAATCCAATATAATAGTTGCAGTCATCGACAGAAGCGATATCGATGGCAAGATCTCAGTAGATCGCTGGGCAGTGGTAACAAGAGAGCTCTCGGTACGCTACCTGGACATCATGAAAGCCAATCCAGGACCACCCCCAGTTATTAGAGATAACGGCTGGCACCGAGGCCAAGTAAAGCTTATCTCTTGTGGAGATCAGAGATCTTGCGATCTATATAAGCTTGCTGTCAGCAAGTTAGGTGAGATCTGGACAGGCGCGAAGCTTGAGGTTGTTGCTAGAGAGCAAATCCCTACAAGGCCAAGGGCTCGCACCTGGATTCCAGAGGAACCTTCTCGACCGGATACAATCCTTAAAATCATACAAAGCAGTAATCCAGACCTGCCCACTCACAACTGGAAAGTTGCGAAAGTGGAGGAACCAAAGGGCGCTTCAAGATCTGCAATTATTGTAGTGAATAAAGAGTCCTTGGCTCCTCTACTGGCAACCAAAGGTGTGATTGGGTATGGATTTTCTTCGATTACTTTGAAAGTATATAAAAAAGACGAGGGTAACACCGTTCCTCCACAACAAATAGGTACTTCCACAGTCGAAGAATCTGCGGTAGACATCGACCCAGCAATGGAAATTGATGCTCCCAGCAGCTCTGAGACTGAAGTGAAGACCACAAACATCGCCGAAAAGGCTCCAGAAAATGTCGACAGTCTCTCCGAGAAGGAAGCTGAAGACTCCGTGAGGAAGGTCCATCTGAGTGAAGACGAACCCATTGGCTCGGACTCTGAAGCCGAGCTACTGGATTCGTCCTCTGAATCGGAAGACCTGAATCTAACCATGTTGGGGGTTGGTCTGGATGAGTGTAGCCAAAATGCTGCAACTACTTCAGATTAACCTTCAACATTCCATCAAGGCTTCGGCCTCACTTCTTCTCCGTCTGCACAAGAACCGAGAGGATATAGTCCTGATCCAAGAACCATGGATTGCCAAATCTGGAATTCAGGGACTCAGGACTCCTGGTTACTACTTGCTGTATGCATCGGACAAAGGTGAACCCAGATCCTGCATATTAGTTAAAAGTAGTTCTAATGTATATTTACTCCCTGATTTCAGCGATCGAGATATAACCGCCGCCAGAATGCACACCAATAATGGAACGTACTGGATAGTGTCGGCATATCTTGGCCACGACAACCCTGGCCCTCCTGGCGATACGCTCAAGAGGATCATCGCTGAGGCGAAAAGGCAAAATATCAGCCTCCTTATTGGGTGTGATGCTAATGCCCATCACACTGTTTGGGGAAGTACGAACATAAACGATAGAGGTGAGTCTCTTTTTGACTATATTCTTAGTACTAACCTTGTAGTCAGTAACATCGGTAATGAACCTACCTTTGTTACCAGAAACCGACAAGAAGTGCTAGACATCACTCTTGTCTCTGACACTATATATCAAATGATAACGAATTGGAAAGTATCAGAGGAACACTCATTCTCAGACCATAGATACATTCAATTCAGTTTAAATGATGTACCCACCACACGGCCAGTTTTTCGTAATTATAGGAAAACAAACTGGCAAACGTATAGAGATATACTGGAAAGATCGCTTACAGCCGAATCTCTAGATATCCCCTCCAACACCTCAGATCTAGATAACAAAGTCAAGGATCTGACACTAATCCTGAACAATGCAATGAATATTTCTTGTCCTCTTCTTCAAGTTAGAGGAAAAAAGAAACCTTATTGGTGGAATTCAGGATTAGAACCGCTCAGGAAAAGTTGCAGAAAACTCTTCAATCGAGCTAAATACACAAAAGAATCCTCAGATTGGGACTTATATAAAGAATCCTTAAAGATTTATAAGAAACAATTGAGGACAAGCAAAAGATCTTCATGGCGGAACTTCTGTAATAAAATAGAAGATACTTCTGAAGCATCCAGATTGAGAAAAATCCTCTCAACAAATCCAGTCATGCCAAGCTCTTTGAAAATGTCAAATGGCTCCTGGACAAATTCATGTGAAGAATCACTCAATTTGCTACTTGACACTCACTTCCCAGGTAGCTCGCAAAACATTTGCAACATTAACTCATTAGAGTCAAATAACAAAGGTATAAAGATCCGAGGGTTAATAACAAGGGACAAACTAAAATGGGCAATTAACAGCTTCGATCCATATAAATCGGCAGGACCAGACGGCATAATACCAGCCGAACTGCAAGTTGCTTTAGACATTATCTTACCCACATTAGAGATAATAATGAACAGTTGTCTAAACCTGGTTCATATTCCCCGTATATGGAGAGAAGTCAAAGTAGTCTTTATACCCAAAGCTGGTAAATGCTCCCACGTTACGCCCAAGGACCTAAGACCTATCAGTCTATCGTCATTTCTTCTCAAGACACTGGAACGATTGATTGACATTCATCTGCGTAGTGCTATAAAACCAAACCTTTTTTCTACAGCACAACACGCTTACTGCAAGGGAAAATCAGTAGAAACTGCGCTACACACCTTGGTACGCGCAATCGAATACTCCCTAGATCACAAAGAATACACTCTAGTTGCATTCCTAGATATAGAAGGCGCCTTCAACAATGTCGACAGCGCCGCAATAGCGAAGACACTGCAGAATCTCAATGTGGATAGCTCACTTGGTAACCTCATAAATTTCATGCTGAAAAGCAGAATTATAAATGCGGAACTAGGTAGCTTTACTACAAGAAGGTCAGTCAGTAGAGGAACCCCACAAGGTGGAGTCCTATCCCCACTTCTATGGAACATGGTAGTTAATGATCTGCTAATAGACCTAGAAGAAGAGGGATTCAAAGTGATTGCATACGCTGACGATATTGCCATTGCCGTATCAGGAAAGCACCCTCAAGTTTTAACAGAACTTATACAAACCGCTCTCAACAAGCTACTAAAATGGACAGATCGATGTGGCTTAGGTGTTAACCCCCATAAGACTGAACTAGTCCTTTTCACAAGGAAATACAAAATTCCTCAACTAGACCCTCCATCGATTAAAGGTGTTCCACTCACTTTCTCAGATCAAGCTAAATACCTGGGTCTTATTTTAGACAAAAAGTTAAGTTGGAAACCTAATATACAGGAAAGAGTAAGGAAAGCCACGGTAGCTCTCTTTTCTTGTAAAAAAGCCGTAGGGAACAAGTGGGGCTTGTCTCCACAAATTACTCACTGGCTATACACTGCGGTCATCAGACCGATACTTACTTACGGGGTGACTGTATGGTGGACGGCCTTAGATAAAGCGATTAATCGCGATAAACTAAGCAGAGTTCAACGTTCAGCGTGCATGTGCATCAGCGGAGCTCTCCGCTCGACACCTTCCGCTGCACTAGACATACTACTCAACCTGACACCCCTAGATATTTACAGCAAACAAATGGCCGCGAGCACAGCCATACGTCTCAAAGCCATCTCTCAATGGACCAATAACTCTATTGGCCATACCACCATTCTGAATTTATTCGGAACTCTACCAAGTCACTCTGACTACATCACTCCCTCTTTGGTCTTCGATAAAAACTTTGAAGTCACCATTCCCTCAAGGTCAGCTTGGGAGGAAGGGACTTTGGCAGATAACAAATCAGTAAACTTTTTTACAGATGGATCGAAGACTGAAAACGGAGTGGGTGGTGGAGTGTACTCAGATGGACTAAATCTTAGTCTCTCCTTCCGCCTACCAAACCATTGTAGCGTATTCCAAGCGGAAATTCTGGCGATAAAGGAAGTATTGTCCTGGCTTAAAGAAAACGTGATATCTAACACGGATATCCGTATCTTCTCAGACAGTCAGGCTGCTTTGAAATCCCTAGCATCAGTCTCTGTAAACTCCATTACAGCCCAAGACTGTCGTTCGTCTCTAATGGAGATGGCCAAACAGTTTAACATTCACCTATTCTGGGTGCCGGGTCACAGGGACATTCCGGGGAATTGTAAAGCCGACGAACTCGCCAGAATTGGAACGGAAATGCCTATCTTACCTATTCTTACCCGAAAAGGCAAATATAGGTATGCCCATAGCTACAAGTAAACTTATGCTGAAACGAATCGCTCTGGAACAATCGAATACAAGATGGCTTAATACTACCACTTGTATGGCGACCAAGCGGATCTGGCCTAAACTGGATCTGAAACGGTCAAAATGTCTATTGTCCCTCAGTAGATCTCAGATCAGCTCCGTCATAGGTGTCATAACTGGACACTGTCTCATAGGTAGACACGCCGCACGTCTCGGTGTGCTATCAAACGATTTCTGCAGGAGTTGCATGGACGAAGAGGAAGAGGAGACAATCCCACACCTTCTTTGTACATGCCCTGCTCTCTCTTACAGACGCAAACTTCATCTAGGAGAACATTTCTATAATGAACCAAGCGATCTCATAGACAAAGACATTAAAAGTCTCCTTCGCTTCATCAGAAGCTCCAAATGGTTTTAACTAATAGGAAACCTTCTTATTTTTGTTCCCTATTAGATCGTGGTATCACAATGGACCTCCAATGGTCTAAGTGTGTCAGACGCTTTAATGACGGCCACTTTAACCTAACCTAACCTAACCTAAGACCAAACAGATTTGTTTCAACATGGTGGCTTATCTTAGTGCTGCCGCCAATTGAGTTAGCGTAAAAACATTCTTTATTGGGAATGGGGTTAGAGACTAGAGAGGGCTGGATATAGTTGCGGTTTGACCCTGTATCTATAAGAATTTCTAAAAAATTCCCACTCTTCGTTTTAACCTCGATGTAAGGCAACGAAGAGTTCGTTAACCTAATAAATAGATGTCGGAAAAATCTTCGACATTACTAGAGTTTTTTGGATTTGTATATTCTGTCGGCTCCTCTGGTATAAAATTTTCTAAAGGTTCGTCATATTTGCTGTTTTCGTACTCTAAGTTTTTGTTATATTCCGCAAGCTCGTCTTCTACTGTATTAATATGGAAATTTTGTTGGGGTCTTGGGGGATAGGATCTTTGGTTAGAAACCCCAGGTTGTGCCCTCGTTTGGGAACTTTGAGGTTCATACTTTAACTGCGGCCTTGCTCCGTAAGGAGTTTGCGGTCTTGTTGGAGGATTTGATCTTATGTTAGGTTGGTTAGGTTGTGGAATGGGAATTTGATTTGGGACGGGTGGACGATATTGATTGTTAAAGTGTGCGTAATTATGGACGGGTGGACGGTTCGAAAAATCATTGTTCATTCTAGGATAGTTGTTATTTTGATTCAAATAGCGAGGTTGTTGCATGTTATGCGAAGGGAAAGGTCTTGAAGGAGTTTGGTACTGATACTGGATGTTCGGTGTATGCCTTGGTGGATTCTGTGGAGAAGGGTGTGAATACTTTTTCACTGCTCCCTGATTATTAAACGCATGGTTTGACCTGTAATTCTGATTTTCCAGCTTTAGGCAAAGATTTAATGCGTGAGGTAAATCAAGTGGTTCTCGTATTCCGAGCAACCGAGGAAGGTCACCTTTAAGACCTCGAATAAAAGTATCGAGAGCCTTATCTCGATATGTTTGGGTCAGCAAACTCAAGGATTCTGAGCTCACTTCCAAACATGATAGCTTATTAAGTATCAAAGAGAGATGTGAATACACCCTTTGATAAAATTCTTGGATCGAGGCATTTCTTGCACTAAGGATAGCATTTGGTATTCTAAAGTACCTAAGTCGCGCTTGTCGGCGTAGTGCATGGCTAGACAGCGGGATATGCTTTCCCAATTTAAGGGAATATTATAGGCCTCAAGAGCCGTGTCTGCGTTACCCGTTATCTTGTTTCTTATGGTGCTCAATATTCCAAAATATTTTGGGGTGCCTCTAAAAGGCTCATATAATTGTAGTACCCGATCTATACTTTTTTTCCAGGAGCTAAATTCTCCTGGATCACCCGAGAAATTCCTAAGGCACCTAACAACGTCAGGTATCTTGTCCATATCGGACAAACTGTTCCGGTGTATAGGATCAATAGCTTGTTCCACACCGGGAAATGGATTAGTATTTGGATTTAAAACTTTTTGGAATAAGTTGTGTCCATGTTCTTCAAATACGCGTTGGACAATAGATGAAATTAGCGCATTAAGTGCAGGGGTTGATTGGGGCTCTGAGGGTAAGTCGTTACGAGAATTTGTAGACTGAAAAGAGGAATTTGGGTTTTCGTGACGCAACTCTGATGAGGGATTTATTTGAGGAATTGTGTTATTAATTTGGGGCGTTATAATAGGATGTCCACCACTGCTAGTGGTTGTACCTGATCTTAGGTCTGGCATGGCAAAGTTTTTTTTATTGAATTTTTTATAAAATGAAAATTAAATAACCTTTACTTAATTTATAGTTACTTTCAGTTTCATAATTAATTATTGTTGCTTTCAGTTTTTCTTGGCAACAATTTTTTAATAATATTTTGTATAAAATGGAAATTATTGAAAAATAAAAAGAATTATTATATTTTTTGCTTAATTTTAAGTTACTTCTGGTGTCTTAGTTAATCGAATTAATCGTTGCTTTTAATTTCTTAGTTTATTAGATACTTTGACTTTTTTTTATTTAAATGAACCAGGCACTTATTAATATTATTTTCAATGGTTAAAATATCTTATAAACTATTCTTACATTAACAACAGGAACTTCATCGTTATGTTGAAAGGTATGATGATGATGGAGCGGCTAGTTTCCAAACTTCCTTTTCCTCCGATTATATTTAACGGCTACTCAGGGGCCTCGTTTCTCCACACTTCCTGCTGGATACACTTGAACTGTTTCTGTCTATTTTTAATGTTCGCGTAATTTACATACACGTAGACCACTGGCCGATATTGTACCACTTAGGGACTTAATATATCGGTTGTTTTTTAAAGCAAAAAGATAACACTTCTTGAGGGTTTTTTTTCCGAACGACCGCGAAGGGTTTGTTAAATTAACGACCGTTGGCACTTTTTACTTTATCCAGTGGTCCCTGCTCGGGCGCCAAATAAGTTCACAAGTGTAAATTAAACTTAAAAAAATATTTTTCGGAGCTAGAGCTCTTTATTCTTTCAACACTTATTATAAACTGAACTTACAAATTACCTTTTCTTACAAAACTAATATAAATTATCTTAACCTATGGGAGCCGCCAGCGTACGTGCAGGAATGCGCTTGGTGTCATCTTCTGGATGTTGGATGTTCTTTGCCAGACGTATAGTCAGCATTTTCAGGCACTGCGCGTGCATCATTCGTGGAATCGTGGGAATGATGATGATGTTTAAATATTTGCTGCATTAACTTATACACTAACGTCATAAAATAGATATAAACACAATGCCCCCGGAACCTTTCAGTTGCTAAGCCACAAATCATAAAACATAGAAATAAACAATAATCCATAATCGCAGCTCGCAGGTAGTTTTTTATGTCTAACCCAATTGCATTTTGCAATAGACTTATTTTTTTATTATAGGTGCACTGAAATTTGTCCCAATAATAAAAACAAAAATTATTAATTTTATCTTTTCGAAGTAAAGTTTACACCTAAATATATTTTCTTTTTATCTCACCAGATGAAATAGTTTTTTAGACATCAAGCTATGAAAGAAAAATAAACCATGATCATATCTTATTCAAAGAAAGTCTATCGCTGGAAATTCATTTCTATTTTACTGTGAGCGAAGCTATAAACAAAACTCACCCTCCTTGTCCTTAGTGCTTCTGCTTCAGTTCAGTATGATGATCATTGATCGCAGCAGCGTCATTGACAACAACGTCAGTATGTATACATCTTTGTTTTCTTTTTTCAGTGATTTTTCTGTCTCTTTCAGAATTAAAGAGTAGAGCAGAGAAATTTAAAGAGACCTGCGCAGTAGGTTGGCCAACTGAATTGGTTCAAGCTATAATATTACTCGTAGATAGCAATGGTGGCGAGTTGAATACTGAACGTATGTAAAATTGCAGGTAGCGAGCAAATAGATAAAGACGTAAGAGGTGGAAGAGATGTTGTGGAGAATGATAGCGGTGATGAAGTTGAAGTTATAAGTTATGAAGGCAGTACTTTTGTTGAAATAGATGTAGGTAAAGATGAAGATGATTCAGACACATAGAAAACCGTTGAATAAAGTGAAGAAGTAGATGCCGTTGATGATGAAGATATCGTAGGTAACGTAGGAAGTGGAGTTGTGTTGATAATGAAGTTGATGCTAATGATGAAGATTTAGAAGATAATGAAGTAGGCGATGATGATGGCAGAAATGTGGAAGATGTTGAGGAAAAAGAACTTGAAGGTTTTAAAGCTGCCGATGGTGTTGTAGAGGCGGTTGATGACTTTAATGATGCATTATTATTTGAAGTCGATGGTTTATTAGCCGATTTTGATAATAGTGTTGGCTTCTTGGTCTTTTTATTTAAAGGTGTGAGAGCTACATTTGTTCTTTTTAAAATATTCCGGGTGACATGGACAGGAACAGGAGGTTGTTTTGCTTTCGGAGATGATAATAATAATGTTGTCTTCTTTAAGTTACATATTATTGGTGATTTAGGTAAAATTCCTTTAGTTGTGGATGTATGATAAAGTGATAGGTGCTCTTTCATAAAAGCAACCGCGTCAATAAGTTTATCGATTTTTACCTCCAATGTTTTACCTCTCAAGTTTTCCATATTGTAATTTTTTATAAGACAATTTTTATTTGACTTGACTGTAAAACTTATTATTGGTTGGTTGTGTTATTCGATGAACGTGGTAAAGTTGGAATAACAAAAAACATATGTGACCCGGTCTATGAAAAGGTGGCTTATGACTCAAAAACAAAATTTCGATAAATCAGCTGGTAAAGGTAAACAATGCATTTATTTATTTTTTATTTATTTATTTATTTATTTCGAAAGGCTATACACATTAAGATATACATACATATATCTTATAAACTAGTGTTAACCTATAAAATTAAACAATGAGAGCATTTTAAAAGCAAAAATTAAAAATTAAATAACATTTGTTGGCAAAAATTATACAATAAAATTAAATCGAAGTACTAATTGAAGAAGAACAGAGAAGTAAAAAAGAAAAAGAAGAGATGATAATAAAGGCGGATAGGAAAAGGATAAACTGAGAAAGGTGAAATGATAGAGTATAAACAAAAATTTTAAGATACTGACAAAAATTGTCTTACTTGGGCCTTAAAATGTGTATTGTTGTTGGTTCTCTTGATATGGCGAGGCAAAGAATTCCACAGACGTGAAGCGTTAATGAAAAATTGCAGCTCAGACGTTAGGGAGGCGTAGCGGGGTTGAATCAATTGGTTAGATCTGGCTGAGGAGGCCCTCGTAATTCTCTGAAAAAGATATGGTGGTTGGGTTGTGTACAGGATATCGGAAAGCAAGGATAGTGTGCGAAACTGAAAGTATTTCTCGAGTGACATGCTAAGTAAACAATTCAAAAGATTAGATACCCTGTCGTACCTACGTAGTCCAAAGATGTATCTAATGATGTGATTGAAGACGACATTCAGCTTTCTTTTGCAAGCACAATTACAACTGGAGAAAATTTCGCAGCCATAGACTAAAATGGGAAGAATTAAACTTTTCGCAAGCATTGCACGCGTCTTGAACGGTGTGTATGACTGGGAGACCCAGAGCACGCGTAACGTTCCGTATGCCTTACCGACTACACCGTTAATGTGCTTATCCCAAGTAAGATTCCGCGTTAAGGTTATTCAGAGATTTCGAGCGGAATTCACATATTCAACTGTTTTATTATTTAAAGTTACCTGAGGGAAGTAGGTTAGATCTAAAATTTTTTTAAATTTCGTCAGTTTCTCGGTTTCAACAAGGATGGCGACGAAGAAAACTACTTAATATTGCTAGATAAATATTTTTTGTTGCAAAATAGCTTTTTTTTTGGTAAAATCATTTTTGTAGCGTTCAATCCTTTTTTTTCATTTTCAATTTCATGTATTAGCTATCTTGATTCTGGATTTTTAATAAAATTCTGTTTTTCTTTCATTTGTGCTCTTTTTTCTCTACATTTTTAGTACACTTCTAAGCAAGTTAGGACTTTCTGGTTTTCATCATGTGAAAGAGCGTCTCAAAAACTATCCCAACCAAAAACAAAGTGAAAAATAATTTTTTCAGTCATAAGTCACCTTCTTATAGGCCGGGTCACATATGGAGAAATTGATATGGTGTGTCCCAACTAACAATTTTACTTCTATATTCATCTAGAGAAGCTTCTTATTACTATTTCTTGCACACATTTAAGGGTTGTATAAAACTACAAAGAGTTAAAAGGGCGACTTTTTTTAACTCCTATTCCACCTTTATGGAGTAAATTGTGTTACTCCGAAGAACATACTTATCGTTATGTTATAAAGGTAATATATGCTTTATTGCAGCAATTGCATCGATAGTGGAAATGAAAAGAAGATTTACTGTCACAAGAATAAAATACTTATAGGAGTATGTGGAAAATAAAAAAAAAAATTTATTTGTGTGCTTATTTGATTTCATTTTTATTTTGATGCTTTTCTTGCATGTTTTTTGGCTTTTCCGCGTGATTTCTGTAAAGATCTTAGAGTTGATTATTTTTTATGATTTCATTTTTACTTTTATTTTTAAAATTAATTTAAAAATTACTTACACGTGAAGGCAGAATGTGGGAATCGAACTCGGGTCCTCTCGCACCAAATCTCTTGCTCGCTAACCGCTCGGCTAAACTAGCATATGTAAAACCTAGCGTTGAATTGGGATCACTTTTATCATGAATTATATCCTATAAAGCCACATAGGCTTTCTTTATAGGTGCTTTTAAGACTAAAATATTAGAAGATGGCGATAATTATCGCTTCGTACTCGTTATTCGCATAAGCTGGAGTTTTGGTATACCTAGCATATGTTTCAGTATTAATTTATTGATAAATTGATTATTCTCAGCTTCTTCATCGAAAATCTAGCTGTTTAAAATGTGTTAAAGCTAAAAAAAATTGTAAAACATAGTTTTTTCTTAAGAAACTGCTTGATTCGAGTTTTATATGAATGAAACTTTAATTTATTTTTTCAAATAAACGGCACCTAGAATTCTAATATTTTTTTTTTCGATTAATTTTAAAAATCTATAATTCGATAGAATATTGAAATTAAGATTTTTCTGGCTACCTACCATAGAATTTTTTTTTCTAATTTTGAATTTCTCATTATCGACTTGTCAGAAAGGCTTGTTAAAAGTTGAAAAAACTCCTATCCAAACTTGAAAAAGAAAACATTTTTTGGATTAAAAAAAACAGGCCAATATTTTTTTTATATTCAATTTTTGACCGTAAAATAATAAAAACTGAAAGTTTGTTGTTCTCAAAAATGTTTTAAAAACTTTTGTATATAAAAACTTTTTTTTTTTAAGAATCCGCTACAATGACTTTCGTTTTTTGATAAATTCATATTTTCGAAAAAAAAAGAGTTTTTAAAAAATATTTTTTTTTGTTCAAAAACTTTATTTTATTTTAAATTTTCAGTCTTTACATTTAGGTTAGTTCGTTTGACCCAGTCCTACATTTAATTTATACCTAGATTGCACATTTTGTTGTTGTAATAAATAGTGTGGCATATTTCCCTCATGTGTACAAAAGCACGTGGTGCATTCTGGGTCAATGACTCATTTTGACTGCATACATTTGCACAGTTTTATAATAGTACTATAGGAACTATATTCCACTATAAGAGTCCGACAGAAAAATTGATCATGATTATAGAGTCTTGACTTAAATTGTCCAATAATGATTCTATAAAGATAACGAATAATAAATTAAGACTTTTATAGCAGTTTGTTGGGATTACTATTGGAGTATAAACTGTCCTGTGATTTTATAGTAGCAATAGGTGCGTTTTATTATTCACAAATCTATCTGGATCCGGATCTGGATCTTCCCTTAAAAATAAAACGATACGGATCTTAGTGACAGCAGTGTCCGTCCGTCCGTCTCTTTTTATCCTTTGGTTTCTAAATTTTCAATTATTTCTTGTCTTTTTTCTTTACACTATACCTCACACTACCTTACCATAAAAAGCCATCTACTCGCCAGTGTAATAACTGATTTTTGGATCTTTGAAATAGATCCCGATAGAAAACAGGATCCCAAATTGTTTTTGTAATACATGTTAAAACTTAATCCAGATCCGGATCCAGATAGATTTGTGAATAATAAAACGCACCTAATATAGTATGATTAAAGGACAATTGAGTCTTTACGCCTATAGAGGTGATGAAAAACGCTCCAGAGAATGTCTAGCCGATGCATTATATCCAGTTTTACTCCTATAGCTATTTGACCTCCAGCAAGAATGGTTATATGAGCACTATAGCTACGAATGATTCTTTAATTTCAGAAATAGGAAGCAAAATTGTTAGTTGGGGTGTATTAGGTTATCGTGTATTTGAATATGAGCTTATATAAAAGCTTCAAAAGTCGGTAATGTAGCGTTAAATTTCACCAGATGATCGTATCAATGTAGCAGTGTAAGTAAAAACGAAACAAATAGGTGTTGTTTGAAGTGTCTGTATTGGTTAGGTTAGGTTAAAGTGGCTGTCATTAAAGCGTCTGACACACTTAGACCATTAGAGGTCCATTGTGATACCACGATCTAATAGGGAACAAAAAGGTTTCCTACTAGTTAAAACCATTTGGAGCTTCTGATGAAGCGAAGGAGACTTTTAATGTCTTTGTTTATGAGATCGCTTGGTTCATTATAGAAATATTCTCCTAGATGAAGTTTGCGTCTGTAAGAGAGAGCAGGGCATGTACAAAGAAGGTGTGGGATTGTCTCCTCTTCCTCCTCGTCCAAGCAACTCCTGCAAAAATCGTTTGATAGCACACCGAGTCGTGCGGCGTGTCTACCTATGACACAGTGTCCAGTTATGACACCTATGACGGAGCTGATCTGAGATCTACTGAGGGACAATAGACATTTTGACCGATTCAGATCCAGTTTAGGCCAGATTTGTTTGGTCGCCATACAAGTGGTAGTATTAAGCCATCTTGTGTTTGATTGTTCCAGAGCGATTCGTTTCAGCATAAGTTTACTTGTAGCTATGGGCATACCTATATTTGCCTTTTCGGGTAAGATAGGCATTTCCGTTCCAATTCTGGCGAGTTCGTCGGCTTTGCAATTCCCCGGAATGTCCCTGTGACCCGGCACCCAGAATAGGTGAATGTTAAACTGTTTGGCCATCTCCATCGGAGACGATCGACAGTCTTGGGCTGTAATGGAGTTTACAGAGACTGATGCGAGGGATTTCAAAGCAGCCTGACTATCTGAGAAGATACGGATATCCGTGCTAGATACCACGTTTTCTTTAAGCCAAGACAATACTTCCTTAATCGCCAGAATTTCCGCTTGTAATACGCTACAATGGTTTGGTAGGCGGAAGGAGAGACAAAGGTTTAGTCCATCTGAGTACACTCCACCACCCACTCCTTTTTCAGTCTTCGATCCATCTGTAAAAAAGTTTACTGATTTATTACCTGTCAAAAAGCCCCTTCCTCCGAAGCTGACCTTGAGGGAATGGTGACTTCAAAGTTTTTATCGAAAACCAAAGAGAGAGTGATGTAGTCAGAGTGACTTGGGAGAGTGCCGAATAAATTCAGAATGGTGGTGTGGCCAATAGAGTTATTGGTCCATTGAGAGATGGCTTTGAGACGTATGGCTGTGCTCGCGGCTATTTGTTTGCTGTAAATATCTAGGGGTGTCAGGTTGAGAAGTATGTCTAGTGCAGCGGAAGGTGTCGAGCGGAGAGCTCCGCTGATGCACATACACGCTGAACGTTGAACTCTGCTTAGTTTATCGCGATTTGTCGCTTTATCTAAGGCCGTCCACCATAGGGTCACCCCGTAGGTGAGTATCGGTCTGATGACCGCAGTATATAGCCAGTGAGTAATTTGTGGAGACAAGCCCCACTTGTTCCCTACGGCTTTTTTACAAGAAAAGAGAGCTACCGTGGCTTTCCTTACTCTTTCCTGTATATTAGGTTTCCAACTTAACTTTTTGTCTAAAATAAGACCCAGGTATTTAGCTTGATCTGAGAAAGTGAGTGGAACACCTTTAATCGATGGAGGGTCTAGTTGAGGAATTTTGTATTTCCTTGTGAAGAGGACTAGTTCAGTCTTGTGGGGGTTAACACCTAAGCCACATCGATCTGTCCATTTAATTAGCTTGTTGAGAGCGGTTTGTATAAGCTCTGTTAAAATTTGAGGATGCTTTCCTGATACGGCAATGGCAATATCGTCAGCGTATGCAATCACTTTGAATCCCTCTTCTTCTAGGTCTATTAGCAGATCATTAACTATCATGTTCCATAGAAGTGGGGATAGTACTCTACCTTATGGGGTTCCTCTACTGACTGACCTTCTTGAAGTAAAGCTACCTAGTTCCGCATTTATAATTCTGCTTTTCAGCATGAAATTTATAAGGTTACCAAGTGAGCTATTCACATTGAGATTCTGCAGTGTCTTCGCTATTGCAGCGCTGTCGATATTGTTGAAGGCGCCTTCTATATCTAGGAATGCAACTAGAGTGTATTCTTTGTGATCTAGGGAGTATTCGATTGCGCGTACCAAGGTATGTAGCGCAGTTTCTACTGATTTTCCCTTGCAGTAAGCGTGTTGTGCTGTAGAAAAAAGGTTTGGTTTTATAACACTACGCAGATGGATGTCAATCAATCGTTCCAGTGTCTTAAGAAGAAATGACGATAGACTGATAGGTCTTAGATCCTTGGGCGTAACGTGGGAGCATTCACCAGCTTTGGATATAAAGACTACTTTAACTTCTCTCCATATAAGGGGAATATGAACCAGGTTTAGACAACTGTTCATTATTATCTCTAACGTGGGTAAGATAATGTCTAAAGCAACTTGCATTTCGGCTGGTATTATACCGTCTGGTCCCGCCGATTTGTATGGATCGAAGCTGTTAATTGCCCATTTTAGTTTGTCCCTTGTTATTAACCCTTGGATCTTTATACCTTTCTTATTTGACTCTAGTGAGTTAATGTTGCAAACGTTTTGCGAGCTACCTGGGAAGTGAGTGTCAAGTAGCAAATTGAGTGATTCTTCACATGAATTTGTCCAGGAGCCATTTAACATTTTCAAGGAGCTTTGCATGACTGGATTTGTTGAGAGGATTTTCCTCAATCTGGATGCTTCAGAAGTATCTTCTATTTTATTACAGAAGTTCCTCCATGAAGATCTTTTGCTTGTCCTCAATTGTTTCTTATAAATCTTTAAGGATTCCTTATATAAGTCCCAATCTGAGGATTCTTTTGTGTATTTAGCTCGACTGAAGAGTTTTCTGCAACTTTTCCTGAGCGGTTCTAATCCTGAATTCCACCAATAAGTTTTCTTTCTTCCTCTAACTTGCAGAAGAGGACAAGAAATATTTATTGCATTGTTCAGGGTTAGTGTCAGATCCTTGACTTTGTTATCTAGATCTGAGTTGTTGGAGGGGATATCTAGAGATTCGGCTGTAAGCGATCTTTTCAGAATATCTGTATACGTTTGCCAGTTTGTTTTTCTATAATTACGAAAAACTGGCCGTGTGGTGGGTACATCATTTAAACTGAATTGAATGTATCTATGGTCTGAGAATGAGTGTTCCTCTGATACTTTCCAATTCGTTATCATTTGATATATAGTGTCAGAGACAAGAGTGATGTCTAGCACTTCTTTTCGGTTTCTGGTAACAAAGGTAAGAATATAATCAAAAAGAGGACTCACCTCTATCATTTATGTCCGTGTCTGTATTGGAGAACGGCAGAAACATACACTAAAATTGTACTCACCGGGAGGTTAGACAAAAAAAAAATATATTGCAAAATCTCGGTTAGAGAGAGAATTATACAACTATTTGTTATGACGTTTATTTTAATAGAATTAAAATTTAAAATAAACGACTAAACACTTTAATTTATAAAAAACTATATAAAATTTAGATCACAAAAGCGTAAATTGAATACTTTAACACAAATTTAATTAAAACTTAAAAGGTTTTCAGAATAAAATAAATAAAAGATAAAAGTGATAGAACATTTTTTTAGCTTTAAAAAAATGTATAAGACTTACTTAATTTTGTAAAATTTACTGTTATCTATCAATATTTTTTTCCATTGTCGGTGTTTTTTCCTTAGAAAATTGTCCCTCCTACACAAATGGGCCAAGATAGAACCCCTTCTATTTAAAAAAAATGGTTGCAAGTAAATGTAATCAGGCACTTAAATTTATTCTTGCATACCAATTTTCTTAATGTTGAAAATAAATATTTTTGATAATTTGGGCATGTTTGTTCATGACATTTAATTTCAAAGACTATTTGGTAATGCGTTTATTCACATTCATTAATAGTTTGGTACAGCAAATCTTTATAAAACTGTTTCTTCAAATTATAAAAAATAAACCATAATTGACAAGAAGTTTATTTTCCTACTTGTTTTAATTTCGTACGTTAATTTAATGTAATATCAAAAGTTATAAATTTTTATCTGTGAAGTTTTCGTCTACTCAAAAATGGAAAATGTGAAACTTGCTGCACGTAAGAAAAGTTTATCTAGAGGTTCTGTTGCAGAAAGGGTAATGATGTTTGAGAAGTGCCCTGAGATTAAAGAGCCTTCTAAAATCAAGATAAAAAGTTTGGATGAATCTTTTACCAGAGTAAGTCATTGAAGACACTCTTTTTCCATTTGAGGTTTGTTTACTTACCATCAATATGCTTTGAAGCTATCTAAGTATAATTATTATGGAAATTATAATAATATCTATGCGGTTAATGTGGTGCTAATTTTTGTCCTGAATTAGTCGCCAATATTATATTTAGTATGATTATGATATAGTGCCAACGTTTTTTTAGTCTTTAAAAGTATTAAAAAGTTTGTATGGTCGATACAAGAATTTCGAAAAATAAACCTGTATCGAAAATCAAGTAAGTAATTCTTTTCTTTAAATTTATATTCCGAATGAAATAATATTTTAATTTAAACTGATGGAACACAAGCGCAAGCAGTTTATCAATTTCTCAAAATGAAATGAATGATTCTTATTGTTTTTTTTTTATAAAATTTTAGAATAACTGTACTAATAGAAATGAAATAATATTTCCAACTAGTGTTTCTTATTATAATTTTTACTTGCGACTCGAGATTTTGATCAAAGTTGACATTACGATGATAGCGAAGACGAAAAAAGTGGGTCTGGCAATTCTGTCTGTCTGTTCGATTACAGCTTAACGGCTCGGCCGATTTTCTTCAAACTTGGTAGATATGGGTTTTAATTTTTGATTTGATTTTTTAAGACCAAAAATAACGGTATCTGCCATACGATTTTTTTCGAAATTTTATAAATATTTTTTTTTCTCAAAAACTGTCCCAACGATTTAAAAAAAAAAATTTTAAAAATTTAATGTAATTAAACTTAGGTAATGGTTGAAAAAATTTTTCTAAAAAATGAGTAGTTTTGGTACCCCCTTTGGGACCATTTTTTTTTGTTTTTCATTTTCTCAAAAACGGTACCACCGATTTTGATCTTTTCTTTATGATAAAGCTTCCGTGCAGTTTGAATATTATTGTGTATTCAAATTTTCCAAAAAAAATTTTTTTCATTTTTAAAAAAACTTTCAAAACTTTTTTTTAAAACACATTATTTCGAAAACCCCACTCATAATCATACGAACTTGATAAATAAAAGTTTGGAAAAATAGTCTACAGGATATGAGAAAAATAAATTCATTTTACCTTAAAGTAACGGTACACTCCATACAAATGTTAAAAAATGGTTTTCGAAAATCGTATTTCACTCGAAAACGGTTCCGAGAATTTTGCTTGATTTTTTTTTCTTTCTATTATTTTTTAATATCTGTAATTTAATAAAAAAAATTTGAAAACAAGATATTATTGACTGTACCTACCATAGACCGATTTTTTTTAAATTTTGAATTTCTCATTATCAGCACAACGGATTTTTATGAAACTTCTAAGAGAGAAGCTTCTAAAAAGTTTAAAAAATATTGCATTTCAAAACTTTAAGAAAAATATTTTTTTGAATTTTGAAAAAAAAAAATAATTTTTTTTCTTTTATAAAAATTCAATATCTCGAAAACGGCTCAATACTTTTGTTTTGTAAATTTAATTTTTATTCATACAATAATAAAAACTTCAAATTGGCGTACCAACATTTTTTCTTAAAAATGTTTTAAAATTTTCTTATATAAAACTTTATTTTGTAAGAAACCACTACAAAGACTTATAATTTTTGTTCTTGCATAAATCTATGTATATTTGCTTGAATCACATGGCATCCTATTCTTATCTTTAACTACTAAAGAAGTTTTTTTTAGTCATTCAAAATATGAATTTTATGCTTATGAACAGTTTCTCTAATAACATTTAATTTTGAAATTCTTAGTCTTTTACATAGGAACAAGTTCATGCGACCCAGTCGTGCATTTTATTTAATTTATTTTCCAATACAAAAAATGATGAAATATTTATTTTTACCAACCTATAATAAGTTATTTTATTTAATGAAATTTTCAAAATGGTTCAACGCATACCATACTTAAGTCTATAATAATAGCTAATAAAATTTTGAATTATCTTTTCTACGAATAGTAAACACCTGCTCATAAGAAAATTAAGTGGGTATAAAAAGTTTTAGGTGTCAAGAATTTGAATATTGATTTAAAATTCTTTAGGTGACTTTCGACACCATTTGTAAGTATCTCAAAAAGTACATTATATGAGAAAAAGGAACCTAAAATACAAAACTTAAAAACATAAATACATCCGCTAAAGGGTTTGGTGCATATATGGGCAAATCTCAGAAACTTTTGACTTTAGACTTTTGAAAACGCGTAAAGAGAAAATAACTAAGCACACCTTTAAAATTAAGTTTATAGCACCATTGTTACATCAGAAAATATAATTGATGGTGTTCCTCTTTTATTAACGAATGCTTAAAAAATTCTCACTCATTTTCTGGCGACGCACTATGGGACCAAGTGCAAACCATCTCAAAAATCCATAACTTTTTCGTTTCTCAATATTTTCTTTTGAAATTTTGCACACTTATACTTGTATAATCAAGAATTTAAAATATTAAAACGTTTCAGATAGAAATAAATTATTTTATTTTTTTTTAATAAAATAAAATAACAAATTTGTAGATTTTGTTTCATTTATATGGGAAAAATTTGTTGGAGCAAGAATTATTGCAACAATTTGGATAAAATTTGTTTTCTTCTTTTACCGGTGAAAACATTTGAAAGTAGTTTTTTGTAAAATCCGCCCACTACCGAAAATTTGTTTTTGAGGTTTTTTAAACTTAAGACATCGCATGTATATTTTTTCTGCCCACTTTCCCGCCTACTTTCACTCCCCTGTTTTTAGTAAAATCCATGTACTGCCACGCCCCTTTTTGATATATGAAAGTTTTTCGCCCTTAAGACAAAAAAAAAAAGAATTCAAAAGTACACCTTATTACTAGGTATATTAATTAATGTCTAAAAGTTCTTAACCCAACTAACATTTCAATTTCTTTTAGCTTAGAAATATGGATATGCTGCAAGTTTCAATTTATATAATGCTTCTATACAGCCTTCTTCAAAACTTATTTTCTTATAGAAGTCGTGGTTTCAATACCATCTTCTTTTAAACCTTTTACAAGTAAGACACAGAAGATTATTCGAGGCTAGAACACATTTTTCGGATGTGGTTTTATAAATGAAAGTAGAGAGGCTGGAATTTGTATAAAGATTGCAAGGTGATATGATATCGAAGTTTACGTCAGTGCGTTTTCAAAAGGTTTCTATAAGAATTTCCTAAAAGCTATATAGAATACTTCTCTTAAGCATAGCAGACTTTAAGAAAAAGCCTTTAAAGAAAATGATAATGCTCAGGCTTCTAAGAACTCTGTAAAAGAAACTTAAAAAAATGATACATTTTATCTTCATTAGGTTAGGAATATTGAATTGAAGTATGTCTACTATATGGAAAAAAATAAAAAAATCAGGAAATTACTATAGGTCATTAGCTACAAGGCGGTCTTTATTGCTCCAAAGAGCTCGCCAATTTGACCAGCAGAAAAATATAAATCACCAGCAGCATGCATGCACAACGAGACATCCGACATCAGAACTTTTTGAACAATCTTTAAGTGCGTTTTGTTATTGGTTTTTAATTATTTTTACACATTTATTTTATTTTACTATTTAGACATTACTCAAGTAAGTACAAGTAAGAGCATCGACATCCCTATGATAGATAGCATAGACAATGAGTTTGATTGTTTGTCCTGTGAGTCTGAAGAGTCTAGCGAAGATGAAGGTGAAGTGACAAAAAACCAAAATTTAAGAAAAAACCTTCGAAAGTGGGCAGTTGAATTTCGGGTTAACCATTCGGCTCTTAAAAGTTTAATTGCAATTATAAACGAGCGTTTCGAAAAAGGTGCGAGGTTATTACCTGAAGATCCGAGAACATTTCTGCAAACTCCGCATTCCATTAAGATACAAACAATAAATGATGGAGAGTACTGGCACAATGGCTTGGAAAATTGCTTAAAAGAACTTTTCTCACACGTATCTGAGTCAAAAACCATTTCTATAAACATTAACATAGACGGACTGCCACTTTTCAGAAGTTCGAAAACTGAATTTTGGCCAATACTGTTCAACATTGCCGAAATGCCTAGAGTTCCAGCTATGGTTTTCGGGATTTTTTGTGGAAAGTCAAAGTGCAGCAATCTGGAATCATTTCTTTCACCATTCGTTAATGAAGTTGATAAGATTATGAAAAATGATATTATTATTAATAATCATAAAATCACTGTATTAATTCGATGCTTTATATGTGATTCACCAGCCAGAGCTTTCATTAAAGGTACATATGTAAACGTATTAATAAGTCCATAATATATATTTTTAATCATTTTCCACATTTTTTATAGGCGTAGCTTATTTTAACAGCCAACTTAAATGCACAACACTTGGTGAAAGTTGGTGCCTTAAATGCACAACACTTGGTGAATATAGCCACATAAGCCATACAAACATATTCCCAAGAACTCTGTGTGAACCTCGAACAAACGAAAAATTTCGTAAAAATGCGTATGGTTCACATCACAAGGCTTTTTCTCCGTTAATGAAATTAGATATAGATATGATTCAACAATTTCCAGTCGGAGATGAATTGCATTTGCTTCATCTAGGAATCATGAAAAGGCTTCTATTCGGTTGGCGAGATGGAACATTTCGAAATTCCGATACCAAGTGGCGGGCAGAGACAACAAGTATAATTTCTGATTATTTGAAGCAATGTAAGATGCCTTCAGAGTTTCATCGCGTTGTTAGAGGGCTCGACTGTTTGTCATATTGGAAAGGCACGGAATATCGAACGTTCCTATACTACGTTGGAATAGTTGCCCTGAAGGATCACTTGACATCTGAGGCCTATAACCATTTTTTACTTTTATTTTGCTCGGTCACAATATGTTCTTCAAAGCAATACTTTACCATGTTACCAGTGGCTCGTGAAATGATAATAAAATATATAGAAATATATTCAGAGATTTACGGTGTGCAATACATAACAAGTAATGTACATAATTTAGTACATTTGGTAGATGAAGTAGAACGATTTGGTGAGCTGAGTTCATTCAGTGCATATCCATTTGAAAGTATGCTTGGGCAAATCAAACGTTTACTAAGGAATGGTAATCAGCCTTTGGCCCAAATTGCAAAAAGAATGACCGAAGATAGGAAGTGTTCAGATTTATACAACGATCATAAGCCAAAAAAGCCTGGACAGGAGCAACACAAAAGTTTTACTTTGACTCAACCCAACGATGGAATGAATATACCAGTTTTGTTAAAACCACCAAGTCAATCGAATTTTTATTCAAAAATTCAATTTGACAACTTTTGCCTTAAAACGGATTTAAAAAATAGCTGGTTCTTAAGTACAGAAAATGAGATTTGTTGTGTAATTAATATCATGGCCTTAAAAAACAAAAAAATGCATTTTTTTTGCGAGATTTTAAAAGATGCAAATAATTTTTTCACAATTCCAATCGTTTCTAGCCGTTTAAATATATTTTGTGCACATCGTGATGTTCAAAAACATACCAAAATAATGAACATGAATAATATGAAATTAAAATTAGTAATCCAATACTACCACGACATGTTTATATTTATACCGTTGATGCATTCATATACAACTCAAGCATAAATAAGATTATTTTTAATAATTTAAAACAAACCACGTTTTTAAGGTCATATTAACTGAGCAAAAATTGCAGGAAAATAAAGCTATTATCGAGTATTAATTACAAAATTATCTACAAAAATAAAACAATTCACTTTCTTTCCGAAAGTTTTAAATTTTATTTTAATTAAAGTCAAATTTCATTTATTAAAAACAATTAACAATATGTAAATAAATAATAAGAAAATAAATAAACTATTTAAAAAATCCATGTAGAAACAGTATTATGTAATAAGAAAAGAAATGTACTAAATGAAAAATCCGCGTGTGTAGAAAAAGTATTAGCGGTAGGTACAATACAAAAAAAATACTTTACAAAAATCAATTTTCCTCGAGTCCTTCGTCAACATCAATCCATTCCTCAATCGCAGAAATTTCATCGATATTCAATTCATTTCCTTCATTTTCAAAGACCTCTTGATGTTGATGTCCTCTTGTTTCGTTTTCCAGCAAAAATTCTGGCTCGCGCTTAACTCTTGTTCGAATTTTTACTCTAGACAGTCGCTGGTTTTTTTGTTCAAAACGACGCTTTGAGTTCGAAATCATTTTTTGGAAAAAGTCTTTAAGTGATGTTGTTGTATACTGTTGATCAACTGATCGCACCAAATCAAAAAAAAATCAAAAATTCTTTCAAATTTTTGAAAACATGCTTTGAGGTCATTTGTTCTCGAAAGCCCAGTCCAGGTCACCAATGTAAAAAATCGGCGCGTAAAAATATGATCGACAAATGCATAAGCGACGTTGTCACCATAAAGTCCATTTTTTGTAAGGCACACCGTCCCAAAGTATTGTTGCTTTAAAATAGAAAAAGGATACACAAGTTAAATAACACAAAAATTCTGTACATATTCGCAATATTAAAATATACGTAATAATATTTCCGGTATAACGTAAAAATTCACTAAGTGCGGACAAAAATTTCACCAAAAAGAAATTGAAAAGCATTTTGTTATACAAAGCACTGAAACTTACAAGGCATACCTATGTACATTTATCAAAAGACATGTCTTTTTTGTCTAACCTCTATTTTACAACGTCGGCAAAATCTCACTTGCACTGAACACATTATAAAACAAAGGAAAAAAGAAATTCTTTCTGTTATTAAAAGAAATTAAAAACAAAATCGAATTAAAATAAAATTTATTTTTTTTTTTCGTAAACAAGATAAATTTGGTTTCGCTTTTGAAATAGACGAAAAAACTACACTGTTTTCTATTTAGAAGAAGAACGATTTACCAAAAGAATTTACAAGAAGTGTAAGATACGTAATTACTTAATTCTATAATATTTTGTTATCTCACCACTTCTCGTGCAAAGTTGGTATCTCTCAACTTTTCTTCTAGGTCTCGACAGTCATCTATTGAATCAACTTTTTTGAAGACATCTCTAATGGCTGACGGCTTCGTCGATGTATTTATTTTTTGTGCTTCAAGCTTTTCCAGCTTTGCTATAACAGTACTTTGTACTTTGATTACATGTTCGATGGCAACAGCATGTTTGTTCTGATTTTCTAAAATAGTTAGTAACAAACTATTTCCCGAAGGAAAATTATTTGTTTCAACCAATGAGGGTGATTCCTGCAATATTTCTTCCTCCGAGTCTTCTTCGAAATCGACCCCTATATCTTTAAAGAATTTTTTTTCTGAGTTTATGTTTCCAAAGCTTTTTTGGTTGTCTTGAGAACAAAACTAAAAAATAAACAAAAAAGGAAATTTAAACAAATAATATGCAGATAAAAGGCAGGTTTAGATACCTCATTGAAATTTAATCTTTCGTTGTCTGCATTCATTATATTTCTGATGGCTGATCTTTTTCTCAAACCCTTTGGTGTATCCATGTCGCTGCAAGTATCGCTGTTGTTTGACATATTGTCGATTTCCCTCAATGCTTCGGTTAAGGAACTTAATTTTCGCCGCTTAACCACACATTGGTGTTCACCCCATCCATCTTTAACTGTGCCGGGTGCATCTTTAAAGTTGTTTATGCTTTTCTTAAATGATTTGCCCGGTGGCCACATCAATATCCCATTTTTTTCCCAAGTTGATGGTACAGCTGCAATTTTAAGTTCTCCATTCTCCATGGTTTGCACAATTTTAAATTGTGCCATTCTTCTGAAAGTAATTCTAACAAAAAATTAAAGAAATTATTTGTATGTATGTATATAAAGTTAAGTTGATATTTTTCAACTATTTTATAGTTTTGTGCAAAAAACTCACCTGAATTAACAAAATTTCCTTTTTTTAATAATTTTTCAATGCTAAATACAGCAATCATTGATCACAAACAAAATGAAATGACAAATAAAATGAATACGAATCGAGACAAACACACAGAAATAAAATGTTGATAGGCTCTGACAAACTTTCCAAGTGAAATTTAAGCGAAACTGGAATACGTTTGGTTTGCTTTTTACACCCCATTTACACTATGCATAATCAATGTTAGGTTTATTCTTTCAATAGTTCATAGTATAGTTCATTCAATAGTTCGTTATAAAATAAAATTCTGGGCTAATGTTTGATTGTTTGTATTAAATTACGATTTATACAATTTATTGGATACAATATTCCAGTTGCAAAGCTATCAAAATTTCGTACCAAAATATGTTTTTAATTATTTCTCTTTATAAATATTCAAACTGTTCAAACTTTGTATTCTCAAAGATATAATTTTAAAAAAATGTAATGCTTTTAAGATATGTTATCAAAAGTTTTTACATCATTTATTAGGAAAAATATCAATTATGCTTCTGTCTGGGAATATTATTGCCGGATTTACATGTATCCATTTGCATTTTAATTTTTGGAGACAAATTTAGATAGCGATATACCAAAAAGGTGAATGTGCGAGGGGGTAGTAGCGTTGATATGAACATATTAGCTGCGTTTTATTATCTACGGATCTAGATCAGATCATTTTTGAAAGAAACATGTATTACAAAAACAATTTTGAATCCTGTTCTCTATCTGGATCTATTTCTAAGATCCGAAAATTAGTTTTTACACTAGCGGGTAAATGGCTTTTTATGGTAAAATAGTGTAAGCTACAATGTAAAGTAAAAAGATAAGAATTGAAAATCAACAAACATAAGTAAAAGATAGATGAGCATAGAACACAACTGTCACTATGAGCCGTATCATTTTATTTTTAAGGGTTAATCTATAAGGATTATTTACGATAATAAAACGCGGCTATTATCTTCATTTTGTATCTGCATTATTATAGTGGAAGAGCAAAAATGCATATTAAGTTCTCAAAATTGTAAATTGGTAACCTGGAATAAATGTTTGATGTTTTGAGTGCAAATAATAATAAAAATATACGAAAATAATTCACGCTATTGGCTAAAATGAACATTTGGATGAAATAATGACAATATATGCATTTAACAAATCTCAAACGAAACGGAATACACATATTTTATAAGAATAAATGAATAGTTATTAATAATAAATGAAAAGACACAAATCAAAACAAAGAAAGAGTGAAGTGCAATATAAAACAAATCGCTATGGTCAACAATTAAAAGACATTTTTAACGCTCCTTTAAGGTATGAAGATGAGAGATCAATACAAAATACTAAATAAACATTTTGTAGGTAAGCATAACAAAGGAAATTTAAGAAACTTGTTCAGTTTATGTTTTTCTTGTGTGAACGTGGCCTTAGCAAAATTGTATATCGCAGTGTCAATTTTGAAGTTTGGTTTGAAAAAGAAATAGCCTGATTAAGGTTTTGCATCTTCCAAATAATATTCAATATGGCCCAGTGTGTAGAGAGATGGACTGTTAGACAAGAGATACCGAGTTCGATCCCTAATTAAGGTATAATATTCATTTACATTTTAAAATTATTTCTAATACATTAATTAATAATAATTCGAATGTGATACTTGGTTTCAGGTTTAAAATTGATTAAATGTTGCAAAAACGTCTTCAAAGGAAATATAAATAAAATATTTTTTTCTTATTTTTCAGGCTCGGTAAAAGTTCTATTGTAAGCTTATAATAGACTTAAAAAGCCCTGAAATCAAAGTGTACAAACTTCTGTTACACTTGCGCTTGTAATTTTTGCGAAGCCTTATTGAAGCTCTCTGTCAAAACCTGAACTTCATTTAAATTTCTAACAGGACTCGGTTAAACTTCTAATAGACCATAAAAAAACTCATCAAAGAACCTGAAACTTTTAAAAGATTTGTGCATGGTACTTCAAAGAAGATTTTCCGAAATCAGTTATAGAAGGTTATAAAAGGTTTTGTAAGCTTGTATAGTATTCTCCTTTTTGTTCTTAAACAACCTTTACAAATGTCTTAAAGAACTTCGAAAATATATTTAGTTAGACCGAATCGAAGCTGAAATGTTAGTTGGGTAAGCCTCGTCAAACAATGCTTGTGTTATTTATAACTACATTTGTATTATATGCAACCATAAACCACACACCCCCTCCCACCCTCAAATGCTTAGCATTTATTTTTATTTAATTATGATTTTTTTATATAAATATGAGTAAAAAAGTTTAAAATTGGAAAACAAAAAATATTTTATTCTAAAAATAAAATTTTAATAATATTGAAAATAAATGATAAAAACTTATAAATTTTGTGGAAACATAGTCACTTATATGATGTTTATGAAAATGTGTTGCACATGTTTTAACAATTATATTTTTTAACTTTTGACAAAAAATAATTTTTTTTTTTTAAATTTTGAGCTAAAAGTAATAAAATAATGGTGTAAAACTTTTTGGAATACACTTTTATGTACATCAATAAAGGTTCCACATTTTTGCTAAATTTTAATTTTTTTCATCACTTAACAATAAAGTTATAAGAATACGAATTTTTATTCTAAAAACATATTTTTCTTCCTCATCATACGTTTTTTCTTCTTAAACAAAAATGCATGAAAATGCGAAAGTTTTTATTATTTCTTCCAAATTTAGAATATTTTTAGAATACTAAACAGCCATTAACTAAACGGAGGCAGCCGGAGCTAATAGAAAAAACTTCAATTGAAAACAAAAAAATGAAAAATATACTGCACCTTACTCATTTTTTTTTTATTAATTTACTGGTGAACTTAATTAAAAAAAATATAACTGTTTTGTAAAGAAGAGGGCTTGGGCTTTTCAAAAAAGTATAATACTTATACATTCTGTCCAGAAAAATACGAAATAATTGACTTCAAACTCTCACTTCTATAACAGGTCTTCTTCTATTGAAATAAAGGTTTAAATCAATCTCCATATATATATATTTTGTATTCTTTATCAAACAATATACATATTTAGAATAATAAAATAACATTCTTTAAAAAGTATACTTAGAGCTAGGTATAAAGTATATAATATTGTAAGGTATGTATATAAAGCTTAGAGTAGGTATTTATAAGAAGTTATGAAGGACAATATGCATTACACTTCCAATAATTTTTAACGGTAATTTTAGGTACCTAGAACAAAAGTAAGATACAAAAAATTTACTGTGTTAGGAAGAACCCTATTTCTAGTATATAATCCCATCATTAGATTTTTAAAATTACGAAATTCACCAAAAACCATTTTTGAGATGGATTTCATCATTTGGTCCCATAGTGCGACGTTGAACTATCGAAACAGTAACACGAAACGACTTTACGTGGCCGAGTCACAAAGACTACTGATACCACAATAACGTTCGACGTAAGTTGTTTATACCTATGTTTGTAAGACTGTTATTGATAAGGATCATTTTCTTTCACTTTTCTCATAGCTTGCATTCGTTAATATTTGAACTACAGAAAATATGTGAGCGCGAAATTTCAAATTAATATAGAAATTTTTAATTTTTTATAACAAATGATAAAAATTTAACTTATGATTTATATCTAAGTAAAAGTTTGTTCACTTTTCTAAATATGTACATTTTATAGTGAAGCTTTTAATTAATTAAAAATTAGCTTTTAATTTAATTAAAAATAACACGTAATTTTACTCAAAATTTTTATCAATAAAATTTTTCTCTGCTTAAAAAGTAATGTATAAAAAATATCAATGATTTTTCTTTGTAATTAACTACTGAATTTTAAAGATCCATAAAATATGTAGCGTCAGCGACAAAACGTACACTTCTTAGTATGATTTAGAAGAAGGAACAATAGTTAAGAACGGGAAATATTGCTTTTTATTAGAGTGCTAACTGAAAATGTCTTGAAAAACAAAAAGTTTCGCACTCTTTTAATTCAGTATAAGCTAATTTCAACCAGGTTGCGATTTTAGCACACACCTCTACCAAAGCTTAATTTATTCATTTTTGTCTATAGAAAATGAATATGTAATTTAGAAATCGGTGCAAAGCATGCTGTGTAAATGATAAGAGACGTACCAGATTTTAATGATTTTTTCGGAATTGTAGTACCGAAAATTCTGACAAACACTGTCATAAATCTTAGCAACGTACATAATTTTTTCATAAAAAATTTTGATTTTCAAAGTCTCTTATGAACCCCATTTGAGTTTAACAAACTAAAATCAGATGCTTCAATCGTAAGAACATTAAACTTTTTAAATATTTTAATAGTAACATATAAAATTTTGTATTTTTCCTATACTTTTTGCCTTTTACTCGTTCTATAGGTAAAAAAAAAATTCTTAATGTGGAAAATAACTTTTTTTATACTGTAATACTATATTTTCTAAAAAATTATCAGAGACAGAGTAAACAAATATGACTATGAAGTAACTTAATTTCAAAGTTACACGAAAGTCAAAAGTTTCTGAGATTTGCCCATATATGTACCTATACATACCAAACTCTTTAAATGACACTTTATAAAAATGATGTTTGCTTAATGAGCCGGATTTAGGATAAGACATCATTATTATAAATAGGAAAAGCTCACGAAGAAAGGAAACATTTACACACTGTGAAGATATACATATATTATATTAAATTAATAATTGTGTATTATTTAATTAAATTATTAAAACATTTTAAAAACCAATGCATTCATCGTCAATCGAAAAGTCGCCCAAACATGTTTTCCTTCCTCTCATGAATTACATAGGTAGCTAGATAATCCTAAGAAAAAAGGTGACTAGGAAAGGTCTACACATTTATAAAACACGAAAACCATTTCTCATAAGTTTCTTTTTATATTTTCTTCAACCATGCAAAGAAAAATTACACTGCCGCGCTGCACAGCTGCATTTATTTTTGCTCATAATATTCATACCATAGACCAACGCAAAAACAGAATAGAAATTCTATATGGTGATCTAACTCTAAATATACATTCACCCTTATTACAAAATTCGACGAACGAGCTAAAGTGACAGTTTCAATTAATTTCCAAACTTTGCTATTACTGAATCCGACGAAAGAAAGTTGAACGAATGTCGGTAACATACCCTGCACCACCGACATTATGTTCTACTTATCTGGTATTTCGAAATCCGTAATCCATTCGCACTCCATACAATTTCTATCATTTTACATTCGCGCCAATTTCGAGACGAATCTTAAGTGAATTTTTAATTAAACGAAAAAAAAAAAAAACAAAAATAAACAATGGAAAACACAAAAATGTAAGTCAAAAGCTTATCACAATGAATGTTTAAGTGTTTCTTTAACAAATTTTAACTGAAAACGGGCAACTAATCAGAAACAATTTAGAGAAATGGTGGAAATGATGAAAACGCAACCGGACATAGCCAGAAATCTAACAAAACAGAAAGAAAGCACACGGTTGGTTTTGAACGGTCCACCATCGTAGTACTAACGGAGCACAATGATGCTTGATTTCACTGATCGATGGGAAGCGATGCTTTTATCAAAGTCTAGGCCGTTGACTAAATGTCTGTAACTGACAGTGTCGATAGAAAAGTTCATAAATGATAAGGTAATTTTAGGAATCGACAATGTAGTTCATCCGGCGAGTTTCATAATTCAGTTTTACAGCGTTCGCATCCGCAACGGATCGTGTTAACTCATCGGGAGTAAAATTCTGCAAATTCTTTAATCGACATGATAAACTTATTCTCTGGCTGCGCTTACTTGCTCGAAAGATTCGGAAAGATAGAAGGGTGGACTCTACCTACTAAAACCATCTTACAGCCATATTAATAAACTCATTATAGTGAGTACAAAAGGCTATATAGACCTTATAATGCCTCTAAACGCAAAATTGTTATTTATAAAACTTATGTGAAGTTGAATAGAGGCATTATAAGCTAAACGCGTTTGGAGGTTGAATAGTGGCTACATAAGGACATTTTAGTATTGAACTGTCACATTCACTTGGACATCATTAAATTATTGTGATTATCAAAAAAAAAATAAAATGCTTCTTGTTATTGAAACTAAAACTTTATGTTATTTTTATTTATTGAAACTAAAATGTTATTATATTAAAACAAATTTTTGAGAATTAAATATATAAATAGACTTGTTGGTGATCTCCCTCCACGCATCTTTTTTCATCCGGTGTTAGTGTTGTTAGTGTTTTGTTTTGGATTATTGAATTTTATCCTCAATAAGTTTCTCTGAGGAGTAGGTATTTCTAGCTATAGTGATAAAATGAATAACAATTTGATTACCAGTATTGCGCTAGATATATTTATTGACATACCTTGTCTGATGAATCAAAGTTAATTGTTCGAATTATTTTAGCTTTTGGTAGTTCCATTTTTGTTTATTAAATTCAAGATGTTTTTTTTTTTGATAAACAGCTGAGTGTTATGAAGGCTTAATGTAATAGATTCTTACTTTTTAGTACTTTATTTGACACAAGCTCATTATAACTATGTATGCTGGATAGGACAATGTTTTATAAATATGAATTTGTATAGTGGATGAATAAGTCCTTATGCACTATTCACGCGTTTAGCGTATTCTAATAAATAAGGCTGTTAGTTTATAGCTTCCCATTTTTATGATATATTTTCTTTCTGTTATTGGATGTTTTGATTTGGGCTTCAATTGTTGTTTCTTGTCCTGGCAAGATACCTAACACTAACATACATACCTTAATTATAAATACTAGTACCTACATCCGCTTAAAGTCATAAAAAAGCAATAATTGTTGAGGATGCGATGATGTTTTTGTTGCAATTTTAACTCCTTTTTTTAAATGAAGGTAACCCAGCAATTAATAGCCTAATTAGTGGTTTGATTTTAGTTCACATCACAGTTAAGAGTTTTTTCTTATGTAAGCTCATAATTTTTGCAGTTATGCATTCGTAAAAAAATCGAACTCGAGATTTTGATCAAAGTTGACATAACGATGATAGCGAAGACAAAAAAGTGGGCCTCGTAATTCTGTCTGTCTGTCGGTTCGACTACAGCTAAGCGGCTCGGCCGATTTTCTTCAAACTTGGTAGATATGGGTTTTGATTTCCCCCCCCCCCACGTTTTTTTCTTTTTTTTTTTTCAAGACCAAAAATAACGGTACCTGCCATACGATTTTCTTTCGAAATTTTATAAATATTTTTTTTTAAACACAGATTTTTTTTTTAAATTCAAAAAATTTAATTTAGTTAAAGATAGGTAATGGTTGAAAAAAAATTTCCAAAAAATTATTATTTTTGGTACCCTCCTTGGAACCATTTTTTTTGTTTTTGATTTTCTCAAAAACGGTACAACCGATTTTGATGATTTTTTTTATTATATTCTTATATTTATTCTAATTTATATTTATTCTAATTTTCAATTTTTTTTGGATTTTTAAAAAAATTTCAAATTTTTTTTTTTGAAAACTCAATATTTCGAAAGCCCCATGCTCGATGTTTTTAAAACTTGATAAATAAGTTTTTCAATTTAAGTTATAAGATGTAAGAAAAAAAATTATTTTACCTAAAAATAACGGTAGATACCCTCTATACAAATGTTAAAAAATGGTTTTCGAAAATCGTATTTTTCTCGAAAACGGTTCTTAAAATTTTGCTAAAATTTTAAGTATCTAAAATTTTTACGATCTATAATAAAATAAAAAAAAATTGAAATCAAGATATTACTGACTGTACCATTTTTTCAAATTTAGAATTTCTCATTATCGACAAAACGAATTTTAATGAAATTTTTTATAGAAAAGGTTTTTTCAAAAGTTTAAAAAACATTGCATTTCAAAACTTAAAAAAAAATAATTTTTGAGTTTTTGAAAAAAAATCTATTTTTTTTTTAATAAAAACTTTAAATTGGCTTACCAACATTTTTTCTTTTCAACGTTTTAAAAATTTTGTATATAAAAGCTTATTTTTTGAAGAAACCAGTACAGACTTATAATTTTTGTTCTTGCATAATCTAATATACGCTTGAATCACATGGCAATGGCATCCTGTTTTTAGTTCCAACTACTAAAGCAGTTGTCTATTAAAAAATGAATTTTATGCTTATGAACAGATTTCCTCTAATAACATTCATTTTTGAAATTCTTATTCGTTTACATAAGAGCAAGTTCGTGCTCGTTATTCATGTTAACATAACATAGAATACCAAATCGAGCACTCTAGTTCTAAGAAAAGTCATGAATTTAAATTTTGAAGATGCATGTATAGTTTCAAAATGGCAATAAAAAGACACTTCGAATGAAAAATCTTAGATTTTCTATTTTTCGCTTTGAATGTTCATTAAGCTATACCGCTCTACCAAATTTCATCATTGTACAGCAATGGGCAGTGTTTCATATAAATTAACCATTTTCTCAGAAAGTGGGCGGATACCACGCCCCCTGAAAAGAAAACCTCAATTTTTATTTTTGGTTATTTATATGCAATTTGAGCCCTACCGTTCTACCAAATTTTACTGTTCTACTACAATCGGAAGTGTGCCAAATGATTTACATCAGTTCTGAGGAAGTTTTACCAAATTTCATCGTTTTACAGCAGTCGGAAGTGCTCCATTCAACCAACACCAATTCGGAGAAAGTGGGTGGATACCACGCCCCCTGAATGGAAAACCTCAAATTTTCGATTTATTCTTCTGCTTGCATGACAAGACCTACTGTTGTGCAAAATTACAAGATGCTACGATGTCGGAAAGTGCTTCATAATTTTGATGATCTGTCAGTCAGTGAGTCAGTCAGTTACGGTTTTTGTGATGTTCTTAGGAACCGCTTATGCTAGAAAATTGAAATTTGGTGAGGCGCCTAAAAAACCCATATTTCCGAAGTAGGTTTTATTTTGATATTGCACGTGTTTCTAACAGTAAATTAGTTGAAGAATCAGGAAATGAAAACTGTTTTTCAAACAAAAATTTGTAGGCCTGGAGATTTCCGTTCAAAGTTGAAAAATAGTGAAAACTGATAAAAATACGTGTAGTTTTAAAATGATCCATTTACCCTAAAATTTAAAGTTTTGAAACAATTTTTTTTGGAAATAGACTTAAAATAAATAGACAAACAATATGGTACATTAGTTTAGCGAAAAAGAATTGAATAAGATTTTTTTGACAAAAAAACATTCAATTTTAGTGACTTTTTAAGTTCACATAAGGTTTTAACTATGGTACTTCCTGTGTTTGCCTCTGTTGGCGGATAGGTTTCGTTAGATAGAGTTGAATCTCAGCAATAGTTTTCAAAAAAAATCTCATCCGAAGACGTCCGTATTTGGTTTTTAAAGCAATTTCAACCTGAAAAAGTCATCCAAAAAAGCAAAAAAATAATAAGGCAAACAAAAAAAAAAGGTCTGATCTTTTCGGCAAACAATTATTTCTAAATGTATTTTGGTATGCTGAATCTGAACGTGAACTCCGTTTTGCGAAACAACAAGAAATTGTTGATTGAATTGCAAAACAACATTTAAAAAACAAACGCACAATTTTAAAGTGTATCGCAATTTAGTCAAACATTTTGGGGTGTTTGGGCAAAATGGATTTCACATTCAGATTCAGCATACCAAAATACATTTGGGAAGATCAGATCGATCAAAGAAACTACATATCTATTATTTTGAAGCCTCTCTTTTCTTTAATTCCACTTGTTTCCAACAGAGATAGAATAATATGAATGTCCTGCTAATTGATGGAAAAGTTTGGGTTTGGTAGCTCTTATAGGGGTTTCATTTATTATAATATATGTTCTCTCAAGTCCCAAACGCAAGCTGTTACGTATGCATTATGATTAAATGTCTTTAGCTTTGCTCTTTGTTAAATAGCATCACTGTTTTTTATATACATATACATATATATAATATTTCAAATCGAATTTATGTATACTATACCTATTTCAAAATAAAATTGAAATTTTATGGCGCACAATCATTGATTTTTAGGTAAAATTTGGTGTTTCTCCGTGATCTAGGTTAAATATCCAAAAAAAACTGGTTTTCAGTTTTTTGAATGTAATTTTTTTCTGAGTGGGCATGGCAACGGGTGGTCATCGGTGTCTTGCTATTGGCTACCTTTCCTGCAAATTTCATGAAAATTGGTTCAGTAGTTTAGTTTTAATTGAGTTTTTTCCGGTCTCCCGTACAAGGTGCCCCACTGTGAGGCGCCCACGCAAATATGCAAAAGAGGACACACACAGATGGTTGGCGACATCAGCAAATAAATTTTGTTCGTCAGTTTTACAATCCACATTTGGTTTTGGCCGCCAGGTCGACAAGTAAAAGTGAGAAATTCATCGAAAGTCAGAGAGATAAGACCATGCCATCATCTTAATTAAAATAACAATTCATGTATATTATAAATGCTATAATTTTAGAAACAAGTTCATAGCTTAAGTTAGGCCCCCTATGTGCCAACAATTTTTTTATAGTCATATTATCTTTAGGTTTAAGTTTCCAATTGTATATATAAAGTTCAATAAAAAACCTTGAAAATCGAAAGTCAGATTCTTCTTGCCACCATGTCTTTTGTACCAATCTCAATCCCAATATTCGCTGTCTGAATTTCCTGTTCTCTCCTCCGCCGCCGTAGTTAAGACTAGGGACTCTATCCCAATCTTCGCTGTCTTAACCTCCACCACTCAGACTAGGGACTCCATCCCAATCTTCGCCGTCTGAATCTCCTCGTCGCCACCGTAGTTAAGACTAAGGACTCTATCCCAATCCTCGCTGTCTCTGTCTTAGACTCTACCACTCAGACTTCATCCCAAACATCGCCGTCTGAATCTCCTCACCGCCGCCGTAGTTAAGACTAGGGACTCTATCCCAATCTTCGCTGTCTTAAACTCCTCCGCAAAGTTCACACTAGGGACTTTAACCCAATCTTCGCGGTCTGAGGCTCCTCTGTGATACCGTTAGTGTATATGAAATACTTTGTTATCTTATTGCAAGGCCATGAATACTGTTAAAGTATATGAAATACTTTGCTAGCTTATTGTAAGATCGTGAATATTGTAAAGTGATATGCTTTGAACTCTCTATTGGCCGAGTTTTACCGCTTTCTTCGGCTGACATACCTCAGCTGGAAACAAAAAGAGCATCACAAAGTCACTAGGTTAAGTCTCGGTCAAACAGAACGCGTTTTTACGCCGCGTTTCACCGCCGCGTTCAAACGAAGCGTTGTATTACATTGCAATACATGTCCCATGTCACACTGAACGCGTTTTTGACGCCGCGTTGAATTCATCATGGCGTTGCAACGCGGCGGTGAAACGCGACGTTGTGTGAAATTACAGATTATTTCTAACGCTGCGGCAGTCAAAGTAATTTTAAATTTTTTTCAAGATGGAAAAATTAATTGAATTGGTGAGAAATTACCCTTGTCTATACGATATGGGTGATAAATCGTATAAGAACATTTTCTTACATACATATTCATTTATTATTATTGAAATATGAGAGAAATTTGTCTCTTATCATAAATTCCGAATTGGTAGGTCTTCTGTTTGTTGGCTTTCGAGATGTTTTACTCTAGCTTCCGGCACAGCCGGTGATATTCGCCATTTTCTTCTTTTTTTTTGTTAATTGGCATGTACCCAAATTCTTTTTCATTTACGAGAATTTCGTACTATAGCAAATAGAAGAAATAATTCCTCTTATGAATCTGAGCTGCTTGACATTATTTTTGTTAAGGAATGATTGTTTTGTTTGTTCATTGCTTAAAAGCTCTCTGTTTGACGTCCTCTAACGCGGCGGTTGCAACGTCGCGTCAAAATAATCTTACCGTCGCGTTAAAAAATCTTAACGCGGCGTTGAAAACGCGTTCTGTTTGACCGAGCCTTAAAGGCTCTCTATGAGCCACCATGGTCTCTAACTTAGTTTAATTTTACGAGTATATCTCGCCTTTATTAGTTTCTGCCGAACGTTTGATACAGTGTAAACAGTTTTTATTTGGCAAGTATTAATTAAACAAGGAGTGGAGCTTAAAATTGTTCGTATCCTTCAAAATATGTATAATGATAATATTGCATGCATTAAAACGGAAAGTATTGGACTAATATTTCATACGACACGTGGAGTAAGGCAAGGTGACAGCTTTCGCCTGCACTTTTTTCCGCAACCTTGCAAGAAATTTTCCGAATGACGAAATAGGAAAACGATGGTCTAAATATAAACGGCAAATATTTACCAAATCTACGCATTGCAGATGAAATTGGTCGAATTGCTCCAACAAAATGCGAAGAACAAACCATGCTAAACGAGCTACATATATTATGAGCAAAATTGTAGGTTTATCCACTAACTGTCAAGTATCCAAGCAATCATTCAGAAATAAAAATGGATTATACAATTTTAGAGTACGTAGAAGACCTATTATTTGGGTCAAATAATATCATTGATATAAGGATATACAAATATTAACCAATGCTTGGCGATATCTGCATTCAAACAATGAAATACGTTTTTGACTCCACAATTCCGCTAGATTTACAATATGGTAGCCAAACATGGCAATCTACTACACCCCTCAAAAATAAACTCCAAGTCTGTTAAAGAGCCATGGAAAGATTGATTTTGAAAATTGGATTGTCTCAACGGATTAACCATTAAAATTTAAGATTCCAGAAAAAATTCTAAGATGTTGTTTACAAACAAGAAAACTGAAATGGGATTGGGCTCTACACTTGATTCGGGCGTCCGGCGTCAGACGATCGATGGATTAAAACAACAACAGAGTGGACTCCATTCGACAACAAAAGAAATGTTAAAAGACCATTTAAGCGGTGGAGACACGAAATTCATGTTTTTAGTGCAAACTATGAAGGGGGATGCATATACTCATCAAACTTATTAAATTGGTTATTTATTTATTTAAAAAAAAAAAGCTAACGAGTGAATAAGGCTTTAATAAAAATAATAATAAATAATTGATTCAATAGATTACTTGAAAAATTAAATAATTATATTTTTAATTTCTTAAGTAATAGAAAAAGGTATAATTTTAAGTTAAAGTAAAAAGGTAAACATGTAAGAACATATGTACGAGTATATTTAATTAATTTTTTCTTAATTTTATTTCTATACAAAAGATTTTCTTGCAGTTTTGTTAAGCTAAGTGCGCTTATTGTGGGCCGTAAATACTTTTTGATCAAATTTAAAATAAAAAGAAAAAAAGTATCACATTATGTTGCATGGTAAAGAACAGTTAGGTAAATCATAATATTTTTTGAATGTGTTTTCGACAAAAATTCCGCACCAGGAAGAGTGTCGCCCACGGTATTTGAACCTCTCTCACACGCTACATCCCCGCCACAAATAAGTCTCTCACCCACATGCTTTGAAATCAATGCTACACTTTCAATTTCATGTAATGTAAAACTATAGCGCTAACTGATAAATAGTTGAAAATTATCAAGTCTCTATTAAAATTGTAAACCTAGATATTAATTAGTTGTCTAAATATTTTCACATTTGAAACCTTTTTATTTTCTAGGCTAAAATTCATTCAGAGCCACCAAGAGCAATCCAATGCTCTGCCTTAATGCAAGATACGAAGTACAACGGAAGGGGAAAATATATTCCAAGGTAGGTTCTCGATTTGAAACCAAATCAGTTCAATATACAATTATTATATATACACAATTATTGAGTCCTAAACATTGGGGATTAATATCAGCATTCAGTTATGTTTTAAATAAAATTGAGTTATAAAATAAGACCCCATTATTAGATTAATGAAAAGATAATGAATGATTTTCTAAGAAGCTTTAATGTAGTATTAAGCTTATAGCCCGGTCAAATTAGCTTAAAAAATAGGGGTAAGGTTACATTAACTCGCACAAAGCTAAAAATTGGTATGAATGTTGAGAACACTATTACAAACAATTTGCCGATGTGTGGAAAAAAAAACATTCAAGGTCAAATGTTGCAAAAATCGGTTTTTGTTTTCTGCATTTTGCAGCTAAATGGCAAGTTTTATCATAAAATAGCTGAGACAAAAATTATTCATCATGCAATTATCTATAGAAATTGTCTTGATACTTTTTCTCCTAAGAATCACCATTTTGGAGAAATAGCGATGCAAAAAGTTGAAAAAGTTGTGTTCTTCATAATATGCACACGTTTTCGCGCCACCCGTGAGGTAGTGCTTTTGGCGCGTTTTTTTTAAGGTGGCGTCCCCGGTAGGCCTATTCGACGATCTATTGTGGTCCTGTTGAGTTGAAAATTTTGTATCTGATTGAAAAATACTACTATTGAAAATGACGAAAGCGATGCAAGTAATGAGTAATTTAGAAAAATTATTTGTCTGATTGGTAATCATCAGGGCTGGGATTCTCATGCACTTAAAAATCGAAAATATGCGCTTAAAATATGCCCTTAAAAATGGAAAATATGCACTAAAAAAAGGAATATATGCACATACATTGAAACAAGAATTTTAATTATTTAATTATTTAATTTTATTATTTAGGTTTGAATTCAGTCTTTTAGTTCACAAAAATAAAGATAACACTAAAAAATACAAAACAAAAAAACAATAAATTATTAAAACATTAACAATAGGTACATACATCTCTTTCGAAAACCAAAAAATGTAACTTAAACTTAAATACTATTTTCATATGTTTTGTTAACATAAATAAGAAAACTTTGTTTAAAGTTTTCAAAAACAAAACTTTGCCTATTTGGCCTTTGAAAACTTTTGTACATGGAAAAAGAACGTTCTACGTCAACGGACGTAAGTGGAGCGTTTTTCAAAGAACAAATTTCATCTGATGTAAGATTATTAAAACAGTTTTCGTTATTGTTAGTCAGACGTAATATATTATTAACACTTTTCATTGTAGAATAGCCTTCGTTTTTTTCAAAAACAATCTTCATTTTTTTTTTAATAATTGCTCCAATAGGCCCTTGAACAGAATTTATTTTTGCAAAAGTTTCATCAATTAAATCGATTTGATTTTTCAATGTGGTCCTACCTTCAAGTTTTGTGATTGTGTCACATAGAAAACTATAGTTTGAGCAAATAAATACAATTTCACTTTTAAGTAGGGGTTGAGTCAATATTTCTTTTGCTTTTTTAATTGCGATCGCTTCACCATCGTCGAAACTATTAACAACTGCTTGAAAATCTTCAAAATATTTTGCATAATACGAAATTTCTTCTAGCCACGTTCCCCACCTAGTTACTATAGGCTGGGGTGGAAGAGGTGTTGAAGGAAATTTGTCTTTAAAGAAATCAATTCGACTTGGTGCCTTTAAAAATATTTTTTTTCCATTTGAAACTAGAACATCTACATTTTTAAAATGACTTCTTATTTCTTCCGCAACTCGATGTAATGCATGGGCTAGGCAAGTGACGTGAATCAATTTCGGATAAAAAAGTTTTAATCCTCGAGCTGCCTTAACCATATATGGCGCGGCGTCTGTTAAAAAAAGAAGAACTTTATTTTTGTGAATTCCAAAATAATTCATCGACTCATCGAATGCTTGAGCTATAGTGGAATGGTTAGTTCTTTCTAGTTCAACAACATTAATTAAAAATCTTTTTTTGCATTCATTCTCGTCTTTATCCAGTATCCCTACAATCACATTCGCTACAAATCGTCCCTGAATATCCGTGGTTTCATCAATTGAAATCCACAAATATTTGTCTTTCAATTCCCTTCTTATTTCTACTATAAGCGAATTATAAATTTTTTCAATATAATTTTTACGCAGTGTTGTACAATCTGGTATGATTTCCTTGGTATATTTCTTTAAAAAAAATCTTAGATTAGGGTTACTTAATTTGCTTAAGGGAATATCCGCAGCTAGAAGGGCTTCACATAATTCCATATTAAATGTATTTTGCGCATTTTCAAACCGCAGTAATTGTTGAGATATTTCCGGTTGAGTTCTATCCTCGAGCTCCTTGTGCTTTTGGCTTTTTAAATGTTGATCGACTTGAAATTTTTTTTCAAAACACACGCTTTTGTTGCAAATTTTGCAAAACAAAACACTCCCATCTGTTTTGAAAGCGTTGGGATTGTCTTCAACATATTTTCGAAGTTGCGAGGCAGCAGGTTTTCTCGACTTCGGCATCGTTCCTGGAATTACTAAATATTTTATACCAACCTGAAAATTATTTCTAGAGCAAAAAGTATTTCTTACATTTAACACTAAAGAACAACTTTTTAAGAACGCAGTTTAGCAAATAAGAACTTTGGTTCAAATCACACTTGGGGTCGAAAAATATTTTTGCTTTGAAGATGAAATCAGTGAAAACGATTAATAGACAAAAAAATGCAACATCCAAAGACAACAAGAAGAGACGATATGATTTCCTTCATACACTCAGCCAACGAAAAAAAAAGTGTATATGCCTAAGTAAACTAAAATAATCGCACCTTATCTGTATATGTATTAGTAGAAAGTTGAACTGAAATGCGAATGAAGCTACTCGTGGAAGAAAGGTTTATCGAAAATGTCAATAAGTTAGTGTGTTTGTATTAAAAAATCTCGTCAATTATGCTTATGTATTTGTAAAAAATAATGTGAACTTTGGAAGAAAATAAAGATGCTGAAAAAGTGGAAATTTACAAAACCTACAGTTCAAACTTCAAAGCGACCGAGAAGAGTATTTGTTTTCAATGGACGTGTTCACTTTGTCGACTATTACTAAGTACGTTTACATGCAGGATCAAAATATCGAGTTGGAATATGGGAGAAGCACATTTTTTATTTTATCAGCCTTTTTATAACAAATTTCGACTCGACAGTTTATTGAAAAATATGTACGAATAATATAAAAATATGCACTTAAAATATGCATTTATTATGAAAATATGCATTTATTATGAAAATATGCATTTTGCATAAAATATGCAAAATATGCACTAACGATTAAATGCCATTTTAAAGCAAATTTCATGATTCGTGAAGATAATTTGGTCTAAGGTTTCTAAATGTTGTGAGAAAAAACATGCATTTGCATGGAAATCCCAGCCCTAGTAATCATCTAATGGAACTTTATCCATACTGTCTCTTCTTCTTCTTCTTCCTGCTGGGTACAAGTAAATTGTTCAAAGAGCGATGCATCGGATGTATCTTCGCATCTATCGTAATTATCCTCTTCTACTGGCGATTCAACATTGGAGCGCGATTGGCCTCGACAATTGATACGTGCTAATGAACAAAATAATACAAGCTTTTTGCAGCCGCATTTAGCATTACACCCTGTTTTGCAATTGCAAAAAATTGTATTGAGGAGTTTTTCCAACCCCAGTCTTCTGGGTCGAGTTTATTACCAAGCCACACTTGAACTTGATAATATACCCGAAATAGATGTTGATGAGCAGAAGCAGAGGTTGGAGGAAGACAAGCTAATTGTACTCGTTTTTTATTATGAGTATTTTTTACAAAAGATAAGTTGTTACATTACAAATTTGATGCCGATATTGCACTGCTTTTTTCATTTCAAACGCTTCATTCAATTCATTGCCACAGAATAAACAGCAGTCTTTTAAACAAAAAATAATTCCGACATTCACTGTCTCAAACGCTTCATTGTTAGGTCAAAATGGTTTAACGAGTAAGGGTGATTTTTGAAATCCTGTGGTATCACAACGGACCAAATATTGGTCTAAAGCTAGGCGCGCACATTTAATTTTTAGTTGCACAACAAATGTTTGGTTGCTTAGGCTAGGCGCTAGGTTTAATGTCCGCGCAGGTGCATATAATTATATGTCACACAAAATAGCGAACTCATTTTAGGCAATCGTTTAGTTTGTGTCAAAACACTAACAGCACAATACTGGAAATCAAATTGTGATTCGTTTTATCCTAGCTGGAATATTCCTCAGACAAGTTGTTGAGGATAAAATTCAATAATACAAAATAAAAATTACAACACTAACACACCGGATGAAGAAGGATACGTGGAGAGAGATCACCAAGAAGTATATTTATCTATTTAATTCTAAACAATATTCAATTCAGTTTGTTTTTAATATATGTATTAGCATAACATTTTTGTTTCAATAAATAAAAATAACACAAACTTTAAGTTTCAATATCAAGTCAAAGGCATTTTATTTTGTTGATAATCTTTATAATTCAATGTGATGTCAAAGTGAATGTGACAGTTCAATACTAAAATGTCCTTATGTAGGCACTATTCAACCTCCAAACGCGTTTAGCTTATAATGCCTCTATTCAACGTCACATAAGTTTTATAAATAACGATTTTGCGTTTAGAGGCATTATAAGGGTTGCATAGCCTTATGTACTCACTATAATGAGTTTATAAATATGGCTGTAAGTGTGTTGGCTTTTCCAGTCAGCAGCCACCTTAACCTAACCTAACCTAAACTTAACCTAACTTAAACTTAGGACTTATTATTTATTGATGTACCAGCTTGTTCTTGTTCGTGACGTCTTTTAACGGTAATAGTACTCTTCCGACACTGCACATGAATTGTCACAGAAGTCTGGTCCTTGAAGTATTCCGAAAATTCATCACCTCTTTCAATACTTGCATCAATTAACGTCTTTAGGCCACGCTCAACAGTAAGAATTACACTTTCGGCCAAATGTTTACTACAAATAAAGCAAAATTGAGAGATTTTTTTTTACAAATAAGAAACTGCACAAATTCTGTTTGCAATAACTACTTGTTCTTACTACGAAGGAACGCCCGGCACTAATACTATTGTGTTTGGGCCCTTAGAAACGCAGCAAGTATACGAGTGTGCGTCGCCACACGGACAATTGAATAGCAGAGAGATGCTGCTCAAGGCCGTACGGTCACATAAAATGAGGGACTGGGTTTTCTTTCGAGTTTATATTCTTAAGCCAAATATACATAGTTCAAATGCATGGCAAGCAAGTGCAAGTGTATTCGTAAATTCCGGTTAAAGTTGCATATACACACATCAAGCATGAGCCTTCAATCTTTTATTTTTATATCGACGGTGTGGTGAGAGGACGTTGCGCTTTGTGAGTTTTTTCCGGCAAAATTTTGATTTTACGAATTTCTTTGAGATTTTTTCAATTTTATCCGAGTAATTTGTTTTATTTTGTCTGTCCATTTCATCATACAATTTTTGTTTACAGTTTTAATATTTAAATCAGTGCTTATGTTGTACTGTGTTCTCATCTCTTCAACGTACTATACGCAAATGAACCAATAAATGCATGATCAATCGCCAATCTTGCATAAACACTACTTCAATGCAGGACGCTAGATTGAAAGAAAATCAAAAGATTTTCATTTTGCTTCAATCCTACAACCAATCTATACGTGTGATTTTTTCACCAATACACTTGCGCGTGCTTGTCATGGATTTGAACAGTGCATATCTGGCTTTAGAATTGTATAATATGTATGTATACGCCACAAAAACTAATATTTTTACTTGTATTACCGTTCTGTAATGTATATTACGGTAATTGACATACATATTATGAACAACACAACTTTTTCAACTTTTTGCATCGCTGTATCTCCAAAATGGTGATTCTTAGGAGAAAAAGTATCAAGACAATTTTTATAGATAATTACGCGATGAATAATTTTTGTCTCACCTATTTTATGATAAAACTTGCCGTTTAGCTGCAAAATGCAAAAAACCGATTTTTGCAACATTTGACCTTGAATAATTTTTTTTCCACACGTCGGATCGATGGGGACTTTCGACAAATTGTTTGTAACAGTGTTCATGTCAATTTTCAACTTTGTGCGAATTAATGTAACCTTGAATGTCTATTTTGACCGGGCTATTAGTAATTCAACGTTGAATTAATATTTGTATTCATCGTTTGAACTTTTAAAAAAAATATTTATTACTGAGAAAATTACTTAGGTACATTATAGGAATTAAATAAAACGATCCGCTTAATCCGGTCGTCTAACTTCGAATGAATTGCAAAGATATAATTTTTTTTTTGATACATATAATAATGTCAGTAGGTATGGCGGCGCTTGAGGCGGTGATAAGAGTTCGTGGGGTCAGGTAAGAGTTTGTAGGTATGGGGGCTGTTGGGAGGGGGTGATAAGAGTTTTTTGGAATGGGGATGGTTGGGACGGTGATAAGAGTTTTGTTTTTTATGGTATTTTTAAATTGTTGTGATGAGTAATTTGTTATTGTTGTGATGAGTAATTTATTCTGGGACGGGTGGGACGGTGATAAGAGTTTTGTTTTTTATGGTATTTTTTTAAATTGTTGTGATGAGTAATTTAAATACTGAGGTTCAAGGTAATTTAAATGAATGTCGAATAGAACAATCAGTAAGCTATTAGTTTAGAAAAAAAAAGAAATAAAAAATGTGTTATTAATTTAAAATACATTGGCCCAAAATTTTAAAGAGTTCTCGTTTAAGAAATTAAACCGGGTCTACTTAAAGCAGTCGTTTAGCTTGGAGACTTTGTGTAACTTTTTTTAATTTTAATCAAGCTAGACAACTCTTCTAACTAATGTGAGTTTTACAACAGAACCTAAGCGAATTTGCGTTGAACAACCCTTAATTTGACAGATACACAACTCACACAACTACAAAAACACACAAAAAAAAAAAAAGGAAAAGGAACAGACAACTTCAAACCAAATTATTTTTCGCCGACAAAAGTGCATTTTATATACTACCTCGGTACAGATTTTGATTGTTTATAAGTTATTTACAGAAATAAAGAATAAATCGCAAATTCACAGCATAAAAATTCAATTTGTTGTTGCAAGGTGTGGATTCATTTTGCTATACTCGTCTCGGCCGGCCGGCGCGCATGCATAAATAAGATATACAGGGTGATTGGCATAAGGTGTGACAAAAAGCTATGGCGTGTAGGTTGGACTTAGACAAGAAAAAAATCGTATAGGAGGGGGGGTCTATTTCCCTCCGTTTAGGCGGGAGGGGCAATTTAAGAAAAAAATCACTTAAAACAGAAAAGAAATTATTAGAAAATAACGGTGATACCTACAGAAAAATGCTATGGCATTTTGAAAAGCCAGAAATACATTCTTTAATTTTGTTTTTAAATAAAGTTGTTCGAGTGAATAGTTTTTGAAAAATTAATTTTCAAAATCAAAATTTTGAAAAAAAAATGAAATTTTTTTTTAAACAATTTTTTTCAAAATTTTACGTAATTAAGCATTATTTTTTTATTCAATATTCAATGCTCTTTTTAATTTTTGATCAAACACAAAAAACCGGATGTCAAAATGTTTTGTAGTTTTTGAGAAAATCAAAAATAACAAAAACTACTTTTGTTCTAAGAAAAGCCCTTTATTTTAGTTTTTACGTTTTTGGATTCTTATGTAGGTGAATTTACGATTGAAAGGATTAACTTTCTTTTTACTATTCTTTTAATTATCGTCTTATAAGCATGCAATAATGTGACAAAGTACTGAATTAACCATATTTCACACATTTTTTCATTGAGAACACCTGCGTGAGAGCATTGGTTTAAAATTGACCTGCCACTTTTTTATTATGGTGGGGTCGGCTTGGCTTAGGTGCATTTACGAAAGAAAGGATTAACTTTAAATAAACAGTAATTATGTATTTTATCTAAATATGCATGTATTTATTATTTAAATTGATTTCAAGATTCAGGAACATTTTTGTTCTTATTTCGCAATTGCATTTTTCTGTCACTAGTTAGGGCGTGTAACGCTGCATTATTTAAAAAACATTCGCAGATCAATATTAATCCAATGCTCTCACGCAGGTGTTCTCAATGAAAAAATGTGTTATTGTATGCTTATAAGACTGATAATAAAAAAAATTTACAAAAAAAGTTAATCCTTTCTTTCGTAAATGCACCTAAGCAAAGCCGACCCCACCATAATAAAAAAGTGGCAGGTCAATTTTAAACCAATGCTCTCACGCAGGTGTTCTCAATGAAAAAATGTGTGAAATATGGTTAATCCAGTACTTTGTCACATTATTGTATGCTTATAAGACGATAATTAAAATAATAGTAAAAAGAAAGTTAATCATTTCAATCGTAAATTCACCTACATAAGAATCCAAAAACGTAAAAACTAAAATAAAAGGCTTTTCTTAGAACAAAAGTAGTTTTTGTTATTTTTGATTTTCTCAAAAACTACAAAACATTTTGACATCCGGTTTTTTGTGTTTGATCAAAAATTAATAAGAGCATTGAATATTGAATAAAAAAATAATACTTAATTACGTAAAATTTTGAAAAAAAAATTGTTTAAAAAAAAAATTAATTTTTTTTTTCAAAATTTTGATTTTGAAAATTAATTTTTCAAAAACTATTCACTCGAACAACTTTATTTAAAAACAAAATTAAAGAATATACTTCTGGCTTTTCAAAATGCCATAGCACTACTCTGTAGGTATCACCGTTATTTTTTAATAATTTTTTTTCTGTTTTAAGTGATTTTTTTCTTAAATTGCCCCTCCAGCCTAAACGGGGGGAAATAGACCCCCCCCTCCCATACGATTTTTTTCTTGTCTAAGTCCAACCTACACGCCCTAGCTTTTTGTCACACCTTATGCCAATCACCCTGTATATGTATGTACATTTGTATGTAAGATTTGTTAATCGTAGAATACTTTCGTACGATTGTTTGGAATTTATAATATTCAGTGATTCAGTCTATTTAAAAAATCGAATAAAACATCAGTAAAGATTTTTTCTTCGATTTACTTTGGTATGAAATGACCATTGTCAATATGGATAAAGTATATCTACTTTTAAATGATAAACTAGCTATTTGCTGCTGTTAAAGTAAGACGAGCTCTTTAACGTTAAAGTATAGTTTATGTCCTTTAAAATTAACAAAAAGTCGGTTCGCGTTTTATACTCAATATTTAGAGTCGACTCCTATTCTAAAATTGATTTAGAGTAGGTTTCAAATGTTTAAAATTTTGCGCCATTGTCTTATCAGAATACTCGTACCTCTGTATATATAACTTATAGTAATATCGACAAGTCGAACGATTGTGGCGCCATCTTCAGGCTATGGACCACATATGTTATATTTGTCTCTGCTAAATTTTGGAGACTTCACAATATGGGTGTAGAGATAATGGAAGAATGAGAAAAAATAAATTGTGTTGAGAATGTGTACAGAAAGAAAAAATAGGAATAATAACAGAATGAGAAAATTATATTCATGGATGTATATGTATGTGATGTTTTGTGAGGATAGGAAAAATATATTTGTATGAAAACAAATATATATAGTGGTCTCGACCACTCCTAAACTTACGAGCGCTCTCTTCGAAAGTTTGTTCGCTTAGACGTGCAACGCACGCATTTGACTCGAATCCATGTGAGCAATGCCAAGTAGAAGAGTATCCATTTGCTGTCAAGACCAACATTCCACAACATTTCACAGTTTAGGTATGCCTGAACAAGAGAGAGTGGCTCTCATTTTCGAACTCCGAAAAATACTTGTGAGCAGCGTTACCTTAGGATATTCTAGAAAAGTGGCAAGAAAAGTGGCACTCGAGAAAAAAAGGTGGCACTTAAAATTAAAAACAAAACAACACCATATATGTATGAAAATTGACTTAAGGGAAAAAATTTCACACTCATCTCAACGAATTTATAGGAGTTGAAGAAAACACATAATTTAAACAATCATTTTAAGGTTTATTGCAACGTAAGCTAAAAACTGAAAATTTAACAGTTCATTTTGTATTGATTATTCAACATAAATAAATAAATAAAAGTATGAATAAATAATAAATAATAATTTATTTAAAAGAATTCGTATCTCATTTTACTTTCCTGTGATGGTTTCCCTATATTTTTTTATGAGGAGCTCATCTGGACTCCACTCAGCTAAATCACAGTTGCTTACTAAATTTAAAGAAGGCAACATATTTTCGCAAGTTTCAGAGTTTAGTCTGTTGGTGAGTTTGTTTTTCATCAAAATTAGCTTGGAAAAAACCCTCTTAGCGCAGGCACTGCCGTGAGGCAAGGTTAAAATTTTTGCAACAAATTCATATAAGTCGGAAAATAGGTATTTATTCAAACTATTTTTAATGTTACCCACTTTTTCAATTTGTGGGTTATGTTGAATTTTAAAACTTTGATGGTATAAGTATCGTACGCATGAAAGATATAAAAAGGTATGGAAAAATGGCATGGTGAACTGCCAACTTTAGTTTTACTTGTGAGGAATAAAAAGTGGCACAGACTGAAAGATGGTGGCTCGGTGGCACAGCCTGAAAAAAAGTGGCAATTTGACACTAAAGTGGCACAGCGGTAACGCTGCTTGTGAGTGGTTGGTGAATACCCCAAAGAAATTTCAAGTTAAGAGCCGTTTAAGAGCGCTCGGTGAATACCAACCTTTAAGTAGTAAGAGACAAAAAAGAATGCTATGCAAATATGAAATAAGAAAAAAAAAATAAATAGTAGGCCAACTTAAACCTTCTCTTATTGTACGAATAAACATAAATACATTGAAATTAGTAGTTTTGCACAAGTAAAGCTACACATTTTGAGAAAATGAAAAAAATAATCAAAATTATATGGAATAAACGATTCGAAACATAATGCATTGAAAATAATCAATTTGGCAACCATGATTTTCTGTCTGATTTTTCCTCTGAAAATTTTAACGGTTTTTTGTGGATTTGTGAATACATGTATGTATATTTGGTTTACTATGCCATATCAAAATATTTTCTTGCAGATAATTTTCCCGCTGTTTTGAATCAGTTGCAGTGCCAGTTGAAATAAAAATTTCTTCTTTTCTTAATATAATCCAGATATGATAAAAAAAGGTATTTTACCTAAAAATAATGGTACCCTCCATACAAATGTCAAAAAATGGTTTTCGAAAATCGGATTTGCCTCTAAATAAAAGGTTCCGAGAAAATTGTTTTCTTTCAATTAATTCTTACGATCTATAATTTAATAAAAACAATAATTTGAAGTCAAGATACCTATTACTGATTGTACATACCGTAGAACGATTTTTTTTTAATTTTGAATTTCTCATTATCGGCATAACGGATTTCAATGAAATTTTGTATAGACAAACTTCTAGAAAGTTTAAAAAACATTGCATTTCAAAACTTTAAAAAATATATATTTTTGAATTAAAAAAAATCCATTTTATTTTTGGAAAATTCAATATTTCAAAAACGTATGAATATTTTTTTTTTTGGAAATTTAATTTTTATTCAAACATTAATAAACACATTAAATTGGGCTTCCAAAATTGTTTCTTAAAAATGTTTTTGTATATAAAAGCTTATTTTTTTAATAAACCACTACGTGGAATTATAATTTTGTTCTTACATAAATTAATTTTTGCTTAAAACAAATGGCATCCTGTTTTTAGCTCCAACTGCTAAAAGAGTTGTTTTAGTCATTTAAAAAATAAATTTTATGCTTATGAACAGTTTTCTCTAATAACATTCGTTTTTAAAATTTCTATTACATAGGAGCAAATTCGTGCGAACTTGTCGTGCATTTTATTTTTGTTAATCTACAAAAAACGATTACTTTGATAATTACTTGATAAAAAAAGTAGGTATATGATATGTGAAAAAGGTAAGTTTTGAGAGAAATTGTTATTATTTTGAATTGTAAAAACATGAAAAATCAATATTTTCGTATGATTCTTTTTAATTTGTTTGTTTTTTCTTTTTTGTGTAGATTATGGAAAAACATAATATAAAAATATAAGAATATAGTATAAAAACTTAATTCGATTGCTTGTAAAAAAGTTATCAATAAAATTATACGTGAATAAGTGCGTTTACATGAAGATTTGAATTACTTATTTCCATAAAATTTATCGCCAATATACTTTTTATAAAGTTTGTCATTGCAATTATTATGCTTTCTAGAACACACTGTATCTTTTTAGCATTGGTTGAGAGTTCTCGCTTCAGATAGTAATTATTTGATTTTTCACCAGAATTGAAAATTTCAAATCAAATGATAGGCATATCTCTTTATTTCAATACCTACAAAAACCATACAAACAAGAAAATGTATTCAGACAAAAAAGTTCAAGCAAAAAATATATCTATGTTTGTACCTCAATACAATATACTCACAAAAACAAGAAAATATATTCCAACAGAAAAGGGTCAAAAAAGAATTTTTTTTTCATTTCCACCACTCGGAAATCTCCCTTACTCTGTCTTTCATTGAAAAATGAAAATAATAAAATTTCTCTTTCTTACTACTTGTTTCTATCTTTCTTATCCTACTCTCCACTGACAAATTTTGCTGATTTCAGCGACACCACAGGCTAGGGACTCTAACATAAAATCAGGTCAATTGATAATACTATAAGATATATGCTCGTACTTCAATTTGTCTAGGTTAAATATTAATCAGACCAAAAACATAAATGTTAAAAAAAGAGCCAAGTTCTTCTATACAAAAACCTTTGTGTAACAAGTCAGCCGTGAAAAGTACTGAGATCTAAAAGTACGCCAAGTTCTTACTTCATGAAGGTTTAATACCGAATATTTAAAGTAGAATAATATTGAAACAGTTACAATGTAATAGAGAAATTTTATTATTTAATGATTACTAACTAAAATTTGATGGGCACACTGGTCAAGTTTTTAAAACCTTTCGAATCGGGCATAAAAAAAAACTTGCCAAGTAAGCCCTTCAAATTTTAGTCAGTAATCATTAAATAATAAAATTTCTCTATTACATTATAGCTGTTTCAATATTATTCTACTTTAAATATTCGGTATTAAACCTTCATGAAGTAAGAACTTGGCGTACTTTTAGATCTCAGTACTTTTCACGGCTGACTTGTTACACAAAGGTTTTTGTATAGAAGAACTTGGCTCTTTTTTTAACATTTATATTTTTGGTCTGATCTCACTCCTTTTTGCAAAGATTTTAATATTTTGCCATGTAAAAATCTCGAAAGATACGGAAAGATAGAAGGGTGTACACTACCTACTAAAATCAGAAGTGCTCCATATAAATTAAACATTTTCTCAGAAAGTGGGTGGATACCACGCCCCCTGAATGGAAAACCCCAATTTTTATTTTTGGTCCTTTATATGCAATTTGAGCCCTACCGTTGTACCAAATTTCATTGTTCTACTGCAATCGGAAGTGTGCCATATAATTTACATCAGTTCTGAGGAAGTGGGCGGATACCACGCCCCTGAATGGAAAACTTCAAATTTTATATTTTTTTCTTTGTATGCAATTTAAGTCCTACCACTTTACCAAATTTCATCGTTTTACAGCAGTCGAAAGTGTTCCATTCAACCAACACCAATTAGGAGAAAGTGGGCGGATACCACACCCCCTGAATGGAAAACCCCTATTTTTATTTTTGGTCCTTTATATGTAATTTGAGCCCTACCGTTCTACCAAATTTCATTGTTCTACTGCAATCCGAAGTGTGCCATATAATTTACATCAGTTCTGAGGAAGTGGGTGGATACCACGCCCCCTGAATAGAAAACCTCAAATTTTCGATTTTTTTCTTTACTTGCATGACAAGACCTACCGTTGTGCAAAGGTACAAGATTCTAGGATGTCGGGAAGTGCTCCATAATTTTGATGATCTGTCAGTCAGTCAGTCAGTTACGGTTTTTGTGATTTTTGAGGCCTTATATCTCAGGGACCGCTTAGGATAGAAAATTGAAATTTGGTGAGGCGCCTGTGCTTGACTAGCACTTCATTGGTACTGAAGATAGGGAGGGGTCAAAAGTCGCCTGAGTTTGTTCCTGTAAAAAGGGTGGAGTGCCAGAACTTGGCTGGGCACTACCGTGCCCTTTGATGTAAATTTCTATGCAGTGTTTTTTGGATTTCGTCTGTTGTAACTGATAATGACATATCGACGGTTAACTATGAATATCTCCTATGTAGGATTTTGTAAACTTTAAAGGGGACACAAAAAAACTGATTATAGTCTCAAAATTAAAATGCATAATAATTAATTTTTGTACATAATTATCAGTTTTGAATATCTATGATGTGAAATAGTTTAAATTTTAAAAATTCATCGAAGCAGATGGAAATTATTAACGAAACTGCATCAAAAAGTGAGTTTCACAAAAAATGTATGTTAGGAGATATTCATAGTTAACCGTCGATATACATATATTTTGAACTGAAAATATACTAAAGCTGTTTGTGAGAAATGTATGAGTTGATGATATTTAGACAGGGGCGGGTTCTGAATCGTGGGGTTCTGGGGGTCTGGGGTATGAGGAAACAAGGTGTGGAGCAGGGGGACTAAGGTTTGGGGTATGGGTTTAGAGCATGGGGGCAAGGACAGGGGTTAGGGAATTGGGGCGCTAGTGATTTTGTAACAATATATATGTATGTGTAATAGTTTTAATTGTTTATATTTAGATCTGCTTTAGGTTGAGGGGTATCATTGAAAGGAAAATTATGTTTTGGTGTGAAAGATTACGAGAGGGAGAAACATTTTGTGTCTGTGAATCCGGATGGTTGGAGATAAAATTTACTGATGTAATATTCTATGGTGAAACATTAAAATTACTGGTACAGCCAGAATACGGAAGGGAATGCATGTTGTTTAATATAAGGAATGGAGAGACGATATCTCCTATTCTCAATTTTAAGCTACAGTTTCAATAAATGCAGCATGTACAATTTAGACTTTTAGGTAGGTCTATTACTAGAGAAGATCAAAAAATCACGACCTGTGATTTCCAACCTGTGAGTACAAAATCACAATCACAGCCTGTGAACGATTCACCAATAAACTGTGAGTGTCTTAAACGTGATTTTGCTTAAACGTGATTTTCCTTAAACGTGATTTTCCTTAAACGTGATTGCGTTCATGTCACAAATGTGTGAACAAATCACAACCGTTGTTCTATATGAGAAAGAAGATAAGCGATTCACAAATCACGACTTGAACAACTGTGGGTGTGATTTATTTTACAAACAGTGAACAATGAAGTTCGTGAAATGTGAAAGAACATTATGACGGAGCTAAATTAAATCACAGCCGAGTCAACAATCACAATTCTATAGAACTACGCGAAAGCAGTTTATTGTTAAGAAAAGATGGAAATTTGATGTTTGGATATTGTTGAGTTTAAGAAAGGCGCAATATGTTCGTTTTCTTAGAAATACACCCATTGCCAAGTGTATTTTCTTATATTGGAGTTTTTACCTTGTGCTGTTACTCTAGAGTTTAGGGAGGCACGAGTACGATAACTTGGCCGCCAAGAGTTGATGACGGATTTTTGTAGAGGGGTCAAAAATAAGCACTTTTTACTATGGGAGGGGGGGGTCTATCTCCCCCCGTTTAGGAGGTAGGGGCACTTTTAGAAAAAATGGTTTAAATTGAAAAAAAAAATATTAAAAAACAACGGCAACACCTACAATAAAGTGCTATACTGCGTTTGAAAGCCAGAAGATTGTTCTATAATCCTGCATTTAAATTTTATTACTCATATCAATACTTTTTGAGAAATTCGCATTTAAAGTCCAAATTTTGATAAAAAAACGTGAAAAAAAAGTTTAGACCGGTTGTTTTCAAAATTATGAAATGAAATTGTAAATTAGCTTATATGTGTTTCATGTATCTATCAGTTCTTAATTGAACACAAAAAACGGCATGGTTCTATGTCTTCTGGTTTTTGAGAAAACCTCCGTTTAGGAGGTAGGGGCACTTTTAGAAAAACTGGTTTAAATTGAAAAAAAAAAAAAATATTAAAAAACAACGGCAACACTTACAATAAAGTGCTATACTGCGTTTGAAAGCCAGAAGATTGTTCTATAATCCTGCATCTAAATTAAATTACTCATGTCAATGGTTTTTGAGTAATTCGCATTTAAAGTCCAAATTTTGATAAAATAACGTGAAAAAAAAAGTTTAGACCAATTGTTTTCAAAATTGTGAAATGAAATTGTAAATTAGCTTACATGTGTTTCATGTATCTATCAGTTCTTAATCGAACACAAAAAACCGCATGGTTCTATGTCTTCTGGTTTTTGAGAAAATCGAAAATAACTAAAACTACTTTTCTACAAAATGTTTGATATTTTTTGCTTCCTTACATAAATAAATCAGTGTTAGCTTCCAACAATACAATATATAAACAGTAAAGTATGTATGGGGGGGCATGCTGCCCCCCTGCAACCCCCCTGCTTGGGCACACTATAGGATTTGGGGTAGGTGCGAGGTTGGGTGCATGCAAAGTTTCTTTTGCATTCACAGAATCTGTATTTAAAAAAATTCAAATTTATTCTATTTATCCAATGTCCACTAAATATATATAACATACAATAATTAACAAACAACGAAATTGACCAATACTTAGAACAAATGGACGAAACAATCCTACGAACTATGAACAGAACAATACCAAAACACAGAGAACGTAACGTAACCGACATGTACCGTAACGCGACAATTGATGCACTACACAGACAAAAAAGTGGACTACTGACAAGACTAAAACGCTTGTACCGACGGTTTACTGACTCACGCGATCTGGAGATTAGGACACTGAAGTCGTCAATTAAGAACATCAACCAACTGATCAAGGAAAATTATAGATTGTCTATTAATTTGTACTGGAACAACAAAATTCGTGCCGTTAACTCTAGCGACCCGAGTATGTTTCCACAAATTAACAAGATATTTAGACGAAATGATCAAAACGAACTTCCGTGTCTTAAGCTCCAGAGAACGACAGAAAACAGAAACGTACTTATGACAGCAGGGATAGATCCAGATGACGCGGTTTTGGACGATGAACTCTTTATTGTCGAGGATCCGCTGGAAAAAGTGGAGGCTGTGGGGGCTGCTTTCCAGCAAGTGTATAAGGTGAATGCAAGCATCCACCCCAACCACGACCTGGAAAACAGAGCTCTACTCCATCACTTCTATCTTCGTAATGAAATGACGCAATGGCGATCAGAGAATCTAGGTTTCATCCGGTTCAATGAAGAAAACTTGGCGAATGCCATCATCGCCGTGCAAGATGGGAGTAGTTCCCTGTTAGTTACGAGGATGGAGCTCCAGCTCATCTTCGATTCATTAAAGAAGAAAAAGTCAACAGGAGTCGATGGTATATCCAATATTGTACTTCGACATCTACCTAAGGAAGCAATTGACATTTATGCCACACTGTTTAACAACGCACTGAATAATGCATATTATCCAGGGCGGTGGAAGACAGCTGTGGTTCATCCTCTCCCGAAAAAGGGAAAGGACAACTCCAATCCGGCGAATCTCCGGTCGATAAGTCTTCTACCGAGTATCAGCAAGGTATTCGAGAAAGTCATAAATAGAGCTCTGTCCAAGTGGGCGGAGGACAATAATATCATACCGGATAATCAGTTCGGGTTTAAGGCGGGACATGACACCATTCATGCCGCGTCTAAACTCGTTTCTGATATCCAATGGAACAAAACTAAAAATCAGTGTACAGGTGCCTGTCTGGTTGATTTAGAGAAGGCTTTCGACACCGTATGGTTAGAGGGTCTCTATCTAAAATTGACTAGGCTCGGCATAAGCAAACCACTATTATATATACTTTATGACATGCTCAATGGTAGAAAGTTTGTTGTCAAAAGTGGCAATGTAACTTCTACCGCAATCTTCGATATCAAGAATGGTCTTCAGCAGGGAGCGGTGAACTCGCCGATTCTATTCAGCATTTACACCAGCGATCTGATAAGTAGTCTAACTCAGGCAATTGCGTATGCCGATGACCTAATAGCGTACAGAACAGCTACAAAAGTTGAGGTTATCAGAATTCTCTTACAGCGTGACTTCGACAAGATTCAGCGATATTGTGATGACTGGAAGTTGAAAATCAACTTTCAGAAATGTGAAACGATTCTGTTTAGGACCCCGTTGGCTAGAGCCCCTAGGGATACTAGAAAGAACTGGCGTAAGATGATGATCGTAGGACCGCACCGGCAACCACTGGCGAGCAGAAGTGTGGTAAAGTACCTTGGCATCTGGTTGGATCAGTATTTGTATTTCGACAGACATATAAATGCTGCTCTGAACAGGGCTAGGGGAGCCTTTGCCCTGACGAAACGGTTGTTTTACAGCAGCCGGCTTGACACCAGGGTGAAGGTGATTTGCTACATGGCCCTCATCCGGCCGATGATTGCCTATGGGTGCCCGGTGTGGTTCAACGTTGCCCCATCTCAAATGGAAAAGATTCGGGTGTTTGAGAGGCAGTGTCTTAGACGTTGTCTTGGATTACACAGAACACCAGAATCGGAGTACAAACATTACTATTCCAACAGGACTCTATACAACGGAGCCAACATTAACAGAATAGATAATTTTTTGATAAAGCTGATTCGGGGTCACATTGCGAGAGTGATGACCTCAGCAAATAGCTTAATCTTTGGGGCTTACTACCCCAACACAGAATACTTCGAGAGTGTGCGTTTAAGTGGCCATATTGCACCTAATGCATTCCTCTATTTAGATAGTATAGGGTTGATCCAGGATAGAGAGGCGGTTCCGCTAATCTACCACGTCGGCCGTAGGGCTGTGGATAGGCGGCTCCTTTATAGTCGAGACGTCCTCGCACAAGACGGAGCTGAGCGACTTCGGTTCAGCAGGACTGTGTCCGATCGGGACCTGAAAGACAGGGTAAGACAGGAGAACCAGTTTTGGTGGTTGTCTAATGTTGATACCGATAGTTGACCAGTTGTCTTGGCCGACTTACATAGTTTTAAGGGTATTCTTAGGTAGGGACAGTCAGGGTGGCACAAAAAAAAAAAAAAAAAAAAAAAAAAAAAAAAAAAAAAAAAAAAAAAAAATTTAGTACATTCTTCTAATGTACATACATACATATATGTATTAAAAAAAAAAAAAAAAAAAAATCTCTGCTGCTGTGGCTGTTCTAGTTTTTAAGTAGTTTTAGTTTAATTTTAGTTTATTTTAAGTAATTTAAGTTGGTTTGGGTAGTTTTTACTTAGTTTTACTTTAGTTTGTAAGTTTCATATATAAAATATAAAAAGATAAAGAATCCGAGTTTTTTTAAATTTTCTCGAGAAAACAAAAAAAAAAACAAAAAATATATATAGTTTTTTTGAATTAAAAATAGTTTTTTAGGCCGAAAGGCATTACATTTAAGATATAGTTTAGCTTAGAGCGCCCGCATAGGGCCAGTAAGTTAGTTTTAAGTTATTGGATAATTAGGCTAGTTTTTATGAATTTTTGTCTAGCTTTAAGTAGTTTTAAGATAAATGAAAATTAAAAATGAATTAAAAAAAAAAAAAAAAAAAACATACAATAAACGATCTTGAAAACCAAAAAAAACTTCTGACCATGTTCACCAATACATGGCACTATTTTTTTTATCGAAAATACAGCCTAGAAAGGAAATATAAGGACGACTGGGGTTCGCAAATAATAGAGTTTTTATCAGATGTAAAAAAAGTTTACCCTTGTTATACCGATGGTGATATATGTGAGGGTTTACAGTTAAAAGACATCGATCCTCCCACCCTTCAGAGCGAAAATTTAGAAAGTGTTTTACCGCCAAAACATCCTCGGCTTCCCACCATAAAAGAGTAACTCAACGAACTCGACAGTTATAGTACGGACGATGGCTTTATTGACGAGACTTACACACCTTTTTAATACATTTTGACCATTTTTAACTAACTATGACTGACTAACTCCTGACTAACTGACAGAATAACTGACCCAGATGCAATTCTACCTCCTCATGGTGCATTCTGGGTAACGCTAAATGAATTGCGGTACTGAACTAACAAAGATTCATTATGTTTATTAACATTAATCCTTAAAATGGAATCACCGTCACCACCAAAAATCAAAAAAAGTAGTTTTGGTAATTTTCGATTTTCTCAAAAACTAGAGGACATAGAACCATGCGGTTTTTTGTGTTTGATTAAAAACTGATAGATACATGCATCACATATAAGTTAATTTACAATTTCATTTCAAAATTTTGAATACAATCGGTCTAAACTTTTTTTTTCACGTTATTTTATCAAAATTTGGACTTTAAATGCGAATTTCTCAAAAACCATTGACATGAGTAATTTAGTTTAAATGCAGGATTATAGAACAATCTTCTGGCTCTTAAACGCAGTATAGCACTTTATTGTAAGTGTTGCCGTCGTTTTTTAATATTTTTTTTTTCAATTTAAACCTTTTTTTTCTAAAAATGCCTCTACCTCTTGAACGGAGGTTTTCTCAAAAACCAGAAGACATAGAACCATGCGGTTTTTTGTGTTCGATTAAAAACTGATAGATACATGAAAGACATATCAGCTAATTTACAATTTCATTTCACAATTTTGAAAACAACCGGTCTAAACATTTTTTTTCACGTTTTTTTATCAAAATTTGGACTTTAAATGCGAATTTCTCAAAAACTATTGATATGAGTAATTTAATTTAAATTCAGGATTATAGAACAATCTTCTGGCTTTCAAACGCAGTATAGCACTTTATTGTAGGTGTTGCCGTTGTTTTTTAATATTTTTTTTTTCAATTTAAACCTTTTTTTCTAAAAGTGCCCCTGCCTCCTAAACGGGGGGAGATAGACCCCCCCCTCCCATAGTAAAAAGTGCTTGTTTTTGACCCCCCTACAAAAACCCGTTATCAAATCTTGGCGGCCAAGTTATCGTACTCTCCCCTTTAGGGACTTTACATTTTATTGATAATATGTCTAGAACGTATAGCTCAACATGTAAGATTTTTTTAGAAATCCGCCCATTGGCACGCATACTTTTATATTATATCAGTTTTCTCCTTATTCCGCTACTCTACGAACGAGAAATTTTGTAAATGAGATATTTAGAACATCAGGTAAAACATGCCGAATTTTTAAGAAGTTCCCCCTGCCACGCCTACTTTTCTTATATTTGAGTTTACTTTTATGCTATGGTATACTAGAGACCTGATAATTTGAAAATAAGATGTCTAAATTGAATGGTACAACATGTTTGTTTTCTTAGAAATCCACCCACTGACACACCTATTTTAATAATATATCAGTTTTCTCCTTATTTCGCTACTCTACGAACCTGAAATTTTGTAAATGAGATATCTAGAACATCAGGTACAACATGCCGGATTTTGAAGAAGTTCGTCCTGCCACGCCAACTTTTCTTATATTTGAGTTTTGTTCTTGTTATGGTATTCTAGAGACCTGACATTTTGAAAATAAGATGTCTAGATTGAATGACACGCCTTGTAAGTTTCTTAGAAATCCGCCCACTGACACTCCTATTTTTATAATATATCAGTTTTCTCCTTATGAGATATCTAGAACATCAGGTACAACATGTCGGATTTCGAAAAAGTTCGTCCTGCCACGCCTACTTTTCTTATATTTGAGTTTTGTTCTTGTTATGGTATTCTAGAGACCTGACATTTTGAAAATAAGATGTCTAAATTGAATGACAAACCATGTTGGGTTTTTAGAAATCCGCCCACTGACACGCCTATTTTTATAATATATCAGTTTTCTCCTTATTCCCCTATTCTACGGACCTGAAATTTTGTAAATGAGATATCTAGAACATCAGGTACAACATGCCGGATTTTGAAGAAGTTCGTCCTGCCACGCCAACTTTTCTTATATTTGAGTTTTGTTCTTGTTATGGTATTCTAGAGACCTGACATTTTGAAAATAAGATGTCTAGATTGAATGACACACCTTGTAAGTTTTCTAGAAATCCGCCCACTGACACTCCTATTTTTATAATATATCAGTTTTCTCCTTATGAGATATCTAGAACATCAGGTACAACATGCCGGATTTTGAAGAAGTTCGTCCTGCTACGCCTACTTTTCTTATATCTGAGTTTTGTTCTTGTTATGGTATCTTAGAGATCTGACATTTTGTAAGTAAGATTTCTAGAACCATGGTACATGTGCGTTTTTTAGAAATCTGCCCACTGTCACACCTTTTTTTCTAATTTTGTTACGTGTCGTGACATTTTGTATATAACAGGTTTAGAATTTAAGGTATAAACCTGTGATGTTGTTTAGAAATCTTCCTCTCTTTACTCTAGAAAAAGAGAGAGACCTGAATTTTCTAAAATAAGCTTTCTAAAATTTCTACTTTAAGTCCACCCAATTTCGTGCCTACTTTTTTTTACAATTTCTCCTTGTTGTGTAACAGCAGAGATTTGAATGTTTTTAAATAACCTGCTCTGAAGTTTGAAGTAAGTATTCCACCAGTTGGGGCTTCATAAACATTATCTGTGTAAGCACAAACTAAATTATCAAATGTTTGTATTTCTGACTTTACTTTCTCAATATTTCCGTGGATAGAAAGGATCAGTGCCGGATTAGCCACGAAGCAAGAGTAGCAAATGCTACGGGCCCCGCGCACCAACCATTTCTGACCATAAAAAAGTATTATTTACATATTAGATTTAGTCACAATTACTAAAAAGAAAATATTTGCATCAAAATGATCAACTAAAATTTTATTTTTCTATCTGCTGGTCTTACCAAAAATCATGTTTCGCACCGCACCAAACGCAAATTGGACAACGGTATGAAATTTAGGTATTTATTGTCACCATTGATAACGTACTCACTGCTTTAGGTAAACGTATATGAACAGTTATCATAAAATTGCTGGCATTTTCGGAATATTCCGAGAGCTAAAATCTCTTCCTGATTCAAAATAGCTTTTTTGGTCTTTAGTCCACAAAAACTGGCGTTTCGTACGGGTGATCGCACATGGACTCATCAGTTGGCTGTGAAGACCTAGTCAATACGCAATTTTTATTGAATTCAGTTCATCTTACATCGATTTTTTGACAAAAATCCAATGTGAACTATATCCAACCAAGAATAAAATTATAATCATTAACGTTGGAATATTTTGCCCGTGGCCGAGCATTGATTCTATATGAAGGTTTTTATAATACAAATTCTATATACTACTGAAATAAATCAGCCTAGTAGAAGACTTAGCACTATTAATGGATTTGTTGAATTTGTTAAAAATAGCAAAATATTTCAACGTTAATGATTACAACTTTAATCTTGGTTGGATATAGTTCACATTGGATTATTGTCAAAAAATCAATGTAAGATGAACTGAATTCAATAAAAATAGTGTATTGACAAGGTCCTCACAGCCAACTGATGAGTCCATGTGCGATCACCCGGACGAAACGCCAATTTTTGTGGACTAAAAGCCATAAAAGCTATTTTGAATCAATATTCAACAAGTCTTCTACTTGGCTGATTTATTTCAGTAGTATAGAATTTGTATTATAAAAACCTTCATATAAAATCTCTTCCACCAGAAGAAATTAAAAATCTGCAACCATAGTAAGTGCTTACGCAGATGATTTGGAGGACAGTCTGGGCAACGAATTAGTGGAATCATGAGGCTCTGGAAATGCAGGTTTACAAGCTGTTGATAAATAATTCTTTACAATCTTGTTTCCCGAACGTTGAAATTGCTTTGCGCATTTATTTGTCTCTCATGATCACCAACTGCAGTGGTGAACGATCTTTCTCAACATTAAAACGTGTTAAAAATGAATTGAGGAACAACGTCTTAATCTCCTCACTTTAATGAATATTAAACATGATTTACTCCGAGAAGTCGATATCAACAGCATTATTTATAAATTTTCACAAATTAAATCAAGAAAAGTTTGTTTGTAACAGTTTTGTTTTATTTAATACCATAAACTTGATAAGTGCCTAACCTAAAACAGTCTAAGGGCCCCTTGATAGAATTTGCTACAGGCCCCGCGCTGGCTTACTCCGGCACTGGAAAGGATGCAAGAACTTTGTTCATCTTCTCTTTTGTCAATTCAATGTGATATTATGTATTTATGTCCATTACCTTCAAACAGGAGCTAGGATTCGGAGAACCATTGGAAAACTTTTTCTTTTGGCTTTGTTTTAGTTGTGCTAAAATTGTCCATTGTTAAACTGAAAACATTTAACCCGATGAATTTAGCAAGAGCAGTCTATATATTTTTTTAAGAATAAAAAAGTCAAAGTAAATATATTTCATTGGGTTTTTCAAGAAAAGTTTTTCTTAGAGCCTGTGAACGATTCACAGATAAACAGAACCTTATTTAATTTTATTTTATAACAGTATTTTTCTTCATTTCATATTATTCTCCATCTCCAATCTCCACACAACGCGCATACTTTACAAGATAAGTTTTAAAATCACAAAAAAGTGACCTACCCAGTAGGTTGACAGTGATTTTGATTATTTTTTATATACATAAACCCGTCAAAGTGAGTGATGAAAAAAAGTTTTTACGGAGAATTGGGAATTTTTCACTTATCCGAACTCCGCTTAAGTGAAATTATTTTTCACTTAAGAGGGGTTCATTTAAGTGAAAAACCCGCTTAAGTGAAAGAATGACTGTGACATTTTGGCGTTTCTCTTAAGCGGGTTTTACTGTACCATGGTTAACCTCAACCTCGCCAGAATTTTGCAGCCGCAACCAAAGAAAAGAAGGAAACGAAATAAACGAAGGTCAGCCATTGTTGCGGTTAATTTTACCGTAACAATATTGAGAAACTTTTATTTATCAAGTTTAAAAAAAAAATAGCATGGGGTTTTCTAAATATTGAGTTCTGAAAAAAAATTGAAACTTTTCTTAAAAATAAAAAAAAATTTAATTTGAATACACCAATCTGTTCATATTGGTGGAGAGCTTAAGCAATCGGTGGTACCGTTTTTGAGAAAATCAAAAATAAAAAAAATGTCTCAATGGGAGGTACCCTCAATATCCACTTATCCGAAATTTTTTTCAACCAATATCTAGCTTTAACCAAATGAAATTTTTATGAATTTTTATTTTTTATTTTTGTCGAACAGTTTTTGAGAAAAAAAAATATTTATAAAATTTCGAAACAAATTCATATGGCAGGTACCGTTATTTTTTGTCTTAAAAAAAAAAGAAAAAAAAGTCTGGGGGGTAAAGAAACAAAAAACTTATTATTAAATCAATGAGAGGCAATGAGAGACGTGTTGTTAATTATGCGCGAGTTACGTCCCAACATATTTATGTTCGCACTCCACTGCGTTAATCCGATTTTGTACTTACCTATCAGGCTTATTAAATAAGATAAGATGCTACGCACCTAACGCCAGATGTTATGCACTTGCCTAAAAACATGTAAATCCAAGTTCAAGGCTGTTTGGGAGTGGCTTAGCGTATCGGTGGAGCAGTTATCGGTATTTTGTTTATTAGTGATAAGTTTAGTTTAAGTCTGGATCTGTCTTAATAAAGATCGTTAGAAAAAATATAAGTATAATTGTTTTACTAAATAGACGAAAGACTATAACTGGCGCAGTCGGTGTAAAAATTTAAGTTGTAATTTGTTTTCAAAGTGAACGTAGAGTAGCTTTTAAAATAAATATAAACGCAACGACATTTATATGTAAATCGTAGTAGCTTTCAAATCATCAAAGTTCCCAAGTTTAAAGTTGAATAACATTAAGAAAATATAAGGATAAAATTATAATATTGAAAGTTGAAAATTAATTATAAACATTTTGAATCTATGTACTGTCAAATACGTCACCAAAAAACAAAAACATAAAATAAAAAAAATAAGTAAGATAAAAACAAAAACTCATATTAAACAAAACAAAAAAGAAACTTCTAAAGCTTATAAAAGCAACAAAACAGTTTAACAAAAAAAGAAGAAAAAGAAGTGACGAAATACAAAAACAAAAATTTTGGTGCCTATAATTCAAGTCAACAAATGCGGCTACATACATATATGTATGTATGAACAACATCTTGAATATTTAACATAGTGTATTTTTTTATTGTAATTAAAAAATTTCCTTATGAAGATTCAATTAAAATATTAAAATATTAAAGAAGAAGAATATATAATCTATCTATTAAAATAATAAATTTATATTACTTTAAATTTAATAATTAAACAAAAAAAAATATATTTTTGTGAAGGTAAGTTCGTTTCTCATGAAATAATTTTAACTTTATTCATTCTTTATGCCTCCATATGTTAAAAAATTGAAACCTCAACATCTAAGATCAAGTTTATTTTGTACTACTAGTTTCAGTAAGACAAAGCAGTTTAAAATCAATTTTGATACATTGGAAAAGCAAAGTTATCTTCTCAATAAAATTATTAGTTCTTCAGTTTTACCCGTGATCGATAAAAGTTCTACTAATTCGCTCCGTATTCCCGATGCGGTTAAAGACATGCCAAGTTTTAATGGCAATCCGCACTTACTTTTTGATTTTTTGAATAACGTAGAGGAAATCCTTTGTCATATTCAATCAGTAGTAGGAACAAGTTATGGCCAAATAATATTAAGAGCTATTCGGAACAAAATCACCGGACCAGCAAATGAGGTATTGAATATGTATGGCACAACTATGAATTGGGTAGAAATAAAAAACAACCTTATAACTCACTATGCTGATAAAAGAAACGAAATTACAACAACTCTAATAATAGATTTAACTCTAATTACGGATCTAGATTTGTATCTCCGGGTGAACCGATGGATGCCATGAGCGGAAGTTCTAACGCTAACTCAAAACAAAATTCTTTTGCAAAAAGACAGCCTCAATCGTATAATATAGAATCTGGAATGTATGCCAATTATTACAAGGAAGAAGAACAAAACTCAACTCCACAGAATCAAATTTTGCCTTCTCAGGAGTATTACCAAAGCTTAGATAATACCATAAATAATGAAGAACCAGAAGTAGATGATAGGGATTTTCGTCTACCAGCCTCGGAAGACCAATAGGATATTTAGACATTAATAATTACAATTATTCTCTTTTATCGTATATTAACATTTACAGCCTAGGAAATACAAAATTAAAATTCTTGATTGACACTGGCAGCAATTGCTCATTCATAAATCCAAACAGTTTAAGTTACTTAAAACCAATTAAAATACAGCCAATAGAAATTAAAACTCTTTTTACTACTCAAACCATAGATGAAAAGATTATTTTGCGAGGTCTTCCCGAGATAAAATCAAAACAAAGTATGCCATTTTTCGATTTTCGTTTTCATAGCTACTTTGACGGTCTTATAGGAACTGATATTATTAGGCAACTTGGTATTGTAATTGATATACAAAACTCTAAATTAAAATGTGATAACTTCGATATACACATAAATTTTAAGCCAAATCTCATTTCTAAATTCTATGAAGTACCAGGTTTGAGCAAGCAAATATGCCATTTACCAGTTGATGTTGAAAATGGTAGCATTCACATTAAACCAACGTACTTAACTTCAGATTTATTTGTTCCTGAAGGACTTTAAAAATCTCAAAACTGGTATTCGTACATCGAAGTTATAAACAAATCAAATATTTCACAGACTTTCGTAATTGAGCAGCCAATAAAAGCCGATTCTACTGAAAATTATCGTGAGCTTCATAGTTTCTCAATAACAAGCGTTAACACCCCGGAAATCAGCTTTAAAGATCTTTTGAAATCGGAACATCTCAATAAAAAAGAAAAAAAAATATTTTTCGATTTATGTCAAATATATCGTGATGTTTTTTTTCCAAGAAGGAGCAAAGTTAACTTTTTCCAATACTGTTAAGCATGAAATCAAAACTAAAGATGACGTTCCAATTTACTGTAAGTCTTATCGATACCCTTACGTACATAAGGAAGAGTTACACAGGCAAATAAATGAGCTTCTTAATCAAGGTATCATTCGTCCCAGCTAGTCTCCTTAGTCAGCTCTAATTTGGATTGTTCCAAAAAAGAAAGACTTGAGTGGAAAAGCAAAATGGAGATTGGTAATTGATTATCGAAAGCTGAACGAAAAAACAATAGACGATCGATATCCCATACCTAACATCACAGACATCCTGGACAAATTAGGAAGGTCCATATACTTCAGCATAATCGACCTGGCTTCTGGTTTTCACCAGATTGAAATTAAATCCCAAGATATCCCTGAAACGGCATTTTCCGTGGAAAATGGACACTACGAGTTTGTCCGAATGCCTTTTGGCTTAAAAAATGCTCCATCCACATTTCAGCGGGTAATGGACAATGTCTTACGTGACCTTCAGGGAAAAATTTGTCTCGTATATATGGATGACATTATTATATTTTCAGCTTCTTTGTAAGAGCATCTAGAGAACTTAAAAGCGGTTTTTCAAAAATTACGAGAGTCCAATTTGAAAATACAATTGAATAAATCCAATTTTCTCCGTAAGGAAGTTTCATTTTTAGGTCATGTTGTGTCTTCTGATGGTATCAAGCCAAACCCTGATAAAATCAGTGCTGTCAAAAATTTCCCTATTCCGAGAACACCAAAGCAGATAAAATCTTTCCTTGGTCTTCTCGGATATTATAGAAAATTTATCAAAGATTTTTCGAACTTGACAAAACCTTTGACTGAATGCTTGAGAAATGGTGAAACTATTAAAATAAACCCATCTTTCATAAACTGCTTTGACCATTGTAAGAATATTTTATGTAACGATCCCATTTTACAATACCCAGATTTTAGAAAGCCTTTTAACGTTACTTCCGATCAGTGCCGGATTAGCCATGAAGCAAGAGTAGCAAATGCTACGGGCCCCGCGCATTTGGGGGCCCCGCGCACCAACCTTTTCTGACCATAAAAAAGTATTATTTACATATTACATTTAGTCACAATTACTAAGAAGAAAATATTTGCATCAAAATGATCAACTAAAATTTTATTTTTCTATCTGCTGGTCTTACCAAAAATCATGTTTCGCACCGTACCAAACGCAAATTGGACAACGGTATGAAATTCAGGTATTTATTGTCACCATTGATAATGTACTCACTACTTTAGGTAAACAGGTAAACGTATATGAACAGTTATCATAAAATTGCTGGCATTTTCGGAATATTCCGAGAGCTAAAATCTCTTCCTGATTCAAAATAGCTTTTTTGGCCTTTAGTCCACTAAAACTGGCGTTTCGTCTGGGTGATCGCACATGGACTCATCAGTTGGCTGTGAGGACCTAGTCAATACGCAATTTTTATTGAATTCAGTTCATCTTACATCGATTTTTTGACAAAAATCCAATGTGAACTATATCCAACCAAGATTAAAATTATAATCATTAACGTTGGAATATTTTGCCCGTGGCCGAGCATTGATTCTATATGAAGGTTTTTATAATACAAATTCTATCTTCTTCTTCTTCCTTTGATTCGGCGCTGTTATGATCTCGATGTCGAGGGGATCATAACTCTCCCACGTATCTGCTTCACACTAGTGATCCGCCTGTGGGGTTTCGCCGGGTTGACCTCAGAAATCGGCGGCAAGCCTCCCGGTTTTGTATTGTTCCATTTCTGAGGCCAACTGAATGCTGGTGTTTTTGCATTTGTTTGTACCAGGAGTGTTTAGGCCTACCTTTCTTTTTATTCCGAATTGGAACGTTGTATGATATTGCCTTTTTGACGGGGTTCTCAGGATCTCTCCTTTGAACATGGCAATACCAACTGAGTCGGTCGTGTTCAATTTTTTGGGAAATGGTATTCTTAACATGAAGGCTTCCTCGGATCTTCGTACTTCTAATTCGATCAAGCTTTGTAACTCCTGCTGTCATACGAAGCATCTTCATCTCAGCTGCCGTTAGCTTACTCTCATACTTTTTGCACATTGTCCAACATTGTGAACCGTATGTGAGTGCTGGACGCACAACTGAAGTGTAGAGCTTTCCTTTCAGCTCGGGGGGTATTTTTCGGTCACAGAAGATAGTAGAATTTTCCCGCCACTTCATCTACCCTACGCTTACGCGATGATTAATATCGTCATCACAAGTAGCTTCGTTATTTATCATAGACCCCAGATATTTAAACTTTTTACACTTGGGAAGCACTACTCCATTCAAATAAATGTCTGGAATAGGCCTGTGTGGATCAGAAAATGGGCAGCATAGGTATTCTGTCTTTTTCGCGCTTATGCGGTACCCACTTCCTTCTAGAACATCCACCCATACGTCAAGTGCTCGTTGTAGGGATATCGGGTCTTCACTTATGATGGCTCCATCGTCAGCAAAGAATAACTGATGTACTTTTGGATCCGTCACTTTGCCTTCAAGCAGGTAATCAAGAACTGTAATAAAGAGCAGGGGACTCAAGACACTTCCCTGGTGTACACCTACTGTGATTTCGAATTCTTCGGTGACTCCAGCTGCGCATCTTACTTTAGTAACTGCTCCATCATACATGTCCATAATTATCCGCACATAGGTTTCTGGAACTCCTCGTTGCCTGAGGGCCACCCATATTAGATCTCGTGTTTGCCGATCGAATGCTTTTTCAAAATCAACCAATACGACATGCAAATCCTCCAAAGAATCCCGATGTTTTTCCATAATTATTCTTATACTCTGGATTGCATCCGTGGTTGACTTACCCCCGACAAACCCGCACTGGTCATCAGATAGCCTAATTATTTTTCGCAGTGGCTACCCAAGACTCGCTCAACGATCTTCATGGTATGTGACATCAGCTTAATCGAACGGTAATTATCACAGCTTCGAGTATCACCCTTTCCTTTATAAATTGGAAGAAGGTAACTTTCCCTCCATTGATTAGGCATGCGATCACCTCGTATAAGTTTGGAGACAAGAATCATGAGCCATCTAAACCCGATGTCTCCCATCTTTTTCCAAAACTCTGAGGGTATTTCGTCTGGGCCAACAGCTTTTCCCTTTTTGGAGTATTTTACCGCCTCACTAACTTCTTCGACTGTGACGTCGGATACTTCGCTTAAGTTAGTTGAAGCTATTGGAAAGTATAGCCTTGGAAATTGTTCGTTTAGAAGTCCGTCACAATACTGTCGCCACCTGTGAAGAATTTCGTTGTCTTCCACAAGTAGTTGGCCTTGAGCATTGTTAATGAACTTTGGCGAACAAATCTCCTGGGCATTTCTTCTTCTTTGAGCGGCTATTTTGAAGATAGTTGTGCCCTTATTCGTGTTTTGCCATAGCTCTTGAATAGCACCAGCTGTCGGGGTAGAAATTTCATCCAGCTCCCGATACAGGTTTTCTGTATTCTTTGCTTGAATTTGGGCGCACTTCTTCTTCGCTTCTTTCTTGCAGTTTCTATATTCCACTTCGAGGCGTGACTTTTGCTCTGTATCATTAGAGGGGCACTTCGACCAAGCCTTGAAAGCCATTTTCTTTTTACTTATAACTGATTTAGCTTCATCATTCCACCACCATGTTTCTTTGCCTTGTTGGTTGTGTCCTTTTGAAACCCCTAACAGTGTTTTGGCTTTTTCTTTGCAAGTTCTCTGTAGGAGATCCCACATACTTTGTGCTGTACTCTCTTCATTTCGAACTATATCGGTGTTGTTATACAGAACGTTTTGCTGCATATTCGAAATAAAAGCTTCGCCTTTTTCCTTATCCAGATTATACCATTTGATTTTCCAAAAAGTTTTTGTATGTTTGTTGTCGTTCACTGTCTCTATAAAAAATTCTGTCAGTAGGAGACGGTGTTGGTGGGCGATCGCTTCTCCTAGTATCACTTTGCAATCTTTTACCCGGGGTTTCATGAAACTAGATACCAAATGGTAATCAATATGGGTTTCATTTCCACCACTGCTGTAAGTGACCAGGTGTCGGCTTTGTTTGACGAACATGGTATTTAGTACGATAAGACCGTATGTTTTGCACATGCTCAGGATGTCTTCACCAGGAGGGTTCCTGGTGCCGTATCCGAGGCCTCCATGGCAATCTTCATAGTCTTCGTTTTTCTTCCCGACATGTCCGTTCAAATCTCCGCCCACGAACAAAAACTCTTCCTTTGGGATGTCCTTAAGTAGATTGTGAAAGTCTAGCCAAAATGCATCTTTTTGCACCTGCTCACATCCAATTTGGGGAGCATATGCAGTGACAATATTCCACAACTTTCATTTAATCACCAATTTAAGGGACATCAAACGGTCGCTGGATTTCGAAATGGTCAATACGCTGCCTAATAGATGTTTTGCAAGGATGATTCCGATTCCGTTTTTACCCTTTTCCGTTCCATAGTAGAACGTCTTATAGTTTTTTGTCCTCGTATCCAAGAAACGGGCCCTGTTTCCCGTGTTTCGCCATTTTGTTTCTTGAACACATAAGATGTCCACTCGCCTTCTTTTCATCATCTCTTCCAGCTCGAAGCTTCGACCTGTCATACTGCCAACGTTCCAACTCGCAACTCTCAGATTTTGTATAATCTGCGGCATTACTTTGCTAGCCCCCGGAATCCGTCTAGCTCTGACCCGAGCATTGCTGCTCGGTCCAGGATCAGTACCATGTGTAACAATGGTAGTGCCTGGCGGGGTAGTGTCATTTTGAACGAGAAGTAATAATGCTTTCATTATTCACAAAATCCTGGTTGTAAGTATCGACGTGTGCATGCTCCAGTTTTGTATTTGATCTCTCTTTTACGGCACCGGTGATCTCCAGTCGTGCCAACCCAGGGACTGGCATGCACACTTTTGGGAAAGTTTATAGGTGTTACGTGTCGCTAGGTTCACCTTGCTGTTTGTGGCCTAGATGTATTTACTCCTTTAGTCGCCTTTTACGACAAGCGGGGAGGCGCTGCAGGAATATTCTAACCCGTCCCTGCACAGGGAATTATAATACAAATTCTATATACTACTGAAATAAATCAGCCTAGTAGAAGACTTAGCACTATTAATGGATTTGTTGAATTTGTTGAAAATAGCAAAATATTTCAACGTTAATGATTACAATTTTAATCTTGGTTGGATATAGTTCACATTGGATTTTTGTCCAAAAATCAATGTAAGATGAACTGAATTCAATAAAAATAGTGTATTGACAAGGTCCTCACAGCCAACTGATGAGTCCATGTGCGATCACCCGGACGAAACGTTAATTTTTGTGGACTAAAAGCCATAAAAGCTATTTTGAATCAATATTTCAACAAGTCCATTAATAGTGCTAAGTCTTCTACTTGGCTGATTTATTTCAGTAGTATATAGAATTTGTATTATAAAAACCTTCATATAAAATCTCTTTCACCAGAAGAAATTAAAAATCTGCAACCATAGTAAGTGCTTACGCAGATGATTTGGAGGACAGTCTGGGCAACGAATTAGTGCAATTCGCTTCAATGCTCAATTCTGATGTGGCTGGTATTATTGACAGCAGGAATAATGAGGCTCTGGAAATGCATGTTTACAAGCTGTTGATAAATAATTCTTTATAATCTTGTTTCCCGAACGTTGAAATTGCTTTGCGCATTTGTTTGTCTCTCATGATCACCAACTGCAGTGGTGAACGATCTTTCTCAACATTAAAACGTGTTAAAAATGAATTGAGGAACACGATGAGCCAACAACGTCTTAATCTCCTCACTTTAATTAATATTGAACATGATTTACTCCGAAAAGTCGATATCAACAGCATTATTTATAAATTTTCCCAAATTAAATCAAGAAAAGTTTGTTTGTAACAGTTTTGTTTTATTTAATACCATAAACTTGATAAGTGCCTAACCTAAAACAGTCTTAGGGCCCCTTGATAGAATTTGCTACAGGCCCCGCGCTGGCTTAATCCGGCACTGCTTCCGATGCAAGTAATGTTGCATTAGGTGCAGTACTCTCACAAGGCCATGTGGGCTCTGATAAACCGATTTGCTATGCAAGTCGGACTTTATCTAAATCGGAACAGAATTACAGTAATTACAGTAAAAAAGAGCTGTTAGGAATAGTTTGGGCCACTAAATATTTTCGGCCTTATATTTACGGTAGGAAATTTAAAATAATCACCGATCATAAGCCTCTTACTTGGCTCTTTTCTTTTAAAGAACCTAACTCCAAACTCGTTCGTTGGGGACTTAAGTTAGAGGAGTTTGATTATGAGATTATTCATAAAAATGGAAGATTGAATACTAATGCGGATGCACTATCTCAAATTGAGATACACACGAAAGAAAGAAATTTTGACGCATTAGAAACCGAAAGTTTAAATAATGTATCCATGCACAACAATATTGACGAGTCAGAAAACGGATCTACCGTACATTCGGGACAAGGGAATATTAATGATAACATTTCTATATCAGAGCGAACGATTAACGAATTTTCTAATCAAATTATAATAAGACAAAATACCACTAAAACAGACATTTCAGCAAAGCTAAAAATACTTTTTAAAAGAAAAAAAGATATATTATCGAACTTCTAAGCCCATGCAATGAAACAGAAATCATATCAATTTTTAAAAACTACCTGAATTCTAAAAGACTTACTGCCATTTTGACTGATGACAACACTTTTCCAGTCATACAGTCCGTATACTGCAATTACTTCAACCATTCAAAAATTAAATTAGTACGATCAACCGTTCTCTTACAAGATGTTGTTGAGAGAGATTATCAGGAAAAATTGATAAGAGAATATCATGTAAATTGGCATCACAGGGGTATTACAGAAACTTTAGAACACCTTAAAAGAAACTTTTACTTCCCAAATATGAAACATTTAATACTCGACTCGTATCAGCAGTTATCAAAAACTGCGATACATGTCATACACTTAAATACGATCGTAATAGAGAACAAATAAAACTTCAATTAACCGAGACCCCATCAAAACCCCTTGAAATTCTACATATAGATGTATATTCTATTCATAAAGAAAATTTTCTAACTATTTTAGATAAGTTTAGCAAATTTTCATCTGTTTATATGTTGACTGCAGGAACTAGTATTAATTTAGTAAAATCTCTGCGACACTTTTTTTCCCATCATGGTGTGCCAAAGAAGATAGTGTGCGATAATGGTAGCGAATTTGTATCTACGTTATTTAGAGAATTTTTAGAACTATACGACATAAGTCAACATACAATTTGTGCAAAAACTTCGAATGGAAATTCTCCTGTGGAAAGCTTCCACTCAACACTAACTGAACTTATTCGCATCATAAAATCACAGAGAATGGATATTCACATTGGAGAAATCGTAGACAGCGCTGTACTTACATACAATAACTCCATACACTCGACTACGAAACTTACTCCATTTGAAGCTATAACAGGACATTTTAATAAAAACCAACCATTTCCTAGCAATACACAACATATAACAAAGCAGGACTACCTTAAAACACATAAAGAAAATTACGAAAGCTTAGCAAAAATCATCCACAATCGATCACAAGAAAAAAAAAATATATCACGAAATTAAATACTACACGTAAGAATCCACCTAATTATACAAAGGGAGAAATAATTCATGAATTAGATGATAGGAGAGATAAATTAGCTGCTAGATTCAATAAACATGTAGTAGAAAAAAATAATAAAGTTACCATGGAAACACAAAAAAGAAAAGTACATAAACAAAAAATAAATAATAACACAGCCGAAAAGTAAACAAAAATTAGAACTAAAAAAAGCATCATAGCATAAAAATGAAGAAATAATTAGTTTATAATTGAATTGTATACCTACAAAAAATTATATTTAAAGCTGAAATTCACATGCATAGATATTATTATTATTATTTTTTGTTTTGAGAAACGAACAGCCTAAAAGTTCATTATTAATAATAATTATAATCGCAAATATACTATTTCATGAAAACTATCACTATAAATATTTAATATCAATTATCAAAATATATGTTAATTTTTATGCAACATCATATATTTAAATTATATCATAATCTAATTATATATTTCCGTCGTACAAAAAATCTAAATACAATGAAAATATTACAAAATATTTAAAATAAGATATAATATTTACGTATGTACTCATCTACATCTTAGTGTTAATTTTTTCGGGGGGACGAGTTACGTCCCAACATATTTATGTTCGCACTGCACTGCGTTAATCCGATTTTGTGCTTACCTATCAAGCTTAATAAATAAGATAAGATGCTACGCACTTAACGCCAGATGTTATGCACTTGCCTAAAAACATGTAAATCCAAGTTCAAGGCTGCTTGGGAGTGGCTTAGCGTATGAGTGGAGCAGTTATCGGTATTTTGTTTATTAGTGATAAGTTTAGTTTAAGTCTGGATCTGTCTTATTTAAGATCGTTAGAAAAAATATATACTTAATTGTTTTACTAAATAGACGAAAGACTATAACTCGCGTGGCTCTGCAATTATAGTTTTTAGGTTCACAGGATATTTTTCATTGGATCCGGATTTTTTTTCACAATATAATTGCATCATCATCATCTAAAAATCGATTTTTTCTGAGTTACGAAATATTCGACCTACAGCGACGATATGTCTTTTCCTATATAAGTACATAAGTACATATTTATTGCACATATGCAAAAACTAAATACAATGGACCGCCAGCAAAAGCAAACCCCTCTCTGGAAATATAGATATTGCTACCTTATTCGCTCATTCATATACCTAATGCATATTCTCATTTTTCATACATATATCGAAAAAAACAAAACAACGTTGTAAAAAAACTTATACACAAAATTTCATTCGCAAAGTGCCGTCGCCACCGGCGCGCCGCGCGTCACCGCAGCCTTTCATCGTGCGTAGTCTGTCATTCTCATTAGGTTTTCTGCACATAAATATGTAACTATAAGTATAATTTATGCATGCTTGTAGCTTGTGTGCGCCTGCGCTGGTTGGCTGGTGCAACTCTGTATGCTCTGAATAGCTATAGCATGTTTGTTGTTAACATTGACATACTAGATATGGACTGCTAGTAGCTGATTACAGAATGGTCCAACGGATTACCAAACGACACTAGCCCTCGTGCCGACACTGACGGAAAATTTGAATACTATGAAATGGAACCAGTGCTAAAGGGGCTAATGTGCAAATAGTCCCATTGCCAAATCTGAAAATTTCCCTTTTTAATTTTCCCTTTTTCATTTTTGTTTTCAACGTATAAATATATACTGCAACACAGTTTTCGTTGCATTTACTTGTATTATCTATTAACAATTATTATTATTGTTTGTAAAAATACTTTTATTAAAGCAATTAGTTTCACTTTTACAAATAATTTTAATTTGTATACTAGAAATCAAGAGATAAGCTAAGATCTTTTTGGCTAGAGCGAAAATATTTGCAAACAAATTAGTTATGCAAATAAATCCTACAATTTGTATCAAATTTACAAAAAAACTTTCTTTAGGTGCTTTTTATTAGGTGCGTTTTATTATTCACAAATCTATCTGGATCCGGATCTGGATTAAGTTTTAACATGTATTACAAAAACAATTTGGGATCCTGTTTTCTATCGGGATCTATTTCAAAGATCAAAAAATCAGTTATTACACTGGCGAGTAGATGGCTTTTTATGGTAAGGTAGTGTAAGCTATAGTGTAAAGAAAAAAGACAAGAAATAATTGAAAATTCACAAACCCAAGGATAAAAAGAGACGGATTTATAACACTGCTGTCACTAAGATCCGTATCGTTTTATTTTCAAGGGAAGATCCAGATCCGGATCCGGATCCAGATAGATTTGTGAATAATAAAACGCACCTATTATTCACAAATCTATCTGGATCCGGATCTTCCTTTGAAAATAAAACGATACGGATCTTAGTGACAGCAGTGTTATAAGTCCGTCTCTTTTTATCCTTGGGTTTGTAAATTTTAAATTATGTCTTGTCTTTTTTCTTTACACTATAGCTTACACTACCTTGCCATAAAAAGCCATCTACTCGCCAGTGTAATAACTGATTTTTAGATCATTGAAATAGATCCAGATAGAAAACAGAATCCCAAATTGTTTTTGTAATACATGTTAAAACTTAATCCAGATCCGGATCCAGATAGATTTGTGAATAATAAAACGCACCTTATCTTAAACTAGAACTGTAATGCCCGATTTCACGAAGGACTTTTAAAAATTTAACAGGCTTCTAAGCCTTAAAATGAGATGTTTTGGTTTCACCAAGCGCTTTTAAATTAAACAAGCTTTTAAACACCCTTATAAACTAAATGCCCATTTTTGGCTCATTAAATTTTAAAAGTGTCATTGAAATATCATCAGATGTAGATAACAACAATTGGTTATAAGTATAGCAGCTGAAATTATCGTTCTGTAAGGATTTAGAGCGGTATTCACCGAAGGCCGAAGTTCGAAAATGAGAGCCACTCTCTCTCAACCAGGCATGTTCAAACTGTGAATTCAAACTGTTTTCAAACAAAATTGACAGCGTAGAAGTCAAATGTGAAATATAAGTCATTTAAACAAAACAAAATGTATGTGCTTTTGTTATTATTCAATTCATTTTTATTTTTATTGATCGAATAAAAAAAAAACAGTACCGCTCTTTACAGGCAAGTCAACCATAATTCGACTCGATAGTGGATTAAATTCATCAGCTTGTCCAGATATTACTGCTGATTTAAGGAACTGCAGGCACGAATCGAATGACATATGTTATAGGGGCCAAGCACCATATGTGTTTTTATGTATCATACACAAATACGCATTGACCATTTCTTTACTTAAGAACTTTGCAGTTTCTTTATCTGGGTCTTCTCCGGGCTATGTGGTTTTCTTCGTCAGGAATTGGTTCTTCTTCTGCAATAAAAAAATAACTCTAAAGTGTTACAGTTCTAAGTGAAATAATTTCCCTACCAACCATTTGTATCCGCAATCTCCTCCAAAGCTTCTGGATCGTGCTATTTCGACTCGTCTTGTTTCCTCTTTTTTCAATTTTATTCGTCATCGTCACCGTCGCATCGTTCTGAAAAGTGGTATTGTAAAAGATATATTAATTTTTTTAAATGTGGAAAATATCAAACATACGATGTTATCGTCTTCGTCGGAATCATACTTTTTTAATTGTTGATGTTTTTTAAATTTATGATTGAAGTTTTTTTCAATACAAATTAAATTCTCAAATCGAATTCCGACAGTGACAATTTTAAAAAAGTCAGTTTGTTTCGAATGTTTTCGAACAAGTTTTCGAAGAGAGCTCTCGTAACTTATGAGTGATCAGGAGCACTCATAACTTTTGTGAGCGCTCATAAATATTCAATATTATTTCTTGGTGAATAGATTTGTGAGCCTCTTAAGTTATGAGCGTTCGGTGAATACCGCCCTTAGTGTTCAATTTTTGAAGATACAAAATAAATAAATTAATACTAAATATTTAAATGATTTGTTTCTTTATTTCGAAAAAAATATTGATCGTCTTCATCCAATAATAAAGTGCAACACAAAGTTATTCGCTGAGCAAGAATATTCCTGGTTCACAGAAATATATTATAATACATTATACGAGTGTGGTTCCGACTTTCCAACGCATCTGTGGATGAGTTTGTTGAATATGTTTGGTCTTCATTTGGAACCAAAACAAACCCAACAATGCAATAAAAAATAAATTAAGTGGTTATTACTTAACGATTTTATGCCACAGAATGTCAGTATTAGAATCTTTCCAAATATTTTGTGTGCATTTCTTTTTTTTTTTTCATTTCTTGGCATTTGTTTGAACACATAACGCTTTCTCATTTCTTCTCATACATTTCGCTTGTTAGAAAGAAAAAAGCAATTTATTTTTCCCAGGGATGTGAAGGGAACTCAATTTTAACAAAAATTTCCCCAAAATGTCCCTTTTATAGATTGGTGAAACTAAAAATTTTTAAAAGCCTTATAAAATTTAAGAGGATTTTTGATAAAAGTGCTTTTAGTGTTTGTTTATGAAATCGGCCATAAGGCTAGGCGCGCACATTCAATTTTTAGTTTCTGAACTGCTTGGTTCGAGCAACTTAAAAGTTTGTGTTTTGACACAAACTAAACGATTGCCTAAAATGAGTTCGGGCAAGAGTACGATAACTTAGGCGCCAAGAAATTATAACGGTTTTTTGTAGAACAGTTCAATACAAGCATTTTTTACTATTGGAGGGGGGGGTCTATCTCCCCCCGTTTGGGCGGGAAGGGCAATTTTATAAAAAAGGTACTAAAATGGAAACAAAAATATTAAAAAATAACGGTAATACCTACAATTAAGTATTATACCTTTTTCTAAAGCCAATACTCTGATCTATTAGATAATTTTTAAATCAAGTAGAATCTATGGACAGTTTTTGAAAAAACGAGTTTTAAACTCAAATTTTGGTGAAAAAAAACATAAAAAAAAAGTTCAAAGTTTAATTTTTCCAAACTGCAAAGTTTTATATTATTATTTTTCCTAAAATTCGTTGCTCTAATTTATTCTTATTCAAAAACTGAAAACTAGATGATTTTATGTCGTCTAGTTTTTGAGAAAATTGAAAATAACTAAAACTACTTTTTTATGGGATATTTGCTTTTTTTGCTTGCTTACGCATTACGGCGTATAAACAGTGAGATATGTATGGGGGGGCATGCTGCCCCCCTGCAACCCCCCTGCTTGGACACACTATAGGATTTGGGGTAGGTGCGAGGTTGGGTGTGTGCAAGGTTTCCTTTGCATTTACAGAATCTGGATTTAAAGAAACTTTGAGTTTACCCTATGGTCTATATCCAATGTCTACTAAATATATGTATGTACGTATGTATGTACGCCCAAAGTTGCACATTTAAAATGTTCAGTCATGAAAATTTAATACATTATGAAAAATACACATTACCTTGGTACTACTGTACGAATGCAGCAAATTTATATAATTCCTTAATTATTATGTATGTTTATTGTTTGTGTCTAACATTTTTAATGGTAATGTGGTACAGGTTATTGTTTACCAAGGTCATTCGTTATTCAACCTTTGTAAGAGTGAAGTATTTTTTTCTTTGAATAAAGAATGGCGACTAAGCATCCACTACTTCATCCTAAATTAAATAACTTTTCAATATTTCAAAAAAAATATTTCAAAAGCACCGCGTTCTTAGAAGAAATTGGTCTAATTCCAACTAAAGCGTCAACTCCCCTCAACTCCAACTCAAAAAGGTGACAAAAATTGTAAGAATACAATATTATCTATTATTATTATTTATTAATCAACCAGAGTATATTATACTCTTACAGACTAAGATACATACATAAGTAAATATATAGTTACAAATTTGTAGGTGGGTATATAAAATTCAAATTACATTTAAATGATTTACATAGTTAATCTTTTATTTTAATAAATAACGTTACTTAAATTTTGCTTAAAACTAATGATTTAAAAGTTTCTCTGGTGCAATCCATATAAAAGTTAATCTCAGAGCAATAAACCCATCTATCGGTACATTTTTCCATGGGCCTCAATATTGGCTAGAGATTCGGGAGGTGCTTGCTATAATTTTTTTTTGTGATCAAAATGCCTGTAAACACGGTTTTAATACATTGAACATTGAAAAATTGTCTTGACTATTTTTAAGTAACACCTGACTTACTCACAAACTGACTGACTGAGACGCGAAATGCCATGCAATTCTACCTCCTCGTGGTGCATTCTTAGTAACCCTTAATGATTTGCTGTACTGTACTTACAAATGAACCACATTAACATTAATCCTCAAAATGAAATCACCGTAGTTAAATACCAAAAATCAAAAATTTCATAAAAAGTAGTTTTAGTAATTTTCGATTTTCTCAAAAACTAGAAGGGACAAAACCATTCGGTTTTTTGTGTTCGATTTAGAATTAATAGTAGCATTGACCACAAAAATCCAATTAAGCACTTCATTTTACAATTTTGAAAAAAATTGGTCTAAACTTTTTTTTTTCATTTTTTTTAACAAAATTTTGAGTTTGCATGCAAATTTTTCAAAAACTATTGACATAAATAATTTAATTTAAATTTACGATTATAGAATAGACTTCTGGCTTTCAAAACCGGTATAGTATTTTATTGTAAGTGTTGCCGTTGTTTTTTAATATTTTTTTTTTCAATTTAAGTCATTTTTTCTAAAATCGCCCCTACCTCCTAAACGGGGCGAGATAGACCCCCCCCTCCCATAGTAAAAAACGCTTGTATTTGACCCTTCTACAAAAATCCGTTATCAATTTTTGGCGCCTAAGTTATCGTACTCTCCCCTGAGTTCGCTATTTTGTGTAACATATAATTATATGCACCTGCGCGGACATAAAATCATTAAGTAAACCAAAATGATTCATAAAATATTTTAAAGGGGATTTTTTGTTTAGATCCCTTAGCACTATTCTCAGCCGATTATCTCTCTAACCATAGACTAGCACCGTTTCTTCAAAGCAATGTCAATAGATGTCCTTAGTTTCTATGAGTAAACATTTCTGTTGGCACTAGTAGAACAAGAGATGGCGTTAAATATGTTGTTTATTTTTGCCACTAGTGTCGGCACGAGGGCTAGTTTCGATTGTATCCGTTGGACCATTTTGGTTGCAAATTTTGTATGAGAATTATACACAACTAGCAGTCCATATATAATAAGTCAATGCTCCAGCAGACAAAAGCTTTCTTAAGAAGTTTGATAAGAAGAAGAGAATCCTTTAGTCGCTGCAAGAAAGGTTTTCTGAATAAAAAAGAGAACAATATAATATTTTCTCTTCTGTTTAAGGATTTTTTTTTATTATGCGCGAGAAAGATAATACTGGCAGGACAATGCAGCTACCTTTATTGATGTGGAATATACATATCTGTGGTGTTTGGTAGAAACATGATAACTCCATAAAATAATTAGCATCCTTACATTTACTCTACATCGAGCTGAAAACTAAGCGGCTAAGCCGATTTTCTTTAAATTTGGAATGTAAGCTTTCAAAGAATATTTTTAAAGTTCTCCAAATTTGAAGTAAATCAGTCAACCCGTTTAAGCCCTAGGGCCACGTAAAGTGAAAGTAAAAACGCAAATTATTTTATGGACGTATCATGTTTGTACCAAACACCACAGATATGTATCTACCAAAAAAAGCAATTTCTTATTGGGGTAACCTATTTTTGTTCAGAAAAAAGGCAAAAGGTAAGGCATTAGGTAAATAGAACATATTCTATTAATATCTCCATCATTTGTATTATATTAATTTATAACCTTTGTTTTTTTTTTTTTTGAAATACTTTACACCTGTTCATCATGTTGATATTGTTTATTTGTGTGTGTACAATGTACATCCATTGAGTAGCCGCATGAATGTCAGTATTCTATGAAGAATGTGCATTTGATTTTCTATAAGTTTGACAATACAGAGCCCACACCGCGCACGGGTGAATGAATTTCAGTTTTTGTACAGAACATTTTTATGAAATTTCCTAAAGTCTAATTTCACAGTCAAGAGTCTTTAATTTTTTTTTTATAAAATCTATCTTAAAACCAAAAATATAACTACTAATTCATTTTTGCTGAAATGAAAACCTTTATGTATTTTGAAAATAGTCAGGATCTTTTTACTTGCGATATAGGTACTATAGGGCAAGTTCTGCATTTGGAAAAAAAATCGAACTCGAGATTTTGATCAAAGTTGACATTACGATGATAGCGAAGACGAAAAAAGTGGGTCCGGCAATTCCGTCTGTCTGTCTGTCTGTCTGTCTGTATGTCTGTACCTCGAACTACAGCCTAAACTACTGGAGGAATTTTTTTCAAACTCGGAAGTTAAGGGTCTTCGGTGATTCCCTAGAGGGGAAATTGAAATTTTTTTTTAGCTCCAAAACTAACGGTACCCCCCATACACCCGTAATGCAAAATATTATTTATCTCGAAAACGGCTCTAACGATTTTGATAAAAAAAATTAGGTGTGATATTTTGGACATGGTCTATATTTTGCTCAAAAAAAATTTGGGGGGAAACGATATTAGGGGTACCTGTCATAGAACCGTTTTTTTGATTTTTAAATTTCTCACCAACGGCTCTAACGATTTTAGCCAAAAAATTTCACCAGGAGCTCCCTTAAGTTTAAAATAATATTGTATATAAAAATATTCGAAAAATTATTTGTTGGGTTTTTTTGAACATTTTTTTTTTTGAAAAATCAATGTCTTCAAAACCTATGAACGATTATTTTTTTAAATTATTTCCTAAAATCAATATATTTAAATACTTAAAATTCGCATCCCACATTTTTTTCTTAGAAAATTTTAAAGAAATTTCATATATAAAAAATATATTTAATAATAAAACGATTTTTTAAAGTTTGTTTGCATAAATTCATACTTTGCTAGGAATCAGACGGCAATTTTATGCATTTGAACATTATTATCTCATTAAATCCATGTTTTATATATATAAAATGTATCTCAAATTCCAAAGTACTTTTACATAAGAGCAAGTTCGTGCGATCCAGTCGTGCATTTTATTTCTGTTACGGGTGAGACAAATAAAAGACAGGCTAAAATTTTAAACATTTAAAACCTGTCGACTCTAATTAATATTGTAGGTATATAAAACGAGAACTGACTTTTTGTCAATTTTAAAGGACATAAACTATACTTTAACTCGTCTAACCTTAACAGTAGCTAATAGCTACTTTAAAAAGTACCTTATCCATATTGACAATAATCATTTCATACCAAAGCAAATCGAAGTAAAAATGTTTACTGATGTTTTATTCGATTTTTTAAAAGATGTGCTTTGTAAATAGACTCAATCACTGAATATTAGAAATTTGAAACAATCGTACAAAAGTGCTCTGCGATCAGCAAATCTGTACATTTGTGAATTTGTATGGTGTTAATTAGCTATATATACATACTTCATTTCCATCTAAGATAATGTAAATAACTTATAAACAGTCTGTACCGAGGTATATATGTAATATATAAAGTGTACTTTTTTCGGCAAAAAAATTATTTGGTTTAAAGTTGTTTTTTTTTTATTTGTGTTGTGTTTGAGTTATGTATCTGTCAAATTAAACGTTGTTCAACGTCAATTCGCTTAGGTTCTGTTGTTAAATTCACATTAGTAAGAAGAGTTGTCTAAAGTGTTTAAAATTATGAAAAAGTTAGACAAAGCCCCCAAGCTAAACGACTGCCTTAAGTAGAGCCGGTTTTATTGCTTAAACGAGAACTGTTTGGAATTTTGCGCCATAATTTCTGAACTGTACTTATATTTTTTACTGCGAATTTATTTCACAAAACGTATAGCTTCTATTAGAAGAACGAATAAAAAATAAATAAAAGTAATTATTGTCTTGATACAAATTTCAAAGCAAGGAAAGAGTTTTCTAAAGTTAAAATAAAAAAAAAACAAAAAGGTTTTAATGTTGTTATAAAGTGTTAATTATACCTACACTTTTATTTAAAGCTATCAAAATGTAATATCGTATTTAAACAGAAAAATCGCGACCTTTGCCTAACACATAAATCTCGATATTAAAAACAAATATTAATTCAACTTTAGACTTTATATGTACATACATCCATACATAAAGATGAATCTAAGTAGGTTGTCATTAAAACTCATAATTGAAAATTTAAACTTATATTTTTGTATTCACTTTTTGAACACCATCATCAATTACTTTATGTCAAAATTAAAATTAATCTTTTTTTATGAACTATTTTATAGCAAAATAAGAACTTTTAAATTTTCGGATTAGCCGCGTTATATACAGGGACTACGCTCAGTGAAATTTGTAGAGAAACTTTCGGTGTGGTTACAGATTACAGTATTCCATATTGCACTTGCTAAATATATTTTATATAATGCGGATAACCCGAAAATTTAAAATAAGAATAACATACCAATAATTATTGAAATTTTACATTACATTACATATTACACAACTCCGTAGATAAATCTACGCAAGTAGAGACACTTAAAGCACTGGCAACTGCGGTAATCGGCTTAGACAATACAACAGAGAGAGACAGACAGAAAGAAATATAATAATTGATTTCATGTGGAAGGTTGGTTAAAATAATTTTTTTCTGGGACAGCAGAAATGATTGTACAAATAAAATAAATAAAATGCACGACTGGATCGCACGAACTTGCTCTTATGTAAAAGTACTTTGGAATTTAAGATACATTTTATAAATATAAAACATGAATTTAAAATCAAATTGATTTCTAGAAAAATATGAATTTATGCAAACAAACTTTAAAAAATCGTTTTATTATAAAATAAATTTTTTATATAAGAAATTTCTTTAAAATTTTTCAAGAAAAAAATGTGGGATGCGAATTTTAAGTATTTAATAATATTGGTTTTAGGAAATAATTTCAAAAAATAATCGTTCATAGGTTTTGAAGATATTGGTTTTTAAAAAAAAAAAAAAAAATTTACAAAAAAACCCAACAAACAATTTTTCGAATATTTTTATATACAATATTATTTTAAACTTAGGGGGGCTCCTGCTGAAAATTTTTGGTTAAAATCGTTTGAGCCGTTAATGAGAAAGTCGAAAATCAGAAAAACGGTTCTATGACAGGTACCGTTAATAACATTTTGCCCCAAATTTTTTTTTTTTTTACCAAAACGTAGTCCATGTCCATAATATCACACCTAATTTTTTTTATCAAAATCGTTAGAGCCGTTTTCGAGATAAATAAGATTTTGCATTACGGGTGTATGGGGGGTACTGTTAGTTTTGGAGCTAAAAAAAAAATTTCAATTTCCCCTCTAGGGAATCACCGAAGACTCATAACTACCGAGTTTGAAGAAAATAGGTCCAGTGGCTTAAGCTCTAGATCGAGGTACAGACATACAGACAGACAGACAGACGGAATTGTCGGACCCACTTTTTTCGTCTTCGCTATCATCGTAATGTCAACTTTGATCAAAATCACGAGTTCGATTTTTTTTCCAAATGCAGAACTTGCCCTATATCGCAAGTAAAAATACTAATGATAGCACCAAAATAATGATTGATTGTGCTTTTCAGAAATTACAATTTTCAAAGGCGAGTTTTATAGTGATGTCTTTAACTTAACCCTAGACAAAATATATTTTTTTTTTGATTTTTTTTTCATACGGTTGAATTTCACATAGTAGTTGAATACTACTTGTAATCTAAAGTATTTGTTTCTGAATTAAGTAAGCAGTAGGTATAAGAGATCTACATTTCTGCAAATATTGGAATATAAACACTCCCGATTGTATGTAAGTATTCTACGCCTATTAAATAAACATTTAGTATAGACAGGTTTTTCAACAATAAGTATATTTTTTTTTCAATTTTTATGGTATGTAGGTTTAAGTTTTGACAATGTTTTTTTCGTCCTTAATTTCGGTGTACTTGATTTCTATTTTTATATATTTTTTGGGTTTTCAAGTTGTTTACATAATAATGAAATATTTATTATAATAATAAAATATAAAATTAAAGTTTTTAATTGAATTGAAGTTCAAGCGACCCGACAGTAAGCTCATCAGTAAGATGTTGAAGGGTACAGCACACAGCATCTGAGTGATGAGCCCTCTGTCGCAATTGGGCTAAACGCACATATTATTATTATTTCATAATACCTTCGTTGATTAAAGTTTGTTTTTGTTTTAAGAAACACCTGATGGAATTGTTAACTGAAAGGTAATAGAATTTATCTTCAACAATGAAAAAATAAAAAAAATTATGCCCAAAGCTTACAAACTGGCACATAAATGTATACAGATTTTCAAAAAAATTAATGTCGGAATGCCGGTACAGACAATAAACGAATCAGTTGCTATTAGAAGAGAATTATTTCAGCTTTTACACAAATTTTCATAACATTTAGTTTAATACCTATGCAAGCCCAACGTACAATTTTATTAGATAAATAAATAGATTATATGATTTATTAATAGGAAACAAGCGCTCACACGTGATGGTAGAAACATAGGAGCAACATTTTAAACAACATTATTATCGAGGGCTTAACATTTTATTAGTTAGCAATTTGTTAAAATTTTAGTAATTTACAGCTCTTCGAAACTTTTAAACCTTTTTTTTTCATTTTACTAACTAGTAATAAACAAATTCCCTTTTATTAAAAACGGTGCATTTGAACACATTTAAATCATGATAGTTCGTTTAAATTAACAAACCAAACTAAACTTAATCTGGGGAACGGACCTAATAATTTGAAATGTCGGAAACTCAAAAGTCAAAAGGACAACCTTAAATTTATTTCGTTATTTGTTTATTTTTGACAACTTTTTTTCGAATTGTTTTTTTATTATTTCGCCGCTTTGGATTGGACCATTCCAGTCTTCTTCCAAAAAAGTGTAATGTAAATATTATGTACTTGAAATTCGGGTGCAATCGGAAGCCTACGGCTTATAATTCGATCTTGGATCTTTAAGTTTTTCAACTAAAAACCGATCTGCTTTCTTGTCAAACCTATTTCTGGAGTAAAATTCTCGATAAAGCTGGGTCTTCAATCATATACATATGTATATATATGAAAATCTTCGTCTTCCCAAAACATTTTATATTATTTAATTTACTTTTGAAAACAATTAACTCACAAATCGAAATAAAAAAACACAATTTAACTCTTCTAAAATTGCCAAAAGATTTTGTTTGAGGAAAATGACAGATTTCATATTAATTTAGTAAATTACTAAAAGTTAAAGTAAACAGTTTGTTATTTTAACTGAAGTAAAATATTTAGAGATAGTAAGATGATAAAATCGTTTTGAATTAGCGAAATCCTATTTTTTAACTTAGTAACTTACTAAAATTTCTAAAATGTTTAAGATTTTGCATTAATAGGTATATTTTTCAAATTGGTTTGGCAATAAGAATGAATGCCGTATACACAGACTTGATATACACTACAATCAACTTCTTGATAATTATTTTTTTCTCAAAAACTTGTAAATGACAAGAATGTTAGAAAAACTTAAAACCTTAATATACAAATAAGAAGCCACAGAACTAAGTGAATGCTTGAAAAAATTAAGAATTAAACAGTAGATATCTATGAAAAACTAAAAATGGATTGTAAAAATAATAAATGTAAAATGGGATGAAAGGTGGGTGAACTAACCAAATACGCAATTAACAGTATAAATGCTTCAGACATTTTATATGGAATAGGCTAAGAGCAGAAAATACCTATTCAAAAGCTAAAAAATGCTTCTTTTTTCTTTATCAAAACTATCATTATTTTTTCACTTACAAAAAAAATAGAAAACAGAAAAACCGTTCTTATGTACCTTCGTATGTGCATATGTACATACTAACATACTACGTTTTCTTATTTATACTGAAATGAAATAATTTTAAAATTTGTAGCACCTAGGTATAAATTGTTTCATTTAACAATTCATAACATTTATAAATTAACTTCTGCTACAGTTAAGGTATGTTTGTATCTAATTGGTAATTAGAAAATTGTCACCTTTTAACAAATTTTCACAAATGCAATGAATCCCTAGGCATACGTTTTTGAAAAATTGTATGTACTATACGTATGTACAATGTATATTCTCGTACCTACAGTTATTCTTCAATCACGTTATTTTCCCATCATCAAAAGATTGCAAAAAATCAAATAAAACCAACCTTCCTGCCTGCAGGTGTCATCATAACCTCATAAACCTGAATGCAAAATACGTACATACAAACATATGTATCTACGTATGTATGTAGCAACTAGGACTAGGAGTACTGTGTCTGTTTTTGGCTTAAATAGACAAAATTAAGCAACAAAATTAGAATAATTTGTATAGGAATTGCAAAGAACAAATACCTACCTAAAAAGATAGAGAATAATTTTCACAAATCCATCCAAAGGCTTTGAAATACCTACATAAGTTCATAATTTGCTTCTAAATGCAACAAAATATCTAAGTAAGTGTCCTTTTTATGAACAAAATTGCCTTAGATTCCCAGATAAACACAAAATACAATTTGTTCTTGCTAAGATTCCTCTTTGAAAAATGTAGGTAGGTATATATCTTGTGTTCATAACAAATCTATGTATTTAAAAAAAATGGTCTGGCGGTATAAGAGAAGTTGAATACGCAAGAGCAACAGACGAAATAGATTTTATTCGTGAATTCAGAGAGCACACATTTTAAGAGAAAAAGCACTTCTCACATAATCTTAAAATAATAAATTAAAAACAGCTTTCTTAAAAGCTCTTTCAAATGAAGAATTTCATTTTCACATGTCAGTTTTTTCTACGAGCATGCAACATCTGTATATAAATAATTATCTGTGATACGACGGTCGTGTTGGGGTGTACAACTTTTTGCAAAGAATTACAACAACAATTCCTTAGGAAAAGTCAGTGGCATTAGTGGCATTTTTCCTAACGCATTGTAGTGAGCGCCACTGCTTTAGAAAAAGTTCTCCCATAAGGCTTGTACTGACAATTTTTGTTGGAAAGAGTATAGGGTTTTTTGCGTAGTATAGTCTCCTCCTTAGCGAAAACAACTCCATTTTTTTAAAGCGAATGATAGTCTAACTTAAAATCATTGGCCCAAAATTTTAAAGAGTACTCATTTAAGCAATAAAACCGAGTCTACTTAAAGCAGTCGTTTAGCTTGGAGACTTTGTCTAACTTTTTCATAATTTTAATCAAGTTAGACAACTCTTCTAACTAATGTGGGTTTTGCAACAGAACCTATGCGAATTTGCGTTGAACAACCCTTAACTTGACAGATACACAACTCACACAACTACAAAAACACAAACAAAAAAAGGAAAAAGAAAAAGAACAGACAACTTCAAACCAAATGATTTTTCGCCGACAAAAGTGCATTTTATATACTACCTCGGTACCGATTTTGATTGTTTATAATAAGTTATTTACATTATTTTAGATCGAAATAAAGTATAAATCACAAATTCACAGCATAAAAATTCAATTTGTTATTGCAAGGTGCGGATTCATTTTGCTATACTCGTCTCGGCCGGCGCGCGTGCATAAATAAGATATGTATGTACATTTGTATGTAAGATTTGTTAATCGTAGAACACTTTTGTACGATTGTTTGGAATTTATAATACTCAGTGATTCAGTCTATTTACAAGGAACATCTTTAAAAAATCGAATAAAACATCAGTGAACATTTTTTCTTCGATTTACTTTGGTATGAAATGACCATTCTCAATATGGATAAAGTATACTTTTAAAAGATAAACTAGCGATTTGCAGCTGTTAAAGTAAGACGAGCTCTTTAACGTTAAAGTATAGTTTATGTCCTTTAAAATTAACAAAAAGTCGGTTCTCGTTTTATACTCAATATTTAAAGTCGACTCCCATTCTAAAACTAAAAAACTATACTTTAACGTTAAAGAGCTCGTCTTACTTTAACAGCAGCAAATAGCTAGTTTATCTTTTAAAAGTATACTTTATCCATATTGACAATGGTCATTTCATACCAAAGCAAATGGAAGAAAAAATGTTTACTGATGTTTTATTCAATTTTTTAAAGATGTTTTTTGTAAACAGACTGAATAACTGAATATTATAAATTCGAAATAATCGTACGAAAGTGCTCTACGATGAACAAATCTGTAAATACAAATGTATGTAGGTACATATACATATCTTATGTATGCACGCGCGCCGCCGGCCGAGACAAGTATAGCTAAATGAATCTGCACCTTGCAACAACAAATTGAGTTTTTATGCTGTGAATTTGCGTTTTATACTTTATTTCCATCTAAAATAATGTAAATAACTTATAAACAATCAAAATCTGTACCGAGGTAGTATATAAAATGTACTTTTTTCGGCGAAAAGTTATTTGGTTAAAGTTGTCTGTTCTTTTTACTTTTTTTTTGTGTTTTTGTAGTTGTGTGAGTTATGTATCTGTTAAATTAAGGGTTGTTCAACGCAAATTCGCTTAGATTCTGTTGAATACCTACATTAGTTAGAAGAGTTTTCTAACGTGATTAAAATTATGAAAAAGTTAGACAAAGTCTCCAAGCTAAACGACTGCGTTAAGTAGAGCCGGTTTTATTGCTTAAACGAGAACTCTTTAAAATTTTGCGCCATTGTCATTTTGATGTTTTTTTTTGTGATTTTTTAATACAGTAAAACCCGCTTAAGAGAAACCCGCTTAAGAGAAAAACCCGCTTAACTGAAACACTTTATTCATCCCCAAGTATTTTCCGACCAATTTCCCTTAAAACACTCCGCTTAAGTGAAACTCGCTTAAGTGAAAAACCCGGATAACTGAAACATATTTTCAGTTAATTTTTAATATTTTTCATTGAAAAAAACTCTCTTAACCTTACTATACTCGCGTATTGGTCTCTCAGACCGAAAAATCATTAATTCTTTGTTTTCTTGAAAAATATAATCCTTGCCCCCCTGAAGTTTTCAGTAGCTTCCTAAATATGTGTTCTCCATCGTTTAGCTGGGCGCAAGCGCATATGCCGAGTAGACGTGTTCCTTTTTTGTGAGTTTTCGGTCCCTCAGACCGACCGACGCGAGTATAAGTCCAGATTGCTTCGATTTACGAAAATATGAAGATTGAATCTTTTTTCATACTTTTTTATAATAACTAGTATATTTCTTTTCATATAGTTATTAAGTTTTTTTTTTTCTTAAAGAAAATATTTTTTTTTTATTATTTTAGTTAAGGTCCCAAAAAAAATTGAACTTTTTGAGAGGTTAGTTTGAAAGGGTATTGCTTCCAAATAAAGTAATAATTCCTATATTTTTTTATTTATTTTATTCAATTATATTATTTTCTTAAAAATAAATGTCAGAACTACTTATAGAGAATAGATATTCAAGAAAATACAGACGAAATAAAGTCTCGGTCTGAGAGACCGTGCGCGAGTACATATATGTGTGTTGTCAAAACGCTCGAGTATAGGGGGCATTTCACGTGAAGCGGACAACGAAAAAAGTGATGGGCGTTGAAATTCATTCATCTTTGTGTTATTTATACTTCATTTGAATCTAAAAATACATTTAGAAGGATTTTGAATTTTGAGGTCTGGTACTCCAGTTATGGGCTTGTAAACTTTCGACAAGCAATGAGTTATGGTCTTTAAGAAAAATGTTGATAAATTAAAAGAAGCAATATAAAAATAATTTTAATAGTTGAATATATGGTAAAACAGATGTTCTTTTTATTTATAAAATCTAAACCGGAAATGCAATTTTTTCTTATATAAAAAACCGGAAGTTAACATTTCAAATAAAATTTTGGTAAACTTGGCCCATTTTTATAATTTTTTTTTATGTCTCAAAATAAAGCCCACATATTAGAGAAAATACATGCCAAGTTTCAGAGTGGGATACCCATTCGTTTAGAAGATACATAATTTTTAGTGCGTGAACCTCGTGCAAAAAACAGATTTATTATACCTATAGAAAACCGGATGTTGGCGATTCAATTTTAATTTTAAGTAGCTTAGACCATTTTGATATTTTTTTTTCTTTTCTCTTATTGTTCTTTATATAATAAAGATTCCAAATACCAAGTTTAAAGATGGGATCTCCATTCATTTAGAAGTTACATTATTTTTTAGTGCTAAGGTGGCAACTTCGTGTCATACGATAAGCCCCTCTTGGTCTAGCTTTCTCGCCTTCTCATAGTATGAAGAGACGCCATCTGTTAGGAGTGTAACTTAAACGCTAGAAAAAGAAAGATATAATATGCAGCCACGTTACAATAATTTGCATTGTATGTTTTTTTGATTTAAGTTCTTGCTTTAAATGAATACAACGTTTAGTTAGTTCGCACTTGAATTTAAGTTTAATAATAAATAACACAGACCCACAAAAAAAAAAAACTTCTCTGACTTTGGGATGTGAACATGTGTCTCATAGGTTTTTCGGGTCGCTGATTTCAAATCCGGGGTCCGTTTGACTCAATCAGGTCAGGTTTAAGGGCATTTGAAGGTCAAATCGCTTCTTTTAATTTATCAACATTTTTCTTAAAGACCATAACTCATTGCTTGTCGAAAGTTTACAAGCCCATAACTGGAGTACCAGACCTCAAAATTCAAAATCCTTCTAAATGTATTTCTAGATTCAAATGAAGTATAAATAACACAAAGATGAATGAATTTCAACGCCCATCACTTTTTTCGTTGTCCGCTTCACGTGAAATGCCCCATAGGAAGGTTAAGTGAACAAAAAATTGAATCGAACAGAACAAAAGTTTGCTAGTTTTCGTTTTTCAATAAATTATTTTTGTGTTATTTAATCGTTGTTTTATTTAACTTCTTTCAAGGCAAGATAAAAACAATATTGGAGCAAAATTTTAAACAGCCTATTATTAAGGTATTAGTATGATACTATACTTAACAATTTGCTAACTTTAAAGTAGTTTACTAAATCATTCTTAATTTCAAACATTTTCTAATTAGTATCGTACTAAACACACGCTTCTGAACACACCTAAAACAATGACATTTCGTGTAAAAAAGTAAGTACACGAACCTTTTTTGATGTTTGCAAATGTCAAAGAGTAATTATGAAGCTAGCATGATACTAAAAAAGTAAAGTAGGTATTGGATGATTTTATCTTTAACAAAAGGGTAGAGAAAGTATGATGCTATATTCGATTAAAATTTGCAAATTCGTTGTTTTAACCTATTCTCTGTCCAACAAAAATATGCAGTGTGGGCAAGATAAGACGTTTGCCTCGCATTCTGGCTATAGTAAATTGCATAAATCTGTCCTTCATTAAAGCTCTCACAGGGTTATCGTAGTGTTGATTTTAAATGGGACCTTTTTTTAAAGCTCTAGAATTAAAAGCACCTCAACAGAAACCCAAGGAAAAAAAACTGAACAAGTTACGAAATGAACAAGGGTAACTCTGAACGCACATCAATATTTAATGGGGGTTGAAATTGAATAGCACCAACAGCCATAGACCACAGCAATTCAGTGCACACTCAGATGTGCAGTCAATATAGGACGTCGGGCCTGCGTCAGATGCAATCGAAAATTTATGAGCGCACAAACACTTTTTTGTGGAGGAGTTCTTTCAATTTAGTATGGTGCAAAAATATAGAACGCTACTGATTTTGAAAAGGCTCTCCCATAAGACGTGTACTGCATATTTTTGTTAGATGAAGTATAGTACCATACTAAAACAGCTTTAGCATCGTACTAATTCAAATAAAATTTTGCGCCATTGTTTCTAGCATTAAATCTCCGCTTAATGGAATTTTTAAATCCGCTTAAGTGAAATTTTTTTTCACTTATCCGAACTCCGCTTAAGTGAAATTATTTTTCACTTAAGCGGGGTTCGCTTAAGTGAAAAACCCGCTTAAGTGATTTAAAACTTTTTCTTTTGTACGAGCAGGGTGGAATATTTTGAGATTAGGTAGGTAAGATTGAGCTTGCAGAGGTCTATACTCTGTTCAGTTTATATTTGCAGTACAGGGAAGATAGGATATTTGCCTTTCAGTCTGAAAATTATGGATTTCAATAAGCTATCTTTAATTTAAAGCTTTTCCAGGATTGCCGTAGGAGCATTAAAAATTGCCGCAAATCTTAGAAAAATATTTGCTTCCAAAAGCTCGAAAAAGCTTAAATCCTGAAAGTTACATTACACAAACCAAAGAATATGTCTTCTTTCACCCATGGAGCAGATAGGTCATGGTGGGTTGTGCGTGAGCCCAAAAAAGATTTACACAAACAATTTTAATGTAACTCAGTGATTCTCTTTCTTGTTTCAGTGGCAATTTCTTAAGTTAAGGTGCCGTGCAAACAGTAGCAGGCACCAGTGTTTCTGAAAAAGCTCTCTCATAAGGCCTGTACTGCAATCTGCAAATATAAATTGAACAGAGTATAGCGGAATCTTTAAGTTTACGATATTTTGAATCAAATTCTCCTTGAATGGAAAAGGAAATTGGTGTTAGTTAGGGTTCAAGAAATAACTTAGTACAGTTGTGATTGAAATTATTTTGGCGTTATTTGAACAGTTTTGTTGGTAAAATGCATATAGTAGTATTTGTTTGCGGAATTGCGGATTGTGGATGACTGCTGTAAGCCGTCGACATAAGATATTCCCATAAGAAAATTGCAATTTATTTTATATCGTGCAATGTGTTTTTTTTTTTCATTCCAGTACAGACCGCAATCTTCTGTCGACTTTTCACATGTCCTCACATCTCTGCCGACGCTGATTGTCCCAGAAATTTATCGTTTAACATTGTTCCTATTTGTCTTAAGTTTTTAAACAATTTTTTTTTTATAATCGGCGCACACTCAAGGGGCTTGTATACCCTTAATATGCCAGAGACACAGTGTGAGCATTAAGAAAAAAGGGAACGGTTAGAAAGGAGGTGTCGGTGTACATTGGATTTGAATTCTTGAACACTGCAATGACTGGGAAAGACGGAGCGTGGCAAAGAATTCCACATTCACGTAGTACGGCTGAAGAACGAATCTCTGTACTTCACAGTACGGCCGAAGTTGGGCGCAAGGGTAAATTGTTGGGCATTCCTTGAATTGTGAGTATTACGATTAGATTGTTTAAGGGGAGGAATGCAGCTGGCTATTTCACTAGAGCATAGTCCGTTAAAATAACGATAAAAGAGGTCAAGGCAAGAAGCATTACGACGATGTTTGAGTGACGTAAATGAGTCAATGATGTTATTATCACCAATCATTTTAAAAGCTCTTCTTTGAATGCTGTCCAAGAGACTTAAATAAGTTACCATAGATGAGAGTTATACTCTTGGACGTATATAGGTTTTATAGATTGTAGCCAAATCAGAAGGAGAGAAACATTTCTGGCACCGTCTCAGAAAACCCAAACATCTTTCGGCGTTTTTGGCAACATCGCATATGTGATTGTTCCACAAGAGGTGGTTCGTGATGCACATACCGAGAATATCTAGATGTTCAGTTTCATTGATGCAAGTGCCACTCATAGGTAGTGGCAAGGGGAGTATATCTCGCTTTAACGATATAAGACAGCATTGGGTTTTCGAAGTATTAAATTCGACACGGTTTCTTATTCCTCATTGTACAATGCTGTTTAGGTCGTAATTTAATGTGTTAATCATATTTTATCGTTGCAGTTTCACATCAGAAGAGGAAGGATGTGAGTCTGAAAACGAATATGAAAAGCTGAGAGTACTATCGTCAGCGAAACAATTAAATAATTAAACAATAACTATAAGTGGCGTGCTAGGCCAAATGCGCAGATCATCTGCGTTCTTAAATGATCAGTGATTTGCAATACGCATTTTGTACTATATTGGAGTAGTTTAGCAAATTCAAAATAGGAATCTACCAATCTCTAGGATCCAAAATGAAAAATTAAAATTATGTATAAAAAATATACATACTATTTTAAATAAACCTTATAATTGTATTATTATTTATCCATCTTTTTTAATATTTTCTTAAGTAAAAAAAATACGAAAAATAATAATAATACTATAAAATAAATCTTTTTTGTTAAAATTATGGCACAACATTTTAAACAGCCTAGTGTTAAGGTATTTGTATGATACTTCTTAACAATTTGCTAAATTTCTTAATTTTAAACATTTTGTATATAGCGTCGTGTTAAGGTAATTTTTCAATAAATTAGTTCTGAAAACACCTAAAACAATGTCAGTTCGTGCAAAAACGAGTTGATAAACAGATCTTTTTCGACGTTTGTAAATTTTGAAGTGTCATATAAAGTTAACATGATTCTAAAAATATAAAATGGTTGTTTGATGATTTTAACTTTAATAAAATGTTAGAGAATGTATGATGCTTAATTCAATTAAAATATGCAAAATTGTCGTTTTAACAAAATATCATACAAAAATAGTTTTAAAATCGTACTAATTCGACTAAAATTTTGGGCTTATGTTGTTTTTCCGGGGCTTTTTTTCACCTTATTACAACCACAAATATGTATGATAGAATTCCATATTCTGTTTTAAGTACAAATAACTGTTTCACAAATATGTGACTATTAGAAAAGAAAATTATAACGAGCCTTAAAATGGCAATGCCTTAGTCGAAAGGACATTTTTGAACACTTAATCTGACCGAAAACAAGTTTGTTTAAAAACTAACAAACGTCTACAAGTAAAAGGAATTTTGTGAATTTTACTTTGCTTAAACAGAAACACATTAGAAACTTGAAAGTTCACAAATGTAATACTTGAATTATTCAAGAGTTCCAAGAATAGATGTTATTGCACTTTTTCTTCTCGACGCGAATTGGGTATCCGACTCTTTTTTTTAAATTATTATTTACATACATTGGCGCAAAATTTTAAATAGCCTATTATTAAGTATGATACTACTCAACAATTTGCTAACTTTATAGTAGTTTACTAACTCACTCTTAATTTTGAAAATTTCCTAACTAGTATCGTACTAAAAAAATTGTCTCAATAAATTGCTTCTGAACACACCTAAAATAATGACATTTCGTGCAAAAAAGTAAGTACACGAATCTTTTTTGATGTTTGTAAATGTCAAAGAGTCATAAGAAGCTTGCACGATAATAAACAAATAAAATAGGTATTCGATGATTTTAACTTTAGTAAAATGGTAGAGAAAGTATGATGCTAAATTCGATTAAAATTTGCAAATTCGTTGTTTTAATGAAAGTATTATGCTAAATTCGATTAAAATTTGCAAATTCGTTGTTTTAATCTAGTATCATACTAAAACAGCTTTAGCATCGTACTAATTCAATTAAAACTTTGCGCCATTGTTATTATTATTAATTTTATTAATAGTAATAACAAATTACTAGAACGCGAATATAAAAAAAGAAACAAAACGAAATAATACGACCCGATCGCACAATTACTATAATTTGTTTGATTTTGACAGATAAGCCAACTCAAAGAAAACTGAGATGAACAACAAAAAAGTGCAATCCGTAGCTCATTAATATGGGCTACCACCGCGGCTGCTCAGCTGGGCTGGGTTCAGTGGAGGTGGAAGAATTTGCGATAAGAAGTTTTAAATTGAAAATTATTCAAATTCCAAAACTAATTATTGTGTGAAAGAATAAAATCGAGGAAAAGCCCATTTCTAGGCATTCCCCTAGTAAAGAAACTATTTTTGGTCCTTAAACCCTCATGATTGAGTATTTTCCAAACCAAGTTTGGAACAATCTGGAACAAATCAAGAACATCATGTTACAACTTTCAGAAATATCGAATTCAAAAATGATGGATAACTTCACAAATATGCTGAATACATTATAAAAGTAGAAGTTTATATGTACATTAGACTGGGCCAAAAAAATTGACTATTTTTTTTTTAAAAGATATATCGAGAATATCATTCAGAATGACAAAAAAAATTTTTCGTAAAAGTTTGAGCCCTTAATATCAATTTTAAGAGGTCTATCATCGCTAATTTTGATTTTTAGTCATAATTTCATGTTTTTCGTCAGAACTGACAAAACATTGAAGTAAAAAAAATTCATTTTGACTTACTTTTATATAAAATTAAATTCCCTACAAAAAAAGGTCATATTGAAAATTTTCGTCAGACAAGCCGTTTTTGAGTAATTAAGCTTAATAAATTGTTATTTTTCTTCGATTTTACTTTTTTAATTTGGAATTTTGTAACTAACGAATCAATGAATATCTCAAAATGATCACAATGGATTTTTAAAGGAAATTTAATGCTCTACAAAAAAGGTCTCTTAATATTTTTGTCTAAATTTAATTCTTCAAAAGTTATTCACAATTAAAATTGAAAAAAAAATTGAAATTTCAAGTTTTTCTTTCTTAACTCAATTTTTTTTTACTTAAAGGAACAAATTGACTTTTTTGAACATTATTAATCATCATTCATCGAAAATCTCTTAATATTCACCATTATTCTAACAATATTATTACAAAAATATATAAATTTAACAATAAATATGAATTTATTTTTGCCTAATTGATCATTTCTCAACAAAAACATGGTTCTACTATCTTAAAGAAATTTTTGAGTAAACAATTATTTAATTTCGCATTTATTGTTAAATTTATATATTTTTGTAATAATATTGTTAGAATAATGGTGAATATTAAGAGATTTTCGATGAATGATGATTAATAATGTTCAAAAAAGTCAATTTGTTCCTTTAAGTAAAAAAAAATTGAGTTAAGAAAGAAAAACTTGAAATTTCAATTTTTCTTCAATTTTAATTGTGAATAACTTTTGAAGAATTAAATTTAGACAAAAATATTAAGAGACCTTTTTTGTAGAGCATTAAATTTCCTTTAAAAATCCATTGTGATCATTTTGAGATATTCATTGATTCGTTAGTTACAAAATTCCAAATTAAAAAAGTAAAATCGAAGAAAAATAACAATTTATTAAGCTTAATTACTCAAAAACGCCTTGTCTGACGAAAATTTTCAATTAGACCTTTTTTGTAGGGAATTTAATTTTATATAAAAGTAAGTCAAAATGAATTTTTTTTACTTCAATGTTTTGTCAGTTCTGACGAAAAACATGAAATTATGACTAAAAATCAAAATTAGCGATGATAGACCTCTTAAAATTGATATTAAGGGCTCAAACTTTTACGAAAATTTTTTTTTTTGCTAATGTACATACATACATATGTATATGTACAATCTATATAAATACAAATTTAAATGCATGTTTGTTCCTAATCGCTAATTTCAGAAAGTTCTTAACTGTTTGCTTTGAAATGTTGACACAACATTGCATTCAAGTACGTGAGTGTTTATATATACTTAAAACAAAAATAAAACGGTGGACTTAAAAGCAACACTAACTTTACTGAGATATAAGGGATATAGTACCTTTATTTTCAAAATTTTTTTGTCAAAAAAAATATATGTACATATGTATGTATGTACATAAATAAAAAAAATAGAGAAAATAAAATTTAATTCAATTTTGGATGATAGAGGTTTTACAGTACCACCTATATGCCTTGGACTAGGCTCTATGAATAGAAAATAATGTCATCAATAGATCACATCTCAAAATGTTGTTACAAAAACTTCAGAATGTAGCAAGAAGTGTGTCGAGAAATTTTGACGAAAATAGTTTTAATGAAGATGAATTCGCAAGTTTTTTTCCCATATACTTTTTTTGACACTGTGCTTCAAGATATGTAGTTGCTGCAGGTACGTTAGCAGAAGGGACTTACTTTTTTTTGTACAAAATGCGTCAGGGACTTTCTAATGAATTTGTATGTGTCATGTACTGTTAGACAGTCCTTGATGCAACGTTTCGTTCCAGCTAATATTGGATTTGATGCAAAAGATAAGGAAACTTATGTTGAAAGACATGTTACGGAATTTGCAAATCAATTATATAACCAAGAATCTGAAGTCCTTCGAGTAATTGCCTGAATTAATGGAACATACAGCTTCATCCACAAAAGTATAGCAACTTTCAAGCTCTTCGAAAATCATATTCGATTCATGAAGGTCGTCACTTGATATGTTCTTATAGTTAATCCTGATGGTTACATTCTTGATATCCATGGTCCTTATTTCTCCTATTACTTTGACAATGATGCTGCTATACTAGAAGCTGAATATCATTGATATTGTGAATGAATTCGAAGGTGATTTCAAGAAAATGATAGATAGATAGATAGATAGATAGATAGATAGATAGATAGATAGATAGATAGATAGATAGATAGATAGATAGATAGATAGATAGATAGATAGATAGATAGATAGATAGATAGATAGATAGATAGATAGATAGATAGATAGATAGATAGATAGATAGATAGATAGATAGATAGATAGATAGATAGATAGATAGATAGATAGATAGATAGATAGATAGATAGATAGATAGATAGATAGATAGATAGATAGATAGATAGATAGATAGATAGATAGATAGATAGATAGATAGATAGATAAAAAGATAGATAGATAGATAGATAGATAGATAGATAGATAGATAGATAGATAGATAGATAGATAGATAGATAGATAGATAGATAGATAGATAGATAGATAGATAGATAGATAGATAGATAGATAGATAGATAGATAGATAGATAGATAGATAGATAGATAGATAGATAGATAGATAGATAGATAGATAGATAGATAGATAGATAGATAGATAGATAGATAGATAGATAGATAGATAGATAGATAGATAGATAGATAGATAGATAGATAGATAGATAGATAGATAGATAGATAGATAGAAGATAGATAGAATAGATAGATAGATAGATAGATAGATAGATAGATAGATAGATAGATAGATAGATAGATAGATAGATAGATAGATAGATAGATAGATAGATAGATAGATAGTAGATAGATAGATAGATAGATAGATAGATAGATAGATAGATAGATAGATAGATAGATAGATAGATAGATAGATAGATAGATAGATAGATAGATAGATAGATAGATAGATAGATAGATAGATAGATAGATAGATAGATAGAGAGATAGATAGATAGATAGATAGATAGATAGATAGATAGATAGATAGATAGATAGATAGATAGATAGATAGATAGATAGATAGATAGATAGATAGATAGATAGATAGATAGATAGATAGATAGATAGATAGATAGATAGATAGATAGATAGATAGATAGATAGATAGATAGATAGATAGATAGATAGATAGATATATAGATAGATAGATAGATAGATAGATAGATAGATAGATAGATAGATAGATAGATAGATAGATAGATAGATAGATAGATAGATAGATAGATAGATAGATAGATAGATAGATAGATAGATAGATAGATAGATAGATAGATAGATAGATAGATAGATAGATAGATAGATAGATAGATAGATAGATAGATAGATAGATAGATTGACATTTGTTCTGTCAAAGTGAAGATTAAAATTTGTTATAGAGCTCTTGTAAAAAGTCTTTGAAAAAATAGTAAAAGTGCATAAAAATCTAAAACTTCTTGTCAAAAGAATCGTCAAGTTACGGATTATCCAATAAAAAATCAATTCTTGCCTAACCTCACTAAATGAGCAAAAGAGGTTTGTTTTTTACCTCCCCCGACCAACTAAGAGAGGAAAAGCGCCGAACGATTATAGTAGGCAATCCTTGCAAAACCATGTCAACAATGGAATCTTCAATACTTACCAATGAATCGCTGATACAAATCCTGCGTAACAACAATAAAGAGCTTTGTCAGGAGCTTCCTTCCAAAGCCGATTTTCAATTGCTTCGCAATGAATTGGCCGGCTTAAAATTGAAGTACGACAACATCTCTGCCAAAGTTATAGAATTAGAGAGACGAAATAATGTGTTGGAAGACCAGATTGACAGAATTTTGCAAAAAAACACGGAAACGAATGTAGTGGTGCACCTTCCCGCAGAGCCAAATACGGATTTGAAGGAGAAAGCTAAGTCTGTTTGCGCGGGTCTTCTTGTACCCTCTGAGGTCTCTGAAATCGAGAATGCGCATGCCATAACAGCCAGGAACGCGAGAACCGCAATGATTATTGTAAAGATGAAAACGCGTAGCGCTGTCTGGAAAATTCTCAATAACTCAAAAGAATTAAAGAATACACAAATTCACATACATAAAGATTTGCCGTATAACGTGCGACGTAGGAAAAGCAACCTTCTTCCGATTTCTAGGTTCCTTCGCGAGAGGTTTCCCATGATCAAATCTCAAATTCAACTAAAGGACGATAAACTTTTCATAAAAAATAAACTTTTCACTTGGGATCTGGGGCATGGTTTGAAATGTGGAGCAATTGATCCTTTAGAGGCACTGCGGTCCATTTTTGGAGATAATTCTATGCTTTTTTCAACAATTGAAAGTTTTATGAATGAAGTCCAACAAGCGAGTAACGTAAACAATGTCAAAAATAAAACGTCAAGAGTACAACCCGAAGTTGGTAGAGTTTCATCGGATCAAATACGAGAAGGAGCCGCTGTAAGCAGTGTGGGTTATTTGGGTGCACACACAAGTCCGCGTTTGAGAGAAAACCCAAGTGTGAGCTCGGAATGAGGAGCAATCGTCTACCAGAACCAATTAAAAACTTTAGATTTAAGAATATTAGGGTTTAATGTATCAGGTCTTAAAAATAAATTTTGTGCTATAAATTTTTTTGATTATATTAAAAGTTTCGATGTATTTCTACTTTATGAAACTCATGTATTAGAAGATGAAAAACAGAAATTTGAAGGTGTATTTAATAATTATGAATTAAAATGGATTCCAGCAATTAAAACAAATACTTTTGGAAGAGGAAGTGGTGGTGAATTACATGGGTATCGCAAATGCCTCGAAGGAATGTCAATCAAGTTTAAACAGGTGGAAGAAAATAATGTCTTGGAGTTAAATATCAACGGTTATGTGCTTCACATTATGCCAATTTACCTAAACTGTAACCACTGGATGAGAGATTTCGAAAAACTTTGCGATGCACTTCAGTATTTAGGGTCGATGAATGTGTTACTTGTTGGTGATTTCAACGCAAGGATTGGCTTGTCGCAAAATAATTTTCTGAGTGGAACTGCAACAGATATTTTCAATCTAACTCGAAATTCAAAAGATGAAATTTGTGATGGAAAGGGCGAAAAGGTTTTGGAGTTAGCGGACGCATTTGATGCAAGAGTTTTGAATGGTAGCTGTGAAGGCGATTCTTACGGCGAGTTTACTTTTATTCGAGGAACGGCGTGTTCAGTCATAGACTACTGTTTCGTGTCTGGCACCTGGAATTTAATCTTGAAGAACTTCAAGATAGCTGCACAAACTTTTTCGGACCACATGCCACTAGAAATTTTTTGTTCAGTATCAGCGTCTGAAGAAACTTCCAATTCTAAGTGTCTGGCCCTCCTTCCAAAATTATTCTGGAAAAATAGCTTTCAGCACATTTATCAAAAGAATTTGAATGAAGAACTGGGTAAGCGGATGGCAGAAAACAACCCTCTGCACATGGAACATCTTTCACAAATTATTAGAGATTCAGTACCAGCTTACAGTTCATCGAGTCGTAAGGTTAAATTTAAACAAAAATGGTTTGATGCAGAGTGCCTTAAAGCAAGGAAAAAGTCGTTTTCTTTTTTAAGAATCCTGAGAAAATTCAACTCTCCTGTATTCAAGAAAATGTACGCTGTAGCAAATAAGGATTTCAAGCAACTTTGTTTTCTGAAGAAGAGGCAAAATGAACAGAATACTTTAGAAATCTTAAACAGTGCAAGGTCTTCCGCAGAATTTTGGAAAGCTGCAAAAATCATAAATGGTAGAACCAATAGGATCGGTTCCTCTTTGCATGCAGCTGAGCTCCGAGACTACTTTGAAAATCTTCTCAACACCCCGCGTTTCTCCCCCCTTCCGCAGTATGCAGCCCCTTTTTTCACGGATGATCTTCTGGATTCACCATTTTCAACTTTGGAAGTGGTGAGTGTGATTGAAAAGGCTAAAACAGGAAAAGCTCCGGGAGATGACCGAATACCAGTGGAATTCTATAAGAACTGTACGATAGAATTTGTGTCTGCATTAACCGAGGAATTCAACAGGATATTCGAAACAGCAAACGTTCCAAAAGACTTTAAAAAAGCAATAATATATCCTCTGCATAAAAAAGGAGCTTTAAACAACCCAGATAACTACCGGGGTATTTCATTCCTGAACATTTCGGTAAAGTTATTCAGTGCCCTAATATTCAATAGGTTGACGCAGTGGGTTGACAATAAAGAAATACTTAATGAGTTTCAAGCGGGTTTTAGGAAAAATCGGTCAACTTCAGATCAATTATTCTCATTGATTAATATTGCGGAAAGTTACAAAAGAAAGAACAAAAAGCTATATGCTTTCTTCGTAGATTTTCGCGCTGCTTTTGATTCCATTGCACGTGAAGCGCTTTTCTATAAGTTGTATAAGATGGGAATCTCAAGCAAAATTGTAAATATATTAAAAGCGATGTATGAAAGCAATGTCTCGTATGTCTGGGATGGTGAATTTGTTTCAGAAAACTTCGCAACGGAAATGGGTGTTAAACAAGGTTGTGTATTAAGCACCTTACTTTTCATTTTATTTATCAATGATATCGTGGAAGCTATTGGAGGAGGAATAGAGTTTGGACGATTACGGGTGCCATGTCTGATATTTGCCGACGATATAGTTTTTTTGGCAGAGACAGTAGAGGGAATGCAGCGAATGATAAACCAACTTGAAATCTATTGTGGTCTTTGGAATCTTTCTGTTAACTTAGAAAAATCGAAAATGATGATCTTCAGAAATGGTGGCGGTAGATATTCTCGGAATGAAAAGTGGAAGTACAAAGGGCAAAATATTACAATTGTACGGGAGTACAAATATCTAGGTCTGTTGATCACCCCAAACCTTAATATGAAAAGACATTTCCAGTTGAAGTTATCGGAGGCGAAAAGAGCAATTTCAGCAGTTTGGGGTCGTTGCATCGATAATAAAAACGTTGACCATAGTGCAAAGATTAAACTGTTTCGAGCGACTGCAGTCTCTATTTTGCTGTATGGTGCGCAAGTCTGGGGATATTCCAAGTTCGATGAGGTAGAAAAATTCCTGAGATACTTTCTTAAACGGATTTTCCGATTACCTTCAAATACACCTAATTACATGCTTCATTTAGAAACATCAGTACTACCATTGTTTTTGGACGCTCTTAAATTGCACTTTGGTTATGTGATAAAAGTCTTGGAGATGGAGGAGGGAAGACTACCTAAACTGATCCTGAAAAGCATTATTTCTTCAAAAGGGAATCTTGTGAGAAAGTGGGAGGAGCTGGGAGCTGGTTTTGGCGTAAACGTTCAATTACATGCAGATATTAACCCGGGTGACTGGAGGAGCTGTTTTCAGAACTTAATAGAAGGAGCAAGTCAATCTATTTATAATGATTGTTTGTTGGAAGCGCAATCTTCTCAGCATAGGATGATTTATAGCCAGTTAAACTTAAATCTCCAAGAAAATACGTACTTCCTTAATCGATTGCCTCTTAGCATGATATCTTTAATATTTAAATTACGAGGAGAAATAATTAGACTTAACTACATGCCACATCGGCCTGAACTAACAATTTTGTGCGACCTTTGTAATCTTAAGGAGAGAGAAGACGTGTACCATTTCATTGGAAAATGTCCAATTCTAAGAGAATTTCGAGTAAGATACTTTGGCAAGACTTTTATGGATGTAAGCGAAGTCCTGTATGTTTTGAATGGTGAATCAGGATGGGAAGTTTTATATAAATATGCAGTAACAGCGCTTAGATACAGATCGCAAATAATTGAAGGCGACTTTTAAAATAAAATAAGAAAAAAAAAAAAATAAAATTTAAAGAATATTCGAAATATTAAGCTTAGATAAAAATAATTGTCAATCTGGTAGACGGCCTAAGGCCAAACCAAATTAATCTTAAGTTAAATCCTATAATTGTTATACTATTTTATGCAATCAAATAAAGATTTCATTAACTTAACTTAACTTAGATAGATAGATAGATAGATAGATAGATAGATAGATAGATAGATAGATAGATAGATAGATAGATAGATAGATAGATAGATAGATAGATAGATAGATAGATAGATAGATTTTAGAATTTTAGAATTTAAAATTTATTCAGATTTCATAAAGACTTAACAATTTTCAATAAGTTCCTGCGAAGCCTATAGGCTTGTCTGCAGAAGATTGTGTTTCACAAAAATTAATAATTTTAAGTAAGCTTTAAAGTGATAGATATTAGATATATATTTTACTAATTTGAATTTAGAAAGAAACTTTTAATATTTTTTTTTCTAGTCTTGAAATTTTCAATGTTTAATAACTCTCGAGGTAATTCGTTGATTGTTGAAGGGACGCTGTATTGAAGTTGTCTTCTGCCATACGTATTATAGTGACTGGGCAACTGTAGCATACCTTGGGCACGTCGTCTGGTGCTTATCGCATGAGCCACTGGTCGAATAAAACGGCTATCATCAGAGTACTCTAGTATTAGCGACATCTTGAAAATTTGATCTACTTGAAGAACTTTAAACGTGCATTCGTTGTGACTCGAAAATCCATGATTAATTTGTTTCAGTGCTGCATTTTGAAGTGTTTGAAGTTTATTTATGTGCGTTTTTGCGGCGTTGCCCCAAGCAAGTATACCATACCGTAGTTTAGACTCCACTAGAGCATAATAGACTTGTCTTAAAACATGTGTTGAGGCATGGTAACGCAAATGGGCTAGTGCGTATAGAGCTTTTTTAAGATCCATTCTAAGTTTGTCTATATGTTTGTCCCACAAAAAATGGCAGTCGATTATAACTCCAAGATATTTGTAGCTTTCTACTAATTCTATAGTCTTGTTTGCTGTATTAGGACATGCATTGTTAGTCATATATATTCTCCTCTGACTGGATTTAAATTGTGGGTTTCGGATATGCATCATTTTGGTTTTTGATGCGTTGATCACCAATCCGTTGTCGTGGCACCATTTTACTGCAGCATTAAACTCATCTTGTAATATTTCCGTTGCTGTATCCAAAGACCTGTGGCGGACCACAATCGCTGTATCATCAGCAAAGGCAAACGGAATACTACGTTTAAAAACGCGAATAAGCTCGTTCGTGTAGAGGATGAATAAAATCGGTCCTAGCTTTGAACCCTGAGGAACTCCATATTGAACGCCCTTTTTCTCACTCATAACATTCTTAATTTTTACACAAAACAGCCTGTTGTGCAGGTAATCCCTTAGCCAATCAGCCATTAAACCTCGTATGCCTATTCGCCCAAGCGCTCTCAGTAAGTTAGAATGGTTGAGAGTATCGAAAGCTTTACTGAAATCCATAAACAGGACAAGGATATGATGGCTTTTATTTAAACTTTCGTTGATACAATTGGTGAATTCAGCGAGCAGTTTGCTTGTATTTTTGTTTTTTTGAAAACCATATTGGCTTTTATGTAAAAGAGAGTTTTTGTCAATAAAACTCTGTAGCCTTTTTGAAATAACCTCTTCTAGACAGATAGATAGATAGATAGATAGATAGATAGATAGATAGATAGATAGATAGATAGATAGATAGATAGATAGATAGATAGATAGATAGATAGATAGATAGATAGATAGATAGATAGATAGATAGATAGATAGATAGATAGATAGATAGATAGATAGATAGATAGATAGATAGATAGATAGATAGATAGATAGATAGATAGATAGATAGATAGATAGATAGATAGATAGATAGATAGATAGATAGATAGATAGATAGATAGATAGATAGATAGATAGATAGATAGATAGATAGATAGATAGATAGATAGATAGATAGATAGATAGATAGATAGATAGATAGATAGATAGATAGATAGATAGATAGATAGATAGATAGATAGATAGATAGATAGATAGATAGATAGATAGATAGATAGATAGATAGATAGATAGATAGATAGATAGATAGATAGATAGATAGATAGATAGATAGATAGATAGATAGATAGATAGATAGATAGATAGATAGATAGATAGATAGATAGATAGAAAGATAGATAATAGATAGATAGATAGATAGATAGATAGATAGATAGATAGATAGATAGATAGATAGATAGATAGATAGATAGATAGATAGATAGATAGATAGATAGATAGATAGATAGATAGATAGATAGATAGATAGATAGATAGATAGATAGATAGATAGATAGATAGATAGATAGATAGATAGATAGATAGATAGATAGATAGATAGATAGATAGATAGATAGATAGATAGATAGATAGATAGATAGATAGATAGATAGATAGATAGATAGATAGATAGATAGATAGATAGATAGATAGATAGATAGATAGATAGATAGATAGATAGATAGATAGATAGATAGATAGATAGATAGATAGATAGATAGATAGATAGATAGATAGATAGATAGATAGATAGATAGATAGATAGATAGATAGATAGATAGATAGATAGATAGATAGATAGATAGATAGATAGATAGATAGATAGATAGATAGATAGATAGATAGATAGATAGATAGATAGATAGATAGATAGATAGATAGATAGATAGATAGATAGATAGATAGATAGATAGAGAGATAGATAGATAGATAGATAGATAGATAGATAGATAGATAGATAGATAGATAGATAGATAGATAGATAGATAGATAGATAGATAGATAGATAGATAGATAGATAGATAGATAGATAGATAGATAGATAGATAGATAGATAGATTTTAGAATTTTAGAATTTAAAATTTATTCAGATTTCATAAAGACTTAACAATTTTCAATAAGTTCCTGCGAAGCCTATAGGCTTGTCTGCAGAAGATTGTGTTTCACAAAAATTAATAATTTTAAGTAAGCTTTAAAGTGATAGATATTAGATATATATTTTACTAATTTGAATTTAGAAAGAAACTTTTAATATTTTTTTTTCTAGTCTTGAAATTTTCAATGTTTAATAACTCTCGAGGTAATTCGTTGATTGTTGAAGGGACGCTGTATTGAAGTTGTCTTCTGCCATACGTATTATAGTGACTGGGCAACTGTAGCATACCTTGGGCACGTCGTCTGGTGCTTATCGCATGAGCCACTGGTCGAATAAAACGGCTATCATCAGAGTACTCTAGTATTAGCGACATCTTGAAAATTTGATCTACTTGAAGAACTTTAAACGTGCATTCGTTGTGACTCGAAAATCCATGATTAATTTGTTTCAGTGCTGCATTTTGAAGTGTTTGAAGTTTATTTATGTGCGTTTTTGCGGCGTTGCCCCAAGCAAGTATACCATACCGTAGTTTAGACTCCACTAGAGCATAATAGACTTGTCTTAAAACATGTGTTGAGGCATGGTAACGCAAATGGGCTAGTGCGTATAGAGCTTTTTTAAGATCCATTCTAAGTTTGTCTATATGTTTGTCCCACAAAAAATGGCAGTCGATTATAACTCCAAGATATTTGTAGCTTTCTACTAATTCTATAGTCTTGTTTGCTGTATTAGGACATGCATTGTTAGTCATATATATTCTCCTCTGACTGGATTTAAATTGTGGGTTTCGGATATGCATCATTTTGGTTTTTGATGCGTTGATCACCAATCCGTTGTCGTGGCACCATTTTACTGCAGCATTAAACTCATCTTGTAATATTTCCGTTGCTGTATCCAAAGACCTGTGGCGGACCACAATCGCTGTATCATCAGCAAAGGCAAACGGAATACTACGTTTAAAAACGCGAATAAGCTCGTTCGTGTAGAGGATGAATAAAATCGGTCCTAGCTTTGAACCCTGAGGAACTCCATATTGAACGCCCTTTTTCTCACTCATAACATTCTTAATTTTTACACAAAACAGCCTGTTGTGCAGGTAATCCCTTAGCCAATCAGCCATTAAACCTCGTATGCCTATTCGCCCAAGCGCTCTCAGTAAGTTAGAATGGTTGAGAGTATCGAAAGCTTTACTGAAATCCATAAACAGGACAAGGATATGATGGCTTTTATTTAAACTTTCGTTGATACAATTGGTGAATTCAGCGAGCAGTTTGCTTGTATTTTTGTTTTTTTGAAAACCATATTGGCTTTTATGTAAAAGAGAGTTTTTGTCAATAAAACTCTGTAGCCTTTTTGAAATAACCTCTTCTAGACAGATAGATAGATAGATAGATAGATAGATAGATAGATAGATAGATAGATAGATAGATAGATAGATAGATAGATAGATAGATAGATAGATAGATAGATAGATAGATAGATAGATAGATAGATAGATAGATAGATAGATAGATAGATAGATAGATAGATAGATAGATAGATAGATAGATAGATAGATAGATAGATAGATAGATAGATAGATAGATAGATAGATAGATAGATAGATAGATAGATAGATAGATAGATAGATAGATAGATAGATAGATAGATAGATAGATAGATAGATAGATAGATAGATAGATAGATAGATAGATAGATAGATAGATAGATAGATAGATAGATAGATAGATAGATAGATAGATAGATAGATAGATAGATAGATAGATAGATAGATAGATAGATAGATAGATAGATAGATAGATAGATAGATAGATAGATAGATAGATAGATAGATAGATAGATAGATAGATAGATAGATAGATAGATAGATAGATAGATAGATAGATAGATAGATAGATAGATAGATAGATAGATAGATAGATAGATAGATAGATAGATAGATAGATAGATAGATAGATAGATAGATAGATAGATAGATAGATAGATAGATAGATAGATAGATAGATAGATAGATAGATAGATAGATAGATAGATAGATAGATAGATAGATAGATAGATAGATAGATAGATAGATAGATAGATAGATAGATAGATAGATAGATAGATAGATAGATAGATAGATAGATAGATAGATAGATAGATAGATAGATAGATAGATAGATAGATAGATAGATAGATAGATAGATAGATAGATAGATAGATAGATAGATAGATAGATAGATAGATAGATAGATAGATAGATAGATAGATAGATAGATAGATAGATAGATAGATAGATAGATAGATAGATAGATAGATAGATAGATAGATAGATAGATAGATAGATAGATAGATAGATAGATAGATAGATAGATAGATAGATAGATAGATAGATAGATAGATAGATAGATAGATAGATAGATAGATAGATAGATAGATAGATAGATAGATAGATAGATAGATAGATAGATAGATAGATAGATAGATAGATAGATAGATAGATAGATAGATAGATAGATAGATAGATAGATAGATAGATAGATAGATAGATAGATAGATAGATAGATAGATAGATAGATAGATAGATAGATAGATAGATAGATAGATAGATAGATAGATAGATAGATAGATAGATAGATAGATAGATAGATAGATAGATAGATAGATAGATAGATAGATAGATAGATAGATAGATAGATAGATAGATAGATAGATAGATAGATAGATAGATAGATAGATAGATAGATAGATAGATAGATAGATAGATAGATAGATAGATAGATAGATACCTAAACTCCAGTTTTCAAATTTTTACTCGTATTATATAATTTTTTTATATTTTAACTGTTTTCTTTTAACAAATATTTCAAAAACAGAAAATTTAAATAATGAATGCATATGAATTAAAAAAGAGATAGTGCAAGCCATAAAAAAAATTTGAAGATTCTATGCAGAATTTTTGTGAAGTCCAACAAAATATCATAAGAATTGATGTTTTTAAAAAAATATATTATCTTGTCACAAAAATTGAAATCGATCAAGGTAAAACTAACAGACTTTTATAGAATGTTGTTTGTTGTTTGATTTAAGATGTTCCAAAGAAAAAAATCTGATTGGAAAAAAAAACTTGCAAGAATATGAAATTATCAAAAAAGGAAGAATAAGCTTTGAAAACAAGTAGCAGCGACAAAGAAAAAATAGATATTTTAGAAATTCAAAATTTATTTGAAGATGAAGGTGTCGAAAAACTAGCACAAAAACTAAATAATATTGCTATTTCCAGTAGTAAAAATAAAACTACAAATGACTCTTTAGAAGAAGAATAAAAATTAATAAATAAAAAATTAGTACACTAATATATTAATACATTTAAGCCCACTATATATAGATTTTAAGTCATTGAATTTTATTTCATTTTTAAGGTTTTACTTTCCACACGGAGTGAGTTCACCAACAATAGCAACAGAAAAAACGATTCGGTTAATTTTAGCTGCATTTGACACATTTCCAAATAATCAACTTGGCATTCATGAACTACCAGGCCTGCTTAAAATTTGTGATCTCCCTTTTTATTGGCGTATGCCAATTTTAAAGTGTACCAAGCAAAAGCAGACCGGACTAGTGGAACGACAAAAATTTGTGGAATTTTGGAAACAGTGAGTTTTAATTATTTTAATTGAAAACTTTTACTAAATTTATTTTAAATTTAAATATAAGGCTTTGACTGAGAACTGCTAGTTCTAATAAAACTATAAAAGTTACAGTATTGTATCCATATACACATAGCTACGGCTATCTTTTTGCTTCCCTTTTTAAATCTCAACGAGTAGGGCGTGCCAATCTGTATCTTCTTGTGAGGACACACGAGCTGTAAAATTGCTTCTCACCCTACGCACAGTAAAATAATAAATTCATTAGATTTTTTCTATGTGTCCCTTTTTCGTATCCATCAATATTTAAAAAAATAAAAGAAATAATTCAATTTATTTAATCAATTTAGTGAAGAAGTGCACCTGTGCAAAAAACAACTGATGATTCATCATAAGGAACATCAAAGTTTCTCTTCTCTCTTTCCCTCATTCACCCACGCACATTAAGGGTAGGTGTCCATTGAAAAAATAGGTTAGACTTTCGCGCTAAGCTGTATAACTTTCACAATTTTACGAATATTTCAATGAAATAAACGGTCATCGATTAGAAAATTGTTAGTCAAAATACTTTTGCAGTTTTGAAAAAAATATAAAAAATTGTGTGCCTTAAAACTGCCACACAAGTGGAAAAATCATACATTTTAGTAAGGTCCTAATTCAAATGATAGGGAAATTCCGAAAATATTACTTTTTTATTTTTTTTATATTTTTTTTATAGAAACAACATATTCCCAAATCATGTATCGGTCTTCTTTTTTTATTCTGTTTTATTATTTATTCAAAAAAAAATATACAAAACTATGAAAAACGAAGGAAATTTGCATAGTGGTATGAATGCTCTACTGGATAAAACTTCATAAGTATAAAAGATAACGAAGTAAAATTCACTCTTATACAAAGCCAATAAGTATGTGCAATTACGTTAATATTTTCTTTTATTTTTTTTTATTTTTACAGTAACTTTTTACTAACAAAAGTCAAAAAATATACATTTTTTTTACAAATATTTTGTTCTCTACCCTGGGAAATTGAGAGTTATATTTTTTAATTTTTGGAAATGATTTTTTAATCAAAGATTTATATTCTCTGAACAGCATATCGGTCTTAAAAAATTAATTAAACTCATCTAAAGTTCATAAAAATGCAATTCAATATGACAGTATTTGTAATGCATTTGCAAGAAAAGTATTGACAATACAGTTCTCACATATTTTTTTTATTTTTGTTTGATATTTTATTTACTAAATTCAAAAATACAAAATACTTTTTTCGCTCAATATTTATTTAATTTTATTTATATAAAAGAGGTCTATTTTGCATTTTTTAACAAAAAGTTCCTTTGCACACGCACACAAGTAAGTTTTCAGTTCACAAGAATGCCACTGCAATATCAGCGCTTTGAAAGAGAAGGTTTCGTATTCTCTGTGCAAAAGAATTTTGTCCGCCCATCAACTCTCTTGATTCTTTTTTTTTTGTCTGGGCTCATTTAGTTTTTTATTCTTGTTTATGACTTGTCATCTTGCATCTCGTATTACAAGAACAAGAAAAATAAAAAAAACGCGTGAGAAATGATTGTTTTTAGTAGGTACATGATGCAATGACCATTTACATTATCGGAGGTAGGGTAGGGTGGAAAAATGTTCTTTGTGTATGTATAAAAAAAAAATATAAGTAGGTTATCACACATTCGCTGTCATAAATTTTGTTTTTTTGTATTTTTTTATTTGCGATCTATCATCATTCTACTGGTTTTTTTTTTGTTTCTTCTATGGAAAGCCATTTTAGGTACACACATAGTAATAAATTGTGATACATAGTGATCTTCATTTTTTTTTTGCCAAAGGGTGTGTACAGGATGGAAGAAAGGAAATCTGCGATGTTGTGTATAGAATAAGATACATATGCATATAAGTATCTACAATAGATTTTGTGTTGTTTTTTCCGATAATTAGGTTCATAGGTAATGTAGAAGTGCAACGCCTTGTATTGATTTGGTATCGTAAGGATTGTTTTGATTTAATTTTGCGTAGGTAGGTAATGGATGTATCAAAATATATTAGATAAGTAGATGGTAATCTTGTGAATGAACGCAAATTGCATTTCACTGCAAGCGAATACGCAACAACCAAGGGATATGGCAAGTGGATGGCGCCAAAATATTATGTACAATATTATACAGGTATCTACTAATCTAAATACCTATGTACATATTTATACAAATGAGTTAAGAAGGAAAATTCGATCACTTTTTGTTTTCGGTGGTGACGTATTCCACTGTTAGAAGAATGGTGAAAGTATGTAGAAAGAATATGGAAGTGCGCTTCTTTTATGTATTTTTGTTGGTTTTACATAGGAAGAGTTGTCTCCTTTATTTCAATATGTCATGGTGATAGATAATACTCTCGTTACAATTATTTTCCGTTGTGTTTTTATTGTGCAAATCTATTTTGTACATACCTATAAATATTTTTTTGCAACAACTGCCTCCAAAAACAAACAAAGGAAACAAAAAACTCAAGCAAAAAAAATTGATAAAAAATAAGCAAATAGAAAATACATATACATATATGTAATACCTACTTCGTTTTCATTAGGCCACGGCCACATGATGTAATTTCGTTGAAAATTTCGAAATGAGATAATTTTTAACAAAGGACAATAGGCAAATCTGGCCTAGTTCTAATAAGAACGACCTTTATATAATACTAGTCGACCCGGTAAACTTCGTATCACCTTCATATATTTTTGGGAAATGTGGTCAAAACTTAATACAAAATTTTTATCTATATACATTAAATACAAATTAGAGAATTTTAAGCATGCGTTTAGTTCGTCAGCAACAGTTGATCGGGGAATAATTGGAAGAGTCTGACGAAAATCACTTGACAACCGAATCATGGCTCCACCAAAAATGTTTTGGCTGTCACGAAAATCTTTTAACGTTCTGTCCAGTGATGCCTCGAATGATTTCTTGTACATCGTACATTCATTTCAAACGATCAATTTGCGTATCTGTAGAATCTTCGCCATTGCGCTATTTTTGGCGATGTTGCAAACTGGAGCTTCGTTGATTTGGATGTTTAGTGGAAATTTCAAGGTAGAATGTGCACCTTCCACCTTCTAACAATGTTGCAGCTATTCCAGATGAAGCCAATGCTAGGGCTACTTCATTTTGCGATCTGATCTTTGCCAACAGCAATGAAATTAGAAACGTTTTTCCAGTTTCCCGGGAGCATCAAAGAAGTAAATTCCACCAGATCTACTGTTCACAGCTTCAATCGAAGTATCATACGCAATTCTTTGCTGTTCATTCAATTGCGGAACGTTTGAACGAACTGTTTCGGCCAATACTTCAGTACCGTATTCTTGTTCTCTTCGCAAGTCATGGTTAAATGTATCGCGCATAGGACGATTGGGTGGTGTTATGCCCAAACACGACAATACTTTATTTACAATCAATAAAAACAAATCTTCTGTCATGATCAATGTCTCATTGTAAATTTCTGCAGTAATTTGTAGTGCAAAGACGTCAAATGTTTCACAGCTAGGAACATTTTGTATTGGAAAATTAAATTTTCATTTTTAGTATTTTTCCGTTACTTATTATGTATGTTTCTCACCGCTTAAACCTTCCCTGAACTTCCACAAATATTTTAAGATTAAAATTATCAAAATCGGTCTAGCCATTCTCAAGTTTTAGCGAGACAAACGAACAGCAATTGATTTTTATATAATATTGTGAATCTAAACCATTCTCAGATCCCCCTGAACACACACAAAAAATTTCATCAAAATCGGTCCAGTCGTTTAAGAGAAGTTCAGTGACATACACACTCACAGAAGAATTATATATATAAAGATATGTACATAATATGTATGTTCATATATTCATTATCACTTAGTTTTTAATTTGTAAAAAAAAAAACAAGTATTAGTTTTCCAATAATGTTGTTGGTGTTAAAATTAAAAAATGATATAAAAATTAGAGCACATTTTTTGTTTTCTTTTTCGATGAAGATTTTGACATGTTTGAAAAACCAATATTAAGTTCGTTTTTATTAAAGCTTAGCCGTTTATTTGTACATATCTGCCCATCAACATTTTTTTTCTAACACGTTTTACTTACGACCACCAATTGTTACGTTGGTAGTTGACAAATTGTGAATAATTTCGAAATGACTTAATGAAATTCGTTTTTTTTTTTTTTTTTTAATAAGATCAGTTTTTATATAAAATGCATTTTTAGTTTTTGCTTAATAAAATAGAAGCTTAAAATAAGTATACTATATACAAAGTAAAATTAAAATACAATGATGTTATTGGAAATAAAATTGACAAACTTTTTCTACAAAATTTGTTTCGGGGAGAGTACGATAACTTGGCCGCCAAGATTTGATAACGGGTTTTTATAGGGGGGTCAAAAAAAAGCACTTTTTACTATGGGAGGGGGGGTCTATCTCCCCCCGTTTAGGAGGTAGGGGCACTTTTAGAAAAAATGGTTTAAATTGAAAAAAAAAATATTAAAAAACATTTAAAGTCCAAATTTTGATAAAAAAACGTGAAAAAAAATGTTTAGACCGGTTGTTTTCAAAATTGTGAAATGAAATTGTAAATTAGCTGATATGTGTTTCATGTATCTATCAGTTCTTAATCGAACACAAAAAACCGCATGGTTCTTTGTCTTCTAGTTTTTGAGAAAATCGAAAATTACCAAAACTACTTTTTTTGATTTTTGGTGGTGACGGTGATTCTATTTTAAGGATTAATGTTAATAAACATAATGAATCTTTGTTAGTTCAGTACCGCAATTCATTTAGCGTTACCCAGAATGCACCATGAGGAGGTAGAATTGCATCTGGGTCAGTTATTTTGTCAGTTAGTCAGGAGTTAGTCAGTCATAGTTAGTTAAAAATGGTCAAAATGTATTAAAAAGGTGTGTAAGTCTCGTCAATAAAGCCATCGTCCGTACTATAACTGTCGAGTTAATTAAGTTACTCTTTTATGGTGGGAAGCCGAGTATGTTTTGGCTGTAAACACTTTCTAAATTTTCGCTCTGAAGGGTGGGAGGATCGATGTCTTTTAACTGTAAACCCTCACATATATCACCATCGGTATAACAAGGGTAAACTTTTTTTACATCTGATAAAAACTCTATTATTTGCGAACCCCAGTCGTCCTTATATTTCCTTTCTAGGCAATATTTTCGATAGAAAAATAGTGCCATGTATTGGTGAACATGGTCGGAAGTTTGTTTTGGTTTTCAAGATCGTTTATTGTATTTTATATGTATTTAGTGGACATTGGATAAATAGAATAAATTTGATTTTTTTTAAATACAGATTCTGTGAATGCAAAAGAAACTTTGCATGCACCCAACCTCGCACCTACCCCAAATTCTATAGTGTGCCCAAGCAGGGGGGTTGCAGGGGGGCAGCATGCCCCCCCATACATACTTTACTGTTTATATATTGTAATGTTGGAAGCTAGCACTGATTTATTTATGTAAGGAAGCAAAAAATATCAAACATTTTGTAGAAAAGTAGTTCTAGTTATTTTCGATTTTCTCAAACACCAGAAGACATAGAATCATGCGGTTTTTTGTGTTCGATTAAGAACTGATAGATACATGAAACACATGTAAGATAATTTACAATTTCATTTCACAATTTTGAAAACAATTGGTCTAAACTTTTTTTTCACGTTATTTTATCAAAATTTGGACTTTAAATGCGAATTTCTCAAAAACTATTGATATGAGTAATTTAATTTAAATGCAGGATTATAGAACAATCTTCTGGCTTTCAAACGCAGTATTAGACTTTATTGTAGGTGTTGCCGTTGTTTTTTAATATTTTTTTTTCAATTTAAACCATTTTTTCTAAAAGTGCCCCTACCTCCTAAACGGGGGGAGATAGACCCCCCCCTCCCAGAGTAAAAAGTGCTTATTTTTGACCCCTCTACAAAAATCCGTCATCAAATCTTGGCGGCCAAGTTATCGTACTCGTGCCTTTGTTTCAGCTAATGGGAACCAGTGGCACCATTTTACTTCAATTATAGTAGATATAGTTTTTTTTTTCAAAATATTTAAAATCTACTTCTTACTTCGCACCATCAGCCAAATACTGAAATCTACCTCATTTTAAAAATCTCTGTTTCAACCTACTTCAATTTTACAAAAAAAAGTCCAAATCTACTTCTTTTTCTCTATTTCACTCTAGGTAGTATTTTTTTTATGTTAAACGCGCACTCAAGGTCAAGGGGTTATGAATAAAATTAAAATGTTAAACACAGTGCAAGAAATTAGGAAAGTAGGATAGGATGAGAAAGGAAATACCGATACACATTGGTTTTTAATGTCTGCACATTACAATGAGTGGGAAATATTGAGCCGGGTAAAGCATTCCAGATTCGTGTAGTGCGGCTAAAAAAAGAATCACTGTACTTAACAGTACGTCCGAAATTGGGCGAAAATGATGAGCAGTCCTAGAAGTACGGGTATTACAGTTGAATTGTTTGAGGGGGAGAACGCAACTGGCTACTTCACTAGAGCACTGTTTATGAAAATTGCGGCGGTGCTCGAGAGATTCAAATGTTTCAGTTAGACAACGGTCGCCTATAATTTTTAGAGCTCTCTTTTGAATTCTGTGCAAGAGACTAAAGAGGGTTTTTAGAGCACCTGCCTTGTAGGAATTGCACTCGAGCTTTGGACGAATATAGGCCTTATATATTACAGACAGATTAGTAGGTGTAAAAAACTTCTTGCATCGGCGGAGAAAATCTAAACACTTAACGGCGTTTTTGGTTACGTCAAACATGTTATCACTTCACAAATGACGGTCTGTGATGCACATACCTAGAAGCTGTTCAGTCTCCTCGATGCAAGTGCCAAACAGCATTGAGTTTTCGAAGCTTTAAATTCTATACGTTTTTTGATTCCCCATTGGACAATGCTATCAAGATCAGAATTTAATGAGCTTATCATATGCTGCCGTTGGTAGTCCACATCCGAAGGACAAGGATGTGAATCTAAAAACGAATATGAAAAGCTGAGGTTACTGTCGTCAGCAAAACAATTAAGCGGAGCAACAGTTATAAACAGAAACTGTCGGAAACAAAACGGACCCCTGGGGCACACCAGCATTTATTTATTTATTTATTTATTTATTTATTCATCAAGCAGAGACACAGCTCTTAAAGACTACTTAGAACAATAGTAAATTTATATAAATAATAATAAATAAAACAAAACAAAAATAGAATGTACAATTAACATTAACCACCGAAGTTTATTATTAATAACAATTTTTTTTTAAAACAGTCCCTACTTAAATATAAATTAAAATCAATAGCATTACAAACAGAATTAGCTTGTCTTAAACAGCGAGTTAAAGATTCATTGATTCCATAATTGACCCTATGAAAGGGTACACAAAATAAACGATTATTACGTAATTCACGACAAGGAACATGAAAGCCAATCAACGAAAGCAAGTAAGGGCAATTGATTTTATAATTTATTAAATCTCTGACAAGCATTACACCGAAATAAATACGTCGTGATTCTAGGGATTGAATGCCCAATATCAGATTTGAAACCGTCCAAAACTACTTTTAGTAAACGGTCTGAAAGGTAATTTCTAATCCAACGAAGAAGAGATTCATCGAATTACAAAAAAAAAGAATATACAAAACAATAAAAATACACAAATAAGTAAGTTTAAAAGCATAGGAACTCAACACACTGATGTGTACACGAATCCTATGTATGAAAATTTCGCTTGCATATGTGTTTTTAATTTAAAATTAAACTATATTTAAATATAGTAATTTTAATGTTATTTTTTATAAAAGAATGTTTTATTAATTGTACACAATTTTCTTTAAAATTAAAAGAAACATTTGTCGTATACAATATTATTTCAAAATCAAAGAACCTGCGATGTAAAAATTTTGATCGAAATCGGAAGAGTCGCAAATGAAAAAGTAGAAAATAAAAAGAAGGTTCTATGACAGGTACCGATAATAACATTTATTTTTTACCAAAGTGTGGACTGCATTGTTGGTACAGTTATCTATACATAATTTAAAAAAAAAAAGCATTAGAGCCGTTTTCAAAATAATTATAATATTTCATAATGGCTGTATGGAAGGAACCGAGCTAAGGTAAAACAAACTATTTCAATTTCTCCTCTAGGCTGCAGATTGAGGTACAGAGTTGCAGATAGACGGAATCATTACTCTTTTGTGTTGTAATGTCAACTTATGAAAATTCCCAGTTCAAATTTGTCTAAAAGCAAGTAAAAAGTCATTTTAAAATCTACTTCGATTTTTCCCAATTTACTTCACTTTTTTCTTCAAATCTCCTTCCATTTTTTTCCGGAAGAGGTAACGCTGATAGGGACTTCAAGTCTAAGATATGTAACAAATGCAAAACTATGAAAATTGTTATCATTGTTTTTATTTTGATGATTAGGTACATAATATTCAGGAACAATAGATAATAAACGAACGGTTTGATCAACCAATTTCAAAACTGATAATCTGTTTGTTTAAAAAACACTTTTCCACTTTTCTTAAATGAACGGTCAATTGTAAAAAATCAATTATGTATCTCCATAAATTGTTTAAAAGAATCCATTATCTATAACGAATTTATTCATGTTTTCAAAACTGCCCAATTTACCTATTATGTTGTCAATTTTTACATGTAAATTAGTGGTCAAAGACGGAACCACTTTTTAATCTGAGGCTATATTTTTTTGCACTTATTAATTTTATTGAATCATAAATAATCTCAAGACAATGAAGCTCTTTAAAAAATAAAAATTTAAAATGTTTAACTATGGATATTGTTTATTTTAAGAAACTCTGAAACAAGAAAAAGAAATATTTAAAACGCTTTTGGTTTCATCCCAATACGACCACTTTTCGCAGAGTTACAGCCCTTTGAAAAAGACTCAAAAGAACATTTATAGGTATAGGTACATATGTAGTTACCATTATTATTTTTGAAAGTGTATTAATTTACTTGGGTTAGGAAATTTAATAATTTTTTTAGTTGAGCAATTTTTGAATTGTGAACTTTCTCCTAAAATTAATTGTCTACATTAAAAATAAATTATGAATATCAGAGCAAATTCCCCGGGTTCCTAATGTCTAAATCTATGCTCCCTTTTCTTGTATAAATACGCAAAGAATAAAACGCTATCTACCTAAATGCGAAAAGTTTCAATTCACCTGCAACCAAAAATAAAACAGAAAACAAACTGTCTATTATTGTGTCTAATTGTGAGCGCTGAATGCAAAAAACTCAATTTGCCTTTCCTAAACCTCAAACAATCACGATTCACGAAAAATTATTTTTTCTACCCAAAATACAAAAGGAAAAAAAAACTTTCATTTATCTTGTGCGTAATCCGAGTCAATTCAAAATCAAATGCTTGTGCGCTGCCTGTGCGGCTTGCCAGCTTGCCACTCGTGCCTTGTTCCCGTTTTCTGTTATTTTTTTTATATTCTATTCCATCTTTCTCTATCTCTATGCGTGATGCGAAAAAAGAGGTATCCTGAAGAGACGAGACGAGCTAAATTTATTTTCTTAACACAAAAATTCTTAACCTCAGAAGCAAACTCAAATCTCATGTAAAAACGTGTACATGTATTGGTGCACAAATATGGCTCTCTTATGTCGTTTTTATTTGGCAATCCGGAAGCCTTCCGGACTCTTCTGAAAGTGTTCAATTGGGAAAAAATGACAGTTCTGATTCTGAAAAGAAGAGAAATTTGCTTCTGGATTTGAAATCAGAAGCAAAACCAGAAGCACTCACACATTCATATACTTAAACGTCAACCTCAACAGCTGTGATTTTTGGTATCCAAATTGTGCGAACCAGGGTTTACTATGATTTACTACGTTTATATGAGGTGTTGAAGCGAGCTTGAAGCTCGCTTCGAACGTTTATATACCTGTATTGAGTTGAAATGAGTTTCGTTCGACTCGATCCCAATCGCTCAGCGGTGTGGAGTAGAAATGTGGGTCGAAAATTCGACCCTAATCCAACTCGATCTTTCGATACTGCATATAAACGTAGTATTTAACTAGGTACGCGTAGTTTATTGAAGAAACTACATGCCTAATTTACTACAATTTGTTACGTCTGCTACATATGTATATATGTAGTTAATTCATAAAAAATCAATATAATAAAGGAAAAAAAAAAATTTTGCACTTTTATGATCTAATGAAGGTTTGTAAAAAAAAGTTTTATTTACCATAAGGATGAAGAATTGTAAGAATAACTGAACGTTTAATTTAAAAATTCAAATTTCAAATGCATAACTGACAGTTAATTGACAGCAATGCTACAATTTTTAACATTAACTACAATTAACTACATTTAACTACATAAACTACGTAGCAGACGTAACAAATGTAGTTATTTCTAAAAAGTGACAATTCGGCCAACCCTGCTTTCAAAAACATTTTTCTTGATTTTGATTATTGTACGCATTTGATGTTTCACATATACAATCAAACAAAACTTCAGAATCATCAGAAGCAAACAAAAGTGTTCAATTGGGATTCCGGATCGGAGAGAGATTCCGGATTGCCAAATAAAAACGACATTAGTTAAGAATTTTTGTGTTAAGAAAATAAATTTAGCTCGTCTCGTCTCTTCAGGATACCTCTTTTTTCGCATCACGCATAGAGATAGAGAAAGATGGAATAGAATATCAAAAAAAAAAAAAAATAACAGAAAACGGGAACAAGGCACGAGTGGCAAGCTGGCAAGTCGCACAGGCAGCGCACAAGCATTTGATTTTGAATTGACTCGGATTGCGCACAAGATAAATGAAAGTTTTTTTTCCTTTTGTATTTTGGGTAGAAAAAATAATTTTTCGTGAATCGTGATTGTTTGAGGTTTAGGAAAGGCAAATTGAGTTTTTTGCATTCAGCGCTCACAATTAGACACAATAATAGACCATAGACGGTTTGTTTTCTGTTTTATTTTTGGTTGCAGGTGAATTGAAACTTTTCGCATTTAGGTAGATAGCGTTTTTATTCTTTGCGTATTTGGGTCGTTTTAAAAAAATTACATTTTTAGCGTTATAGCTTCTATTTTTTTTGCATTTCAATTTAAAGACTTGAAATTTGGTATGGAACTGTGTTTATATGTCAGCGTTATAAGAACAAATTTGCAGATCGATTGATGGTAACGAATAGCCATGGTAATTAATAATGTGTAATCTCCGTGGCCTTTTTGGGATGTGATTTTGATGCTTAATCAGTTTTATTAATATTTTTAATGGTGAAAATGATTTTTTTTTTAATTTTGGGCTTTGTCGTTTTAAAGGCCTTCTCTTAAACTTCAATTTTTTGATATGCAAAAAAAAAAATTTTTTTTGTTGTCCCAATACTTAGTTGAGTGAGTGTGACAAGATTTAAAAAAAAAAACATTATTAAACATTTTCGCTTTTTCACACAATTAAACAATTTTTAATAATTTTTTACGATGCATCATCTTATAGTACGTCAAAAAACCTTCAATTTCATGTTTTATTATAATTTAATTATTGCAGTTAATTCCTTTAAAATTTACATACAAAATAATTTTTTCATCCAAGTAAAAATTCAGTGTAATCTCCGTGGCCTTGTTATCTTTGTACCATATTAATATTTTTTAGACTAACCACCGCCAAAAGAAAAGTATTTAATCATACTTGAACCTAATATAATTTGGATGACATTGAATTACATTGACTATATTAAAATTAAGAAATACTTAGTCGATTTTGTAATCTCCGTGGCCATTTTCGTATTTGTTTTTAAATATGTTCTTTTAGTTTATAATGGCTCATATTATTATTATTTTTTTTTTTTATATTCTAGATAAATATACTGAATTTCATCATTCCTTACAGTATTGGTACCGTAAAAGTTCCAAGAAAGTATTGTGTCGTTATTTAAAAATATTTTTTGACTCTTTCATGCTTTTAAACAAAATCATTTCGTAAACAAACAACTTTTTTATTAATTATCTTATTAAATTTAGTTGCTTTCCACAAAATTTCAACTATTTATTGTTACTATTTATTTTGTGGATTATTGTTATTTTATGCAAGAAAAGAACATTTTTAATACATTCGAAATTTTCAATTTTCATTTTTATCGAAAAATACTCGTAAAATAAAAAATATTTGAAATTATTTTTGCGCAAGTCGGAGAACTCCTTTTCTACTTGTTTACTATAGATTTAGAAATTAAAACCCAAGAAAAACTGAAAAAAAATTTTTTTCAAACGATCAATAAAAAATGTCAATTTTTAAAAAATGACCCATTTATACAAGGTTAATCTGTTGGTTCTAGGACTTTTACTTTTCAGGATATTTTAAAAAATAAAGAAAAGGGAGCACAGATTTAGACATTAGGAACCCGGGGAATTTGCTCTGATATTCATAATTTATTTTTAATGTAGACAATTAATTTTAGGAAAAAGTTCACAGTTCAAAAATTGCTCAACTAAAAAAATTATTAAATTTCCTAACCCAAGTAAATTAATACACTTTCAAAAATAATAATGGTAACTTTGTACCTACACCTATAAATGTTCTTTTGAGTCTTTTTCAAAGGGCTGTAACTCTGCGAAAAGTGGTCGTATTGGGATGAAACCAAAAGCGTTTTAAATATTTCTTTTTCTTGTTTCAGAGTTTCTAAAAATAAAAAAAATCCATAGTTAAACATTTTACATTTTTATTTTTTAAATAGCTTTATTGTCTTGAGATTATTTATGATTCAATAAAATTAATAAGTGCAAAAAAATATAGCCTCAGATTAAAAAGTGGTTCCGTCTTTGACCACTAATTTACATGTAAAAATTGACAACATAAAAGGTAAATTGGGCATTTTTGAAAACATGAATAAATTCGTTATAGATAATGGATTCTTTGAAACAATTTATGGAGATACATAATTGATTTTTTACAATTGACCGCTCATTTAAGAAAAGTGGAAAAGTGTTTTTTAAACAAACAGATTATCAATTTTGAAATTGGTTGATCAAACCGTTCGTTTATTATCTATTGTTCCTGAATATTATGTACCTAATCATCAAAATAAAAACAATGATAACAATTTTCATAGTTTTGCATTTGTTACATATCTTAGACTTGAAGTCCCTATCAGCGTTACCACTTCCGGAAAAAAATGGAAGGAGATTTGAAGAAAAAAATTAAATAAATTGAGAAAAATCGAAGTAGATTTTAAAATGTCTTTTTACTTGCTTTCAGACAAATTTGAACTGAGAATTTTCATAAGTTGACATTACAACACAAAAGAGTAATGATTCCGTCTATCTGCAACTCTGTACCGCAATCTGCAGCCTAGAGGAGAAATTGAAATGGTTTGTTTTACTTAAGCTCGGTTCCTTCCATACAGCCATTATGAAATATTATAATTATTTTGAAAACGGCTCTAATACTTTTTTTTAAAATTATGTATAGATAACTGTGCCAGCAATGCAGTCCACACTTTGGTAAAAAATAAACGTTATTATCGGTACCTGTCATAGAACCTTCTTTTTATTTTCTACTTTTTCATTTGCGACTCTTCCGATTTCGATCAAAATTTTTACATCGCAGATTCTTTGATTTTGAAATAATATTGTATACGACAAATGTTTTCCTAAAATGTATACTTTTAAATACTTAAAATTGTCATTACATTTCTTTAAATTTTAAAGAAAATTGTGTACAAAAATTTAATTTAATTTAATTTAATTAATAAAACATTCTTTTATAAAAAATAACATTTAAATTACTATACTTAAATATAGTTTAATTTTAAATTAAAAACACATATGCAAGCGAAATTTTCATACATAGGATTCGTGTACACATCAGTGTGTTGAGTTCCTATACTTTTAAACTTATTTATTTGTGTATTTTTATTGTTTTAATATTCTATTTTTTTGGAATTCGATGAATCTCTTCTTCGTTGGATTAGAAATTACCTTTCGGACCGTTTACTAAAAGTAGTTTTTGACGGTTTCAAATCTGCTATTGGGCATTCAATCCCTAGAATCACGACGTATTTATTTAGACGTGTAATGCTTGTCAGAGATTTAATAAATTATAAAATCAATTGCCCTTACTTTCTTTCGTTGGTTGGCTTTCATGTTCCTTCTCGTGAATTACGTAATAATCGTTTATTTTGTGTACCCTTTCATAGGGTCAATTATGGAATCAATGAACTCTTAACTCGCTGTTTAAGACAAGCTAATTCTGTTTGTAATGCTATTGATTTTAATTTATATTTAAGTAGGGACTGTTTTAAAAAAAATTGTTATTAATAATAAACTTCGGTGGTTAATGTTAATTGTACATTCTATTTTTGTTTTGTTTTATTTATTATTATTTATATAAATTTACTATTGTTCTAAGTAGTCTTTAAGAGCTGTGTCTCTGCTTGATGAATAAATAAATAAATAAATAAATGGTGGTGCGCCCCAGGGGTCCGTTTTGTCTCCGAGAGTATCTGTCTATAACTGTTGCTCCGCTTAATTGTTTTGCTGACGACAGTAACCTCAGCTTTTCATATTCGTTTTTAGATTCACATCCTTGTCCTTCGGATGTGGACTACCAACGGCAGCGTATGATAAGCTCATAAAATTCTGATCTCGATAGCATTGTCCAATGGGGAATCAAAAAACGTATAGAATTTAAAGCTTCGAAAACTCAATGCTGTTTGGCACTTGCATTGAGGAAACTGAACAACTCTCTGTGCTCGGTATGTGCATTACAGACCACCTTGTATGGAATAATCACATATTCGACGTGGCTAAAAACGCTGCCAAGTGTTTAGGTTTCCTTCGACGTTGCAAGACATTTTTTACACCTACTAATCTGGCTGTAATCTATAAGGCCTATATGCGTATAAAGCTCGAATGCAATTCCCACTAGGCGGTGCTCTAAAAACCCTCTTGAGTCTCTTGCACAGAATTCAAAAGAGAGCTCTAAAAATTATAGGCAACCGTTGTCTAACTGAAACATTTGAATCTCTCGAGCACCGCCGCAATTTTCATAAACAGTGCTCTAGTGAAGTAGCCAGTTGCGTTCTCCCCCTCAAACAATTCAACCGTAATACCCGTACTTCTAGGAATGCTCATCATTTTCGCCCAATTCCGGACGTACTGTCAAGTACAGTGATTCTTTTTTTAGCCGCACTACACGAATCTGGAATGCTTTACCCGGCACAATATTTCCCACTCATTGTAATGTGCAGACATTAAAAACCAATGTGTATCGGTATTTCCTTTCTCATCCTATCCTACTTTCCTAATTTCTTGCACTGTGTTTAACATTTTAATTTTATTCATAACCCCTTGACCTTGAGTGCGCGTTTAATATAAAAAAAATACTACCTAGAGTGAAATAGAGAAAAAGAAGTAGATTTGGACTCTTTTTTGTAAAATTGAAGTAGGTTGAAACAGAGATTTTTAAAATGAGGTAGATTTCAGTATTTGGCTGATGGTGCGAAGTAAGAAGTAGATTTTAAATATTTTGAAAAAAAAAACTAGATCTACTTTAATTGAAGTAAAATGGTGCCACTGGTTCCCATTAACTGAAACAAATTTTGTAGAAAAAGTTTGTCAATTTTATTTCCAATAACATCATTATATTTTAATTTTACTTTGTATACTAGTACACTAATTTTAAGCTTCTATTTTATTAAGCAAAAACTAAAAATGCATTTTATATAAAAACTGATCTTATTCAAAAAAAAACGAATTTCATTTAGTCATTTCGAAATTATTCACAATTTGTCAACTACCAACGTAACAATTGGTGGTCGTAAGTAAAACGTGTTAGAAAAAAATGTTGATGGGCAGATATGTACAGATAACCGGCTAAGCTTTAATAAAAACGAACTTAATATTGGTTTTTCAAACATGTCAAAATCTTCATCGAAAAAAAAAAACAAAAAATGTGCTCTTATTTTTATATCATTTTTTAATTTTGACACCAACAACATTATTGGAAAATTAATACTTGTTTTTTTTTTACAAATTAAAAACTAAGTGATAATGAATATAATGAACATACATATGTATATTATATAAAGGTCGTTCTTATTAGAACTAGGCCAGATTTGCCTATTGTCCTTTTTTAAAAATTATCTCATTTCGAAATTTGGAACGAAATTACATCATGTGGCCTAATGAAAACGAAGTAGGTATTACATATGTATATATATGTATTTTCTATTTGCTTACTTTTTATCAATTTTTTTTTGCTTGAGTTTTTTGTTTCCTTTGTTTGTTTTTGGAGGCAGTTGTTGAAAAAAAATTTTATAGGTATGCACAAAACAGATTTGCACAATAAAACACAACAGAAAATAACTGTAACGAGAGTATTATCTATCACCATGACATATTGAAATAAAGGAGACAACTCTTACTATGTAAAACCAACAAAAATACATAAAAGAAGCGCACTTCCCATATTCTTTCTATATACTGTCACCATTCTTTTACTAGTGGAATACGTCACCACCGAAAACAAAAAGTGATCGAATTTTTCTTCTTAACTTATTTATATAAATATGTACATAGGTATTTAGATTAATAGATACCTGCATAATATTGTACATAATATTTTGGCGCTATCCACTTGCCATATCCCTTGGTTGTTGCGTATTCGCTTACAGTAAAATGCAATTTGCGTTCATTCACAGGATTAACATGTACTTATCTAATATATTTTTGATACATCCGTTACCTACTTACGCAAAATTAAATCAAAACAATCCTTACGATACCAAATCAATACAACCCGTTGCACCTCTGCATTACCTATGAACCTACCTATCGGAAAAAACAACACAAAATCTATTGTAGATACTTATATGCATATGTATCTTATTCTATACACAACATCGCAGATTTTCTTTCTTCCATCATGTACACACCCTTTGGCAAATAAAAAAAAAAAGATGAAGATCACTATGCATCGCAATTTATTACTATGTGTGTACCTAAAATGGCTTTCTATAGAAGAAACAAAAAAAAAAACCAGTAGAATGATGATAGATCGCAAATAAAAAAATACAAAAAAACAAAATTTATGACAGCGAATGTGTGATAACCTACTTATATTCTTTTTTATACATACACAAAGAACATTTTTCCACCCTACCTCCGACAATGTCCTACTAAAAACAATCATTTCTCACACGTTTTTTTTTATTTTTTCTGTTCTTGTAACACGAGATGCAAGATGACAAGTCATAATTCATAAACAAGAATAAAAAACTAAATGAGCCCAGACAAAAAAAAAAAAAAGAATCAAGAGAGCGGATGCGCGGACAAAATTCTTTTGCACAGAGAATACGAAACCTTCTCTTTCAAAGCGCTGATATTGCAGTGGCATTCTTGTGAACTGAAAACTTACTTGTGTGCGTGTGCAAAGGAACTTTTTGTTAAAAAATGCAAAATAGACCTCTTTTATAAAAATAAAATTAAATAAATATTGAGTGAAAAAAGTATTTTATATGTTTGAATTTAGTAAATAAAATATCAAACAAAAATAAAAAAAATATGTGAGAACTGTATTGTCAATACTTTTCTTGCAAATGCATTACAAATACTGTCATATTGAATTGCATTTTTATGAACTTTATATGAGTTTAATTAAATTTTAAAGACCGATACGCTGTTCAGAGAATATAAATCTTTGATTAAAAAATTATTTCCAAAAATTAAAAAATATAACTCTCAATTTCCCAGGGTAGAGAACAAAATATTTGTAAAAAAATGTATATTTTTTGACTTTTGTTAGTAAAAAGTTACTGTAAAAATAAAAAAAAAAATAAAAAAAAATATTAACGTAATTGCACATACTTATTGGCTTTATATAAGAATGAATTTTACTTCGTTATCTTTTATACTTATGAAGTTTTATCCAGTAGAGCATTCATACCACTATGCAAATTTCCTTCGTTTTTCATAGTTTTGTATATTTTTTTTTGAATAAATATTAAAACAGAATAAAAAAAGAAGACCGATACATGATTTGGGCATATGTTGTTTCTATGAAAAAAATATAAAAAAAATAAAAAAGTAATATTTTCGGAATTTCCCTATCATTTGAATAAGGACCTTACTAAAATGTATGATTTTTCCACTTGTGTGGCAGTTTTAAGGCACACAATATTTTTATATTTTTTTCAAAACTGCAAAAGTATTTTGACTAACATTTTTCTAATCGACTACCGTTTATTTCATTGAAATATTCGTAAAATTGTGAAAGTTATACAGCTTAGCGCAAAAGTCTAACCTATTTTTTCAATGGACACCTACCCTTAAGCTTTATTTAATTACTGCACAGTGCACAGAAATTTTTCGTATATACAATGCATTGTGTGAATTTGATTGAGTCAAGATAATATCGGGTAAATTGCTGTCATATAAGTTTTTGGAATGCGAGGCCGGATCAATGATAGTAAATTATTGTGAAGTTTTTTCTGGGCCCAACCTTAATATCGTCACAGAAAATTGTCTGATTTAGTTTTTGAGTTTTATTTTTCGTAATGGTGAGTGAGTTTAGGGTAGGTTACAGCAACATTCGGGGTTAAGAAAGAATTTCTGTGCTTCATATGTCAATAATATGAAAAAAAAAAACCTACCAGCAGTTTTGGCACTTAGAGAAACCTAAATGAGTGAAAATTCTGACTCTATACACAGAGAATTGTTTCTCATTATTTGCACAGTGAAATCGTTGTTACGGCTGATTTCAATGTAGACCAGCTGTTTTTGCACTAAGTGAAACCCAGGTTGTGAAAACACCGATCATACGGTGTTTAACCTAAATGGTAATAGTTTAGTCTCATTATTCTTTTCTCATCATGATCTAGACGTATACGTACGTAATGATGTTGCCTATCAGCTCCTACCACATTTTTAATTATATGTGGCTTAAATTCACTGTTTTAAGGCGCATCGTTATACATTTTTTACATACGAGAAAAATAACTGACACGAACTCAATTATTTCTTCGCAAATTTAACTGGTCACTATGTAGCGGATATGTATTTAATAAAATAGAATAGGAATGTTAAGATTTCGAAATTATATCGTGTTCGCGAATCGCAAGATATAATTGTTTATGTGAACGTACTCCGTTTCCAAATGCAACTACTTACCGAATGCAAACATTTCTTAAACGCATCCAACAACGATACTCACTTCAAGAAGGTATATTATACACTATTCTTTTTACTCAATTTATTCAATTTTTCACTGTCAAAAAAAGATTGTGCTGGCGCTAACCAGAACACTCCTTTTAAAATTAATATTTATGATTGTGAATTAAAGTATTTCGATAAATATTATAAACATTATTTTATTTCTAAAGTTAATAAGAGAAAAGCCATCATCGAAGGCTATAACTATGCTTCCTCGATAGTGACGTAGACTCCAGTACAGATATAGTCACAAATCTGATTCTTTACGGTATGAGAAATTTCATTCCGAATGGGATAAAATCTATCAAACCGAAGGAAAACTTCTGGTTTGATTTGAGCTGTAAAGAGGCTATCACGGTAAGAGAACTAAGTTTCCGTAGTTAGCCAGTAGCCAGCCCTAAAACAATCAAACAAGCTAGAAAGACATATCATATCCGACGAACTAAATCAAAAATTACAGAAAAAAAAAATACTATTATGTTCCAAAGGTAGTAAAATTTTTTGGTCATTTATAGAAAACGAAAGACACACTACGAAATCGTCAGTTCCAACGCTCACAAGCCAATTTTCTTGCAGCACAGCTTGCTGTTAATTCGACGCTACCAGCGATTGACATGATTTCTTTTGTACTTGAGAGCGTAAACAATTTTATGGGATGAATTCAAACAATTTAATCACACCGCCGATGAATTAAAAAAATTAAAAAAAATCAATTATTGACTCTTATGAAAACCGCATAGTGGCGAAAGATGCTTTCATATTTAGCTAAACTAACTCATCATCATCATCGGCTCGACAACCGGGTTCCGGTCCTGGCCTCTTTCAACAAGTCTCTCCACCTATCCCGGTCTCTAGCCGACGCCATCCAGTTGCGCACCCCAAGGCTTCGGGCGTCCTGGTCTACGCCATCTCTCCAGCGCAAGCATGGTCTACCACGCTGTCGTCTACCATAGAATGTACCACAAAGAACTTTCCGAGCAGGTTCCTCTTCGCTCATGCGAGCTAGGTGCCCTGCCCACCGGAGTCTATCGAGCTTAATTTTTGTCACGATATCTGCTTCTAGGTAGATTGCGTACAATTCATGATTGTACCGTCTCCGGAATCGTCCTTCCTCACATATGGGGCCAACAATTCTCCTTAAGACTTTTCTCTCGAACGCAGCTAAGAGGTCGGAGTGCCTTTTGCTAAGCACCCAAGTCTCGGATCCATATGTGAGTACTGGCAGGACCATGGTCCTGTACAGCAGCAGTTTTGAAGTTATGGTGAGATTTCTGGATTTGAAGAGCTTTGACAGACTATAGTAGGCTCTGTTGGATTTGAGAAGCCGCCCGCGTATTTCTTCTTCTATGTTGTTATCGGCTGCTACTATTGACCCAAGGTATTTAAAGGATTGCACCACTTCAAATTCGTGCTCCGCTACCTTGATTGTTTGACCAACTGTTCCTCTCGCATTCGACGCCACCATGTACTTTGTTTTACCTTCACTAATGTGCAGCCCCAGATTTTGTGCCGCCTGCTCGATCTGGATGAAGGAATCGTGTACAGCTTGTTCGGTTCTTCCGATGATGTCAATGTCGTCTGCGTAAGCCAGTAACTGGCTGGACCTGTTGGCGATGGTCCCTCTTGTTGCCGTGCCAGAGTCACGGATTGCTTTCTCTAACGCCAGGTTGAAGAGGAGGCAGGCCAAACCGTCCCCTTGTCGGAGTCCATTAAAGATGTTGATTGGTCTGGATAGCAATCCGGCTATTTTTACTTGGCTTGTTACGTTGGTCATGGTCAACCTACATAGTCGTGTCAATTTATTTGGGATGCCGAATTCTCTCATGGCTTTGTAAAGTTCTACCCTGGCTATGCTATCATAGGCGGCCTTAAAGTCTATAAACAGATGGTATGTTGGGATGTTAAATTCTAGACATTTTTCCATCGCCTGCCTAAGGGTAAAGATCTGATCAGTTGTTGATTTGCCTGGAATGAAACCACACTGATATTGCCCGATGACGGTTTTAGCGTATGGGGTTATCCGGTCTTGTAGGATAGAGGAGAGTATCTTATAGGCGGTACTCAACAACGTGATACCTCTATAATTGCTGCACGTTGTGACATCTCCCTTCTTATGTATGGGGCATATTAAACCTTTTCGCCAGTCTTCTGGCATTTCTTCCTGCTCCCATACCTGTACTATAATATCATGAATTGCTTGACGTAAGGCTGGCCCGCCGTGATGGAATAATTCGGCTGGTATGCGATCGACTCCCGGGGCTTTGTTCTGTTTAAGCCGGCCTATAGCCTTCTCAACCTCTTCTATGCTTGGTGGCGGCAACATAGGGTATTCTTCTTGAAGTAGTGGAGCCTCCACTTCTGCAGTGAGCTGACCATTTAGCAATTCATTAAAGTACACTTCCCATCGCTCCAGTATGCTTTCAGGATCGGTGATCAGATTTCCCTCTCCGTCCTTGCAGTATGTGCAGCGTGGTGTGTACTGCGTCATGTTTCGGACGGATTGGTAGAACTTCCGCGCCTGGTGCGGACCTCGCTCTCGGCTGTTTTCTATTTCACAGATTAGGTTCTTCTCCCAGGCTGATTTCTTTTGTCTGTGAAGCCGTTTTTCTGTTCTTCTGAGCTCTTTATATTCCTCTTCGCGTGCCCGCGTTCTATGAGATTGTTGCATTGCTCGGTACGCAACATTCTTACGTTCAGTCGCTAGCTTGCATTCATCATCAAACCAGTCGTTCCGATTTTTACGACTGCTGCCTAAGATGGAGTTGGCAGTACTAATGATAGTATTTTTAAGACGTGTCCACTTCTCATTTACGCCCAGCATACTGGCTCCAGGACTTACTCTCCCTAAATTAGGTGTTTCTAGGGCGAGTCCTAACGCATTACCAAAGGTGTTACTGGTGTTTTCATTGCGCAGGGCAGCCGTGTTGATTCGAACCTGATCGGCGGATGCAATGCGTCTTCGCAAGGCAATCCGCCCTCGGAAAACCATACCAACAAGATAGTGATCCGAGTCGATATTGGCACCTCGGTACGTTCGTACCGTCATCAAGTTCGAGTAGTGGCGACGGTCTATCAACACGTGGTCTATTTGGTTACGAGTGACTCCATCAGGTGATACCCAGGTGGCTTTGTAGATATCTTTACGCGGGAACCTGGTACTCGCAACTACCATGTTTTTCGATGCTGCCAATTCTAAGACTCGAAGTCCATTGTCATTAGTGTTCTCATGCAAACTATGGGTGCCTGCGTAATGCCTGAATACCGGCTCCCGACCTATTTTTGCGTTCAAATCCCCAAGGATGATTTTAACATCATACCTTGGACAGGCATTGAGGGCCCTCTCGACTTGTTCGTAGTAAGTCTCTTTTTCTTCGTCTGAGGACTCCTCCGTAGGTCCGTGAACGTTAATGAGGCTGATGTTCGTAAATTTGCCTCGCACGCGAAGGGTGCATAGCCTTTCGCTTATAGCGTTAAAGCCGATGATAGTAGACTTCATTTTTTCGCTGACTAGGAAGCCTACCCCGAGCACATGGTGTTTTGTATGACAGCTGTAGTATATGTCATATTCTTTCTTCTGTAAAACACCATTCCCTGTCCATCTGATTTCTTGAAGAGCTGTTATGTCAGCTTTATATTTTGACAGGGCATCGGCTAGCTGCTGAGCAGCTCGAGCTCTATCGAGCGATCGTACGTTCCATAAGAAAATTCTTAAATCGTTTTTCCTTTTTCTTTGCGTAGGTTGTCGTCGTGAAATCAGTCTGTTTCCGAGGCTTGTTGTCGTTCTCGAAATTCATTAAGTTTTACGGGACAGGGAATTAACCTGTCGCCAACCTGAGGAACCAGCCTGATCATATTAGCCAAACCTTTTTTAAAAGGCTTGTTTCTAGCGGCCGCCGCGAAGAGGCTATGATCACACTTCCACCAGTCCCGAATAGTTACGGCACGTGCATATTTTCGTATGCTACATGTTGTTCCCCCTATTCGTCTGATGGCTAAACTAACTAACTTATATTAAATATGGTGGTGCCACAGAACCAGGACCTACTGACATACAACTCTCAACCATTCCTGTGTGCGTGTTACCAGCTATGAAGGGGACCTACAATTGGTCCTTATTCGGAATTCCCCCCCCCCCCCCACCAAAATGCACTTTTTTTTGTCAATGAATCGATAAAAAAAGTGTGCTGTTGATAAAAAACATCAAATTATGAAGGTAAAAAAGTGAAGTATAAAAAAATGAATATAGGCCATAGGGTAAATTCAAAGTTTCTTTAAATCCAGATTTTGTAAATGCAAAAAAACCTTGCATACACCCAACCTCGCACCTAGCCCAAATCCTCTAGTGTGCCCAAGCAGGGGAGTGACAGGGGGGCAGCATACCCCCCGATACATATCTCACTGTTTATACACCGTAATGCGTAAGCAAGCAAAAAAAAGTAAATATCCCATAAAAGGAGTTTTAGTTGTAGTACTTTGGGTGGTCCGCTTATACTTAACTTTTTTACCATAAAAAAGTGTTTCTCCTCCATAATTTGAAGTTTTTTATCAACAGCAAACACTTTTTTATCGACTCGTTAAAAAAAAGTTCATTTTGGTGGATGGGGGGGGGAGAATTCCGAATAAGGGCCAACAGTACTGTGGGTGGTCCGCTTATACTTCACTTTTTTACCATAAAAAAGTGTTTCTTCTCCATAATTTTATTTTTTTTTATTAACAGCAAACACTTTTTTATCGATTCGTTAAAAAAAAAGTTCATTTTGATGGGGGGGGGGGGGGGAATTCCGAATAAGGTCACTACAATTTTCTGCAGATTCCGAACGGCTTATGAGCAGCACTTTTCGTGACAAGAGATAATCTTAAAGGATTTGTCAATTCCTCGCAATAGGCAGTACACCCCTGAAAAAAGCTTTCTTGCAGCGGCTGAGAATCAAACCCAAGACCTTCTGCATGACAGTCCAACGCACTAACCATTATGCCAAGGGGTACTACGATCTTCAACTTAATATGTAGTTTAATTAGTATTAAACCACCAACAATAGCTAATGTTTACTGCACGCGTCCTATCGCGAACCATCGAAAAAAAAACCACAAGCATCTTTGCTTAAGAGATATTCAGCTTGCTATTGATAACAATGGTACCTCTAACGCCGCTTCTTCTACTATGCAACTAAACAGAACAATATTAAAGCGCGCTCTAGTTTTAAAAAAAGTAAACAACCTTCTTCTGTATACACTGCACGAGCAGTTGTGTATATGTGAACCGTCATACTGAGGACATAACCGTGTAAGTTGAATGCATGGACAGTGGCGTAACTATACCATCTGAAGCCAGTGGCAAATTTTTTGGATGGGGCCCTCCGGCGTCATAGTAAAAATAGTCATGTTAGAATTTTATTTTAGTAAACCAATGATGTAAGTAATTGCCCAAAACTACTGCTAATATTATGTGCATTTTAGTTAAATATCTAATAAGAGCATAGGTTTAAACAAATATTTATAATGAAATAACAATTTACTTTCAATAAGATTTTTTTATTAATAAAATTCTTTTCTCCAAGCTTTCTGTTCCGCAAAAGTATCTATAACATCATCAAAGTATAAAGATTGGGCCATAGAATTTTCAAAAGACAGAATAGCCAAGCTACGTAGCCTGTCTTGTGCCATAGAGTGTCTTAAATAGGTTTTTGTTAATTTTAGTTTCGAAAATGATCGTTCAGCACTAGCTGTAGTATGAGTGCTGTTCGGCCTAGGTCTTTCTAGTCCAAATTACAATTGAGTCTCTCCGTTTTTTTTTCATCGGCGGCGATTTGGATCGAAACGGCTTATAAAATTTTTTTCATCTTTTGGTTTGTGCGCATCTTATAATGATACGATGATGTACGAGGCAGCAGCAGTTTTTCATCGTCCACATTTATTCAATATGTAGCAGATAATGCTGATATAAATGTAAATACGCTAGACGGTCATAATCATAACACGCTTCACATTATGGGTATTATTCAAATTGTTACTCCAAAAACTTCAGTTGTACTAGAAGAGCCTATACAACGAATAAAAGTAGTCAGCAAAAGATTTCGCGGCAAAAGCTCATGTGCCAATACAGGTGTATGAAAATAATGGTGAAGTAGGTTACAGTAAAATAAATGTCCGAGATTTCGGTTATGGAAGTGGAGTAAGAGTATCTTTACTCAAAAAAGCTGACGTGATATGGTTCTATGGCAAATAGCGAAATCTATCAACTCCCGGTTGGAATGGTTTTATTGAATATTTAACAATTAATATTATGAATTTTTGAACATCGAAAATTTCATTTTTACCGTTTATTCATCAACTAGCTAATAATTACAATACCATATACACCACTTTACTTTGTGCTTCAGAAAATGCAAAACGTTATGGTTATGATATATGCATTGTTACTTTTGATCAGCCTCTGTATGCAAAAGCTCGAGAAATCGTCTTAGCTGCACCTGAAGGGTCTGAATTATCGAAAATCATAATCAGGCTCGGAGGATTTCATTTAATTTTGTCATTTCTTGGAGCGATTGGTTACATCATGCAAGGAAGTGACATAAAAGAAATACTTTCTTTGATTAATGCACCTGGGTCATTAGATAAAATGCTCAACGGTCGTGCATACGCGAGAGCTATTCGAGCTCATACATTACTTCTGTTAGCTTTAACAATAATAATATTTAAAGAACTTGATATTGATGACGCCATTGATGAAAATCTGATGATAACTGCGAAAAATTTAATAGATAATTCTATTTCATAAAATGATGTTGAACATGATAATGAAACATCTGGAGCATTACTGAATCAGTTTAATGAAAAACTAAAAGAATATGAAAAACGAGGACCTACCGCAAAATTAAGGATTCAATATTATTCAAAACCAACGATTTACAGGAAAATATTTCATGATTAAACGTTCAGATAAATTGAGTTGTGGAACTTCAACAGACTTTGTGATCGAGCAGTCAATGATGAAAGCAATGAAGATAGATGGATGTCTTTCTCGAGGGAGAAGTACGCAAGAGAGTTTTATAAGTAAATGGGTATATGATATGCATGCAATTAATGCTATTTGTAAAGGATTGGAAGATTTCGCTAATGTTACAATGGATACAACAGATCAGCATGTTGATGCAAGTGATTCTCGAATGAAGAAAGATTCTCAAGACATACAAAGCCTCCTAGAGTAGTTTTCTTTACATGATCATTCTCAGAAGTTAACAGAATTGTATCTATTGCCAGTGGAATTGTTGGTGATGACAAAATTGATTGTCATAAAGCTCGTGAAGTTGGGATTGCTTGCATGTCAAAAATAACAGGATTGACGTTTGATAACATTAAATTCAAACGTGCTGATAAAGTAGTCCCTCTTTTAGCTATGAGCAGCACTGTCAAAGTTCACGATAAGAAAATTCCTGTTGACCCTGTATTATTATTTCAAAGTATGAGTATTACGACTGCTTTGGAAGATGAAATTGAAAAATATTTCGAATATGAATTGGCTCCCTACCCGTTGTCAATGTTTGATGATATTGGAATGCGTAAAACACAAAAGTCAGCCATTTACGATTGTTTTAAAACAGTAATATTAGATATTGACAATGTGAATTCTACGTTCATCATCGACGGGGTATTTCTATTACACCGAGTTGTCTGGGACCACGAAGAAACATTTCATAATATTGAAGACAAATATGTTCAGTATTTACGTAGACATTTTGGCCATAGAGTGACTGTAGTATTTGATGGTTACACCAGGCACGAGGCGTGACTTTTTCGATAGCGGAAGCACTGAACATAAAACCAAAACTGAAAGACGTTTGAGATCCAACCTTTTAAATTCCACCTTATGACAATACACATAAAATAATATACATAAGTAATATATTACTTTGTTGTTGTTTCGGAACCGTTACATTTTTATGTGGTAGGGAAGTTACCCCGACGCACAATCCCCAACCTGGAGGACCAGACCCTTAGTATAACTCCAAGGGTAGGGAGCCGGATGAATCCGCTCCTCATAGGCCTGAGCTACGAATATGTCGTAGTAGCCTATATAAGGTGTTCACCAAGTAGTTCATCGTAACTGGAACTGTAGACGCCACCGTTGCTTCCATCTGGGTAAATTCTTCCGCTGCCATCTGGGTGAAAGGAGAGGTGCCTTAGTGGGAACACCTCTCCTCCCCTCTTTCGTTTGCTACCCCCAACAACTTTCCACTGGGGTTGAGACCCAATCTCCAGTTGAGGTACCAGGTACCCGATGTTCACCACGGGGAGGTGAGAGTAGGAGTTGGTGGACAGAGGTGGGTTTTGAAAAAAAAACCTGTGGACGCTTGTGTCCTCTTGGGTGCACGTGTCCAGCATTTGAACATCAACTCAACAAATACAATTATTGTTGTTGGTGAAGATGTCGATTTATTAATATTACTTACTACTCGAACTCCAACAGCAATCGGAAATGTATTCATCAAAAAGTTTCTGTGCTTTTCCAAATGCCAAAATCATATACTTTTTCTACACGCAATAACTGGCTGCGATACAACATCAGCATTTTGCAAGAGGGGCAAAACAACGGTTTTGAAATTGTTCGAGAAACAAAATTTATTTAATTGTGCTGAAGTTTTTAAAGATAGTAACTCTACTCCAGAAGTTATAGTCACTAATGGAATTCGCTTTCTTCTTTCTATGTACGGAGCTCCAAAAAAAGTTACCTGCTTGGATAAACACCGATACTTATCTTTTGCAAAAAAAAAAAAATCCCAACATCTGCTGCTGCTCAACAACATCTATTCCGGGTTTATTGTCAAGTTTAAGTGTGGCTTAGTAATAAAATGGATCCAGAAGACTGGGGTTGGAAGTTAGTTGACAATAAAAACTCCTTAACACCATCTTTTGCAATTGCAAAAAAGGTTGCAATGCTTAATGCGGCTGTAAAAAGGTCGGACTGTTTTGTTCTTTAGCATGTACCAATTGTCAAGGACAGTCGTGCTCCAATGTTGAATCGATACTAGATGAGGATAAATACGATATCAGTGATGAGACATATAATGCATCACTTAAAGAACATATTCGTATCCAGCAGGAAGATGAAGAAAAAGAAAACGAAGACAGTACACTAGAAGTTCCATTGGATTATTATGAATCCGACGAATAATATTTCCAAATTATTTTGTATTTATATATTACAAAATTTGCACAGCTTTCATCATTTTCAATACTCAATTTGAATTCAATAGGATCACAATAGATCGTGGAAAAGGCCTACCGGGGAAACTACGTTAAAAAAAAGCGCCAAGCGCACTACCTCATAGGTGGTGTGGAAACGTGTGCATATTACGAAAAAAAAAGTGTGGATACATTTTTTGTAGAGAATCGGATGATCTACAATTTTTGTCTGAACTATTTTTGTGGTAGAACTCACCGTTTAGCTGAAAACCGCGAAAAACCTATTTTTGCAAACTTTCACCATCAATAAAATTTTTGCACAACGGGGATTGATGGGGACTTTTCACAATTCATTTATAATAGTATTGTGACCATTCATACCAAGTTTTAGCTCTATGGTGATTTTTGTAACCTTTAAAGTCTTATTTGATTGGACTAATGGTGGATGTAAAGTGCTAAGCACATGAGCTGCGAACTGCGAATGCGAATAAATCTTTTTAAGCTCTTTTCACAGCTAATATGAATTTTTGTGTTGTTTTAACTTTACGCCGAAGTGAAATAATGATCGAATCAACTGTTTAAAAGGAAAACACTGCATAAAATAATTATAAAACTGTAATATTATATATATATTTTTATTTTTTAAAGTAAAACCTTAATACCTTTTTTGCGCAAAAACCATGAAAAACCTCAGTCCCCTGGTTAATAAATGAGCAAATGATATTTTATTCAGAAACCTGAGAATTTTTAAGTTATGTTGAACTTCGAACTTCATTGCGAAATATTTTTAAAATTTTTAAAAAGAATATAATTTATTTTAAATTGATTCTTAAAAAAAAAAATATTAAATTATAATATATTATATTGTCTTAATAAAATGCTAAATAATATTTATTTACCATGAATTTTTACGTTTATGAAGAATAATTAAATTTAATTTCTATATTTCAATGTGTAGCCAAAAGAAAATAAGAAAAACAATAAAGATTTATTCAGTTCCCTTAAAAAAAAACTCAGTCCCCTAAACATCCTTTTTCAAAAATGTCCTTAAAATCGTCATTTTTTATTTTTTTAACTGACCGCTTTAAACAACGCAAAGGGACGTTCTAATGATCATCTAGAACAACTCTTACGTCTTTTGGAATCCAAAAATGTCGTGCCGAAATTTGTATCATTTTATTCCATTGTTTGTAGAATCACCCTTAAATATTTAAAATTGTATTCCATTTTTTTTATTTTAATAAATTTCGTATATAAAGAATTATAACATTTAAATTATTATAATTAAATATTAATTTATCTTAAGAAAAAACAACAGACATGCAAGCGAAATTTTCATTAGATTCATGTACACATGAGTGTGGTGAGTTTCTAAGAGTTTTGTTAAACTAATCATTTCTGTACTTACATTTTTTGTATGGAAATTTTGGGGTTACACACTACCTAGAGTGAAATAGATAAAAAAAAGTAGATTTGGGATTTGTTTTGTAAAATTTAAATAGGTTAAAACAGAGATTTTTAAAATGAAGTACATTTCAGTATTTTGCTGATGGTGCGAAGTAGATTTTATTATTATTTTTTTTTTTTTTGAAAAAAAAAAAAAGAAGTAGATCTACTTCAATTTATTGAAAAAAAGTGGTACCACTGGTGGAAATACATACAAATTTAACAAAATTGGCAATAATGTCTTGTTATTTTGGTAACGGTTTTTTAACTCAAATATGAAATAGGCCTTTATATAGTTGAATACTTCTTCTTTTTATCTTTGTTTTGGGTTGTGGGTTACAGTCTTTATAGGACAAATTAATATAGGATTTAAAAAAACGCTGCTTTGCTTTATTCTCTGCCACGTTCTGGGCTGTCCGAAGACTACCGCATACGTTGAACAGGCAACAAAACAAATGAAGATCTTGTATAAAGTTATTAAAATCAATGACCACCAAAGTAAATAAAAACACTTCTTTTATTTATTAAAAATTATAGTTCATTAATTTATTCAAATAAAAAATTCAAAAAAAATTATAGCTAAATGGATATAATATAGTGATCTAGAGTGTACAACATAATCAAAATTAGAGAGCAAGCAAAACCAAGATGGCATGCTCAAATGTGAGAATTCAAGAGACGATGGAAGTAACCCGAACGTCGTCAAGAGAAATCAAATTTGAGTAATTATGTGTATTAAAAAAAAACGCGCTCAAATGTGAGAGCTCAAGAGACGATGGAAGTAACCCGAACGTCGTCAAGAGAAATCAAATTTGTAAAACTACGCTAAATTACTCAGGCTTCTGTTTGTTACCTTTCTAGGACAGTGGAAGAACCCGACCGTCGCTTGTAAGATACCAAACGAGAATGAATTGTAGCGAAGGAAACTCGCCTTTTATACACAATGCAGAAGAGCTTTTTCTTAACGCACACACAGCGGAACTTTTTCCTTGACGCATACACAGCGGAGTTTTTTCAGAGATGTGCTTTGTTAATGGTTGCCACCTTAATCTTTTACAGTATTCATATTTTTTTTTATTGTAAATTATAAATTCATAAAACAATAAAATTAAGAATGAAAATTGTTTAATTTTAAAAGTAGTAATAATAATGATAGACATCTTAAGTGAATAATTAGGTACAATGAATAGATTTTTTGTATGTTATTATATAAACATGATTTTAAAGTGTTAGGAAATTAAGTATCAGGTATACTTGTTTGTTTCTTATGGGTATAAAGCGGGGGTATGAGTGGGATGACAGATGTGTAGTAATTTAAGCTTTAGAAGTTTTTTGTTATTCAACTTCAGTGTCATTGACAATTTCAATTGGATTTAATGCTATTTAAAATTTTCAGTGATTTATCATTGTAAAAGTGAACTATTTGCTTCAAAATGTTTGGATATCAGTGAAGTTCTTTCTCAATATTTAAAAAATTAAAATTGCAAGGAAATTTTTCATTTTGAGTACAGTTTTGTTTAGTTTAGTTTAGTTTATTGTCAATCAGAATTATTTTTACAGACTTGAATATATATATAACAATTGAAGAAATAAATAAATGATAACAAAATTTCATAATAAATAATAAGAAGTATAATAACAAATAAATAAATAATAACAGTGTTTTGATTTAAATTTATAAATTGGAAATTTGTTCAAAATTTACTAAAGTATATAAAAGCTTATTTTTGAAAGTCTCTCTTGTAAAATTTTCAAAAAAGTCAATTGAACTGCAGAATAAATTAGCTTTGACATATCTTGAAATTGGTTCATTGCGCACATTCATCTTTAGTCAACTCTTTCACCTAAAAAAAAGAGACTTATCTTTGAAATTTTTCTTTAAGTCCCCAGAATGTTATAATTTTATGCTAAGCGCCGGATTCAAACTGCCATGGGTAAGCACTATCTACCGGTGGCACTTGGAAATACGGCTACCAACGTGACTGAGTGGAAGGATGCAGGATATGCTGAGGGACCAAGCTAAGAAAATGATAGCGACGGATAAAAAATGCGTGCTACTCTTCGATTAAATGTGCGTCAAAAAAGAACTGGAGTACAACATAAAGGACGACATAATATACGGAAACGGATACGCAGATTTTGGTGAATTCGGGAGAGAGAAAACTATAGCTTCTAAGGTAATGGTATTTACACTTAGAGGCTTGAACAAGAACTGGAAACAGTCCATTGCCTACTACATTGGATCACCAGATTCCGTAATAATGTCCCAGATGCTGGTCAATCTTATTACTGAAGTAATTAGATGTAGAATGAGTATTATTGCACTATGCTGCGACCAAGGCAGCAGCAATATGTCAGCATAAAGTAAGCTTAAGTCCGCAAAATTACTGGAAAGCCAACCTTATGTTGTTGAACTGGAAAGTCATAGACTTTTCTTACTCTATGACTATCCACAAGAGCGTGAGGAATATTTTGCTGAAGCATCAAATTACTTTTGAGAATGATGTCGTTTAAAGGATATTTGCACAGGACTCAAACGGGATATTCCAAACAATGTTCAAGCTAACTGCGGCCCATATCCGACCAGCACCATTTGAAAAACTATCGGTGAAGCTAGCCACGCAGGTGGCTATTATGTATGCAATTATGTATGCATTGAGTGTTAGATTCTTTAAGTCCTATGAAGATAAGAAAGTTGCTGAGTCAACAGCTAGGTTATTTTTTTTTTATAATTCACTCGCGCTCAGGGGTATTTGAAGAGACCCTTATAATTTTAAACACAGCACGGGCGTTGGGGAAATTAGGGAAGGAGAGAAAGGAGTGACGATGAACATTGGTTTTGAATGTTTGCAAATTGAAACGGCGAGGGAAAACTGTGCTGGTAAGTTATTCCATAATCGTGTTGTGCGACTACAAAACGAATCTCTATATTTGACGGTACGACCGAAGTTGGGCTCAAGGGTGAACTGATGAGCATTCCTATCAAAGCGGGTATCACGGGTGAATTGATCAAGGGGAAGAATGCAACTGGCTACTTTGAGTGAACATTGTTTGTGAAAGAAGCGATAAAACAGGGAAATATATGAAACATTCCGACGGTGTTCGAGAGATGGGAATGAACCCATGATAGCTCTATTTCCTATCAGTTTTAACGCTCTGTTCTAAATTCTATCCAATAAATAGAGAGAAGATTGTGCTGCACTTGCGCAAAGGTGTGAGTTATACTCGAATATTTTGGACGTATAAACGCCTTATAAACTGTCAGATCAGAAGGGGTGAAAAATTTCTTACAACGATAAAAAAATCCTAAGCATTTAGCAGCATTTTTGGCGGTCTCGAGAATGTGATCATTTCAACAAAGATCGTCAATAACACACTAACCGAGTACTGAGAGCTTTGCGGTTTCTTCGATGCAAGTGCCATTTAAGGACAAAATGGCATAGGGGGTTGTTGTATCGTTACTCGAATAAAACTTCATTAATCCTTGGGCAGATTAAATAGGTTCTTTATTTAATAGATTTTAGTATTTAAGTGTTGAATGCTCAAAGGTTATTAACAGACTGACCAAATATGATTAGTTTTAAGTATTTGACAACTGAGACTTGAGAGAGAGAGAATAATAAATGATACGATATAACAGCTTTTCCCCCCAAGGAAAAATTATTTTTCTTTAACAAATTTGATATTAAATATAATTCATAATAATAAAAAAAAGAAATTTAATATAATTAATTACAATTCCATTGAATCAAACAGTTGTATATTATTTATGATAAATGATTATTTGAAGGTAAACGGTATTTCAAATTTCTTTTACATCATTTCGTATCCCCATTTATCCGGTTTTCTTCTAACTCTGTCTGATCGTCTTAACACTTCCTGATTAATTTCCTTACCTGAACCTCCTGTATCCGCTGCTGGTTCATCAGCTGATTTCGAAACAATTGGCACCTCCGTTAACTCGGTTGCTATACTTGCGGACTTCTGCGGTGTTATTGGTATCTCCTTTGATATATCTGCAGGTTCATCCTCCTCAATGATATAATTTTCCTTGTTGCATATAAAAGGTTCCCTAGCGCTCACCTCCTCTCCAACTCTGCGCATTTGATCAATATGCCTTTTTCAGATTCGGCCATCATCTTACTTCACCATAAAATGTAATTGTCCGGCTATTTCAATGACTTTCCCAAATTTCCATTTAACTGCTGATGAGTAATTTCGTACTGCAACCCGCTCATTTATTGAAAATTTGCTTTTTACGTTCTCATTGAAGTGTTTTCGAACTTCATTGTTTTCGCTCGGCAACATCAAGTCCAGTCGCGATCTTATTTGATGTCCAAACATGAGCATTGCTGGAGATTTGCCAGTAGCTGGATGTATAGCAAACAAAATATTTGATAGCTCTTGACTTATTAAGTTTTTGTTACAATTGATTGCTTTTAATTTGTTTTTAAATGTTTGCACATAACGTTCAGCAAGACCATTGGTAGAGGGGTGGTATGGGGCGCCTTGCTTGTGTTTGATGTCATTGTGTTTCAAAAACCTCTGAAAACTTTCTGCCATGAATTGTGATCCCCAATCACTAACGAATATTTCCGGTAACCCAAATGTACTAAAAATGTCCCTACATTTTTGTATTGTTGTTTCTGTCGTTAAGTTTGGAATTACGTGGACTTCCGGCCACTTCGTGAAGGCATCAACTAGAATGAAAAAATAATTACCTCTGAATGGACCCGCAAAATCAGCATGTACACGCTCAAATGGCTTTCCAGGCGTCTCCCAGCAATGTGAGGGATAAATTCGTTTGGCTTCTGGTCGGGTAAGTTGGCAATCTGTACAGTTCATCACCATTTGCTCGATATCACGATCCATGTTTTGCCACCAGCAATATCTTCTGGCTAGTGTTTTTATTTTGGTCATTCCAAAATGGGACGAGTGTAGTTCGGCTAAAACTCGTGGTCTCAATTCTTTTGGTACATACACTCGTATATTTCTCATTAAACAACCTTGTTGCATAGCGAATTCGGTTTGGTTGATCACAAAATGGTTCTTGGATTCACATTCTCTGCCAAACTGCAATGCCTGTATTAAAATTTTCACTTGATCATCTCTCTCAGTTGCCTTTCTTAGCTGATCAACCGTCATAGGTAGTCTGGTTATGGCATCGACTTCAAGTAAGTCAATTTCCTCAATGGCATCGTACTTATCTGCAACAGGTAAACGTGACATTGCATCAGCATTTGCGTTATCTTTAGATTTTTTATATCGAATTTCATAGTCAAATGATTCAAGAAAAATTGCATAATGTTGCATACGTGTAGCTGAGAGTGTTGGTAGTCCTTTATGTGGTGCAAAAATCTGAGCTATTGGTTTGTTGTCGGTGACCAATATGAATCGCCTTGCATATACGAACTGGTAAAATTTTTTTATAACGAAGATGATTGCATACGCTTCTCTGTCCACTTGACTGTATTTTTGCTGGACTTGCGAAAGTGTTTGTGACGCATATTGAATAGGCCGTTCACTATTATCTGGGTAGACATGGCTGAGAACTGCGCCAACTCCGTACGGGCTGGCATCTGTTGCCAGTAATAAAGGTAGCTTCGGATCGTAATGGGCCAATATCACATCTGACTGCATCTGTTTTTTAACAGATTGAAATGATTTTTCACAATTTTCATCCCAATGGAAAACTATCTTTTCCTTTAAAAGATTATTTATAGGGTATAAAATCGTACTCAGCCCCTTAAAAAACCTACCATAGTAATTTATCAGGCCAATGAATGACGTTACTTCATCTTTATTACTTGGTTGTTTCATGTTTTGGATTGCGTCAATTTTACTTCTCATTTTATGGATTCCATTGCAGTCGATCATATACCCGCAGTATTCAATACGATCTACCATGAACTCAGACTTGTCCAAATTTACGCGCATGTTGTAGTGATTTAATCTTCGAAGCACTTCTTCTAAACGTTGTAAATGCGCCGAGTCGTTTTCAGCTGTAATTTTAATGTCATCTAAAAATACCTTAACGCCAGGGATATCTTTCAGAATCTGCTCCATATGCCGTTGCCATTTTGCTGGTGCGGATGCAATACCAAACATCATTCTTTTAGGCCGATATAACCCTTTATGAGTGCTTAACGTTAGATAATCGCGATCATCTGGATGTATTTCTAATTGTAGGTAGGCCTTGGACAGATCAATTTTTGTAAATTTCCCCCCCCCCCGCCATTGAGGTGAAAAGTTCATCGATTGAAGGTAACGGATATTCATCGATCTTTAAAAACTTATTTACTGTAGCTTTGTAATCACCACAGATTCGAACTTGATTATTTTGCTTGCGAACAGCAACTATCGGTGTAGCCCATTCACACGTCTCCACTGTTTCCAAAATATCACTTTCCACTAACTTCTCTAGTTCATCTTCAACCGCTTTGATCAGAGGAAATGCCACTCGACGCGCTTTGATGAAAACCGGGGAAACACTTTCTTTCATGTGTAATCGTGCCTGAATTCCTGTGATTTTTCCTGTTGTTTTAGAAAATACTCGAGGATACTTCTTTATTAGTTCGTCAATTACTGGCAAATTATCTTTGCCTTGTTGAATTTGCATTACTGTGCCTAATTGTTTTTCGAAAAGTTTACCCCAATCTATTTTGATCTGTCGAAGCCATTCGCGACCCAGCAGAGGATTTCGTTGTGATCGAACAATGTACATTTTAAGTTTTGCCACCCTAGCCTTTGTTTGGACTTGGACATTAACGTAACCAAAACATTCCAGCTTCTTTCCGCAAAAACTAACCAGATTGGTATCGTTTTTTTGTAATTGCAGTTTGCCAAATTGTTTCTTTGCATCTGCTAAACCAACAACAGTCACAGGTGATCCAGTATCTATTTGAAAAATAAAAGGAATGTCATTAACAATAAGTTCACAGCACATTTTGGAACGAAGTGTTACTTGATTTGGGTTGTCGATTTGTAATAGCTCCTCTGATATTTGACAAATTTCTTCAACACGGATCTCCTCCGCATCGGATTCTTCTTCTAACTGATTTGTAGCTGCTCCTTCATTTCGTCTCATCTTAAAACAAGCTCGCTGCAGATGGCCCTTTGTGTTGCAGTATGAGCATGTTACATTTTTATATATACATTTGTTTGCTAAATGCTGCGTGCTGTTACATCGATAGCAAACCAAATTTCTGGAAGTTGAAGTTTTTATCGGCTTCGCACTTGGTTTATTATCCCATGTGCTCTTTTTCTTTTTATTATTTTCTTTTACAAAGTTCACATCAGCTGTGAATTCTTTTTCTTTGTGTAACTCCGCGCCACCTTTTTCCGACACTTCGATTGATCTAGCAATTTCTAATGCTGATGATAGTGTAAGTTGTTCTTTTTCTAGAAGTCGATTTTGAATGCGCTGATTTTTAAGACGAAACACAAACTGGTTTCGTAGAGCGGTTTGTAAATACGAACCAAATTTACAACCAGTTGACAGACGCCTAAGTGCATTCAGAAATTCTTCACAAGTTTCTTCGTCCTGTTGTTTTCTTAAATGAAAACGATAGTTTTCTAATATTTCATTCGGAGTTGGATCGAAAAGCTCAGATAACGTTTTAATGATTTCATCATATGATTTGGTTGATGGTTTCTCAGGTGCCACTTTATCGCAAAGCACGTTGTATGCTTCACTTCCCATATAGTGAAGGAGCAATTGTACTTTTTTGTGTACAGGATGATCAAAGAGAGCAATTGCAGTTTCAAATCTTTCAACCCATCGATTCCATTTTATATTTTTGTCGAATGGTTCGATACTAAACGGTGTTTGAAGAGACTGTACCACTACTTGTTGTGCTTGTGCCATATTTTTCGTATTTCACTGAGTATTTAATTAATTCGTATGTCAGTATATATATATATATATATATGTGTACATATATATGTTGTATATATGTATGAGCGATGAAAAACCTTACACAATGGTTTTGCCAGCAATGAAGAACACCTCTTCAGAAGAATGGGGGGTATACCATCAGGACCAGCATATTTGTTTATATCAAGATCTCGAAGGGCTCTTGCAACTGTACGAGTGCGGAAATATACCTGTCCCATTGAATGATTTACGTTCTCAAGTACAGGAGGGGCAATGTTGCTAACAGGCAACGTGGAGCTAGCAGCAAAATGCGCTGCAAGTACATTTGCCTAAAGAGCTAGTTATCGGTTTGTCATTGCAGATGAGCGGTGGAACCGAAGATTAAGTTGAAGCTTTTACGTTCTTGACAAATGACAAGAAATTTCTACTGCCTTTGTGACAATACAGGATGTTTTTCCTTAATTTTTGTTCATGTACACAGAATATCTTCAAGATGTATTCGAAAGATTAAAATGAAAAACTCTTTCAGCATTTTATATCTACTCCTTTTAAAAAGGTTTTAAAGAGGGTATATATAGAAATTCAATATAATGACATTTGTCATGAATATCTTTAAGATGTTTAAAAGATGTTTTATTAGTAGTATAACAGAAAGAACACTTTTAAAGAGAGAATTAGGTGATTATGAAGTGAAATGGTATTAAAAAGATTGAACTAATAGCTTGTTAAGAGCTGATGCATTTATTGAAGAGTTTATGTGTTGCTTGGATGGTACGTTCAAATAAAGGATCTTATGAAAGGAACGCATCGGCATGGAGATTCATAAGAAATTTTAAACAAATCATTTTCCAGAATTTGACTACAGCAGAAAATTCAGTATATGAAGATGCTGGAGCAGTATCATTGCTGCATGGACATGAATAGTCGAAACGGAAACCGATCCAATGAATAATGAGTTCCTATTTGACGAAAGAATACAGAACAATTTATTTGGTTGTTTTACAGTTCCGATATTAGAGAGTAATATTGGTGCTTGCTTGAAGTTACAGCAGCTGCAGCATATCACTCAGGATTCAAAAAGAAGTGGCACTGCGAGTCTTGTTCTCAGTTCATGATCGACGAGGTCAACAAAGTCAGGGAACAGACTCTGTTGATAGAACTGAGAGCTTACGATACAAAGACAACAACTTTAGAGTTTGGTAAACTGACAGTTCCTTCGATCCGTTTCGAAGAAACTGTCGGTATTTTTCAAAAAATGTTTTGGGACATTTTTCGAAAAAAAAAAACAATCAATTTAAAGGATTGCCCAAAAATGGAAATGGAAATTTTAAAAGAGAAGGAAAGGATACCAATACCAGCTTGCTCAACGGAACATCAGGAAAAGATAGTCAAGTTTCTGCTGATTGGAATGATCATGCTGCAATTGAAGAAAACCAACAAGGATATGAAGGAAAAGCCGACCGGAAAATTTCTTCAGTTTTGGAATTAAATGTTATATTTACACTTATTTATATTTATTATATTTATTTTAATATATTAATATTTTATATTTGTTTTTACTTTATTTTCCTTATTTATTAAATGTGCAATAAATCTAGTCTTTTATTAAATATAAAGTAGTATTAGACTAAGGAATAGGCCTACTGGGGAAACCTAAAAAAACGCATCTTGTTTTCTACCTCAATGGGTGATGTGGAAAAGAATTCAGAGTAAAACAAATGTATAATATCGATACCTTAATGCACACATGTGCTATGTCCATTTTTGCTGTTTTTGGCAAACTCAAGTTAAAGTTTTGATACGTGCATAACTCCACTAATGGAGCTCATTTAGCATTGATATTTAAATATGTTATGGCCTGATACCTTTTTAAAATTATAATGACCAAAAATATATAATTCTTAAACAGTTTTCCATTTTATTCATGATAAAATAAAATATGTAAGGACATAGCACTTTTATGCTTGATATCAGTTATCAAAATAGGACATAGAACACAATTTAGTTTTTAAATTATTATGCTGAAGACATTACTTTTTTACCAAAACGTGTTATAATGAAATAAAAACTATGTATATTATTATTATTTAATAAATAAAAATAATTTAATTTAATTTAATAATTTTTATATTTACTTTTAGGAGTAATTTTATCCCAATTTTTATCAGAAGGGTTAATATCTAAAAATTGAAATTCTTCCTCAACATTGTTAGGTTTCTTTTGATGATGCAACAAGTATTTCACCTCTTTTGATTTGGCTTTATAAAACCTATATTCGTCCAAAGCTTGGGTATAATTTCCATATTTGGGCAGGTGCACCAATAACCCACAATCCAATAAAAGCTTGAAAATTAAAGGTGGTAGAAGTATAACAGAAACATTTGAATCGCTCGAGCACAGGCGCAATGTTTCCTGTCTTTCACTATTTTACCGTTACTTTTAAAAACATTGTGCTAGTGAAAAAGCTTATTTTGCTTCCTCCCCCCAAAAAATGTAACCGTCATACTCGGGCTTCCAGGGAATGTCCATCAGTTTGTACTTGGGCCCAAATTCAGACGTATTGTTAAATTCAGCACTAAACGAATGTGGAATGCTTTACCCGGTCCAATATTTCCTTCCCATTGCAATATTCAGACATTTAAGACCAATGTGTATGTGCATCGGTATCTCCTTTTAAATCCTCTTCAACTTTCCTAAAGGCTCATGCTGTTCTCAAATATATTAAAGGTACTCGTAGTCAAAATCCCCCTAGTACATGCATAATTTATTCTTCCTCCAGTTGTTGACTTGTTCTTATTCGTCACTTTAATGTTATTTAAAGATCAAGCACCAATAAATTAATTGATGATGACTAACAGTGTATTGAAATGGTCTTTTCCTGCTCATTTCGATTAACAATTTGTGCTCCATAGGGCAGTTCAATTGTTTTGACTTCCGAGCTCTTTCTATTATTGCGTGAATATGAATTCTGTCCGCTTAGAGATAACTTTGTTCACTTTCCATGAATTTTCAATTAAGATTTTGTAGATTACTACCTGCGCTATTCACAGCATAAAACATTGTACCGAGGACATTTTGATTTCGGTTCTGTCCGCCACAAGTATCAGCATACAAATAGGTGCTCATTATACAATTTAAAGTTAAATTTAAGATATGAATTCTTTTACGAAAGAAGTTTGGAGCTCAACAAAAGTATTCAATCGATTACTGTCATACATCGCCTTTTCCGATTCCAAAAATAAAGTGCACAAAAGTGCTATGTCCAGACGTAGCCCATAATACGAAAGATATAATGCGGACATAGCACAAAATGTTGGACAAAGAACAATAATTATGCTTTTCCGATAATTCAATAGTGGACATAGAACATTCGTCTTTTTTGCAAATTTAAGCAATTTTAGAGTTTATTTGGACATAGAACTTGAGTGAATATGAAAGTACTGCTTCTCACCTTTCCATTGGTACCAATATCTCAAAACAGCAAAAAATGGACATAGCACATGTGTGCATTAAGGTATCGATATTATATCAATAGAGAAATAAAAATTATTTATGTTTAAGTGGAGTGATTGAATTAAATTGTTGAGGTCACTTGAGCTTTTTAATTATATAATACAGTGGGCGCTCGTTAACTTGAACACGGACGAAACCAAGAGTGTTCAAGCTATAGGATTGTGCAAGTTACTGGATCAAGTTAGAAAATTGTTTTTTTTTATATAATAATAATTCATTTTAATGATTTTAAAACATAAATAATGATATTATTAATAAATAATTTTAATTGAAACGTTTTTCGATTCCTTAATACGCACGTGTTCAAATGGGATTCAGAAATTCACCGAATATGAAGAATAAAACCTTTATACGGAAATACTAAAGAAATTTCCTGGGATTCCCCTTTACAAAAACCGTTTGCATTTTGTACCAACATCCCAGGTACCTTGCATAAATTTAAAAATTTAAGAAATTCAATATTAAACTTTGTTCAAGTTACAGAGTTCGCATAAATTTTACTTGTTCAACTTATAGAGTACTTAGGGGAAAAATTCAAGGTAGTGAGTCTTAAAAATAGTCCGTTTAAGGTATAGAATGCGTAAAGGGAAAAAATATTTGTTCAAGTTATTGGAATGTTCAAGTTATCGTATGTTCAAGTTAACGAGAGTCTACTGTATATATATATTTATATATACGGGCATATCCCAAAAATTTTTTATTTTAGCGAAAAAAAAAAATTTCTTACTTGTAGGCACACTATTTTCCTTTAGTTATTCTATTTAGAGAGAGTTTAAAAACTAATAAAATACCCGCGTTACTCATTTATAATCGACGGCACAGTCCGTTGAACCAAATATCCCAAAAAAATGCAATAAATATTTATTTTAATGTATAATTGTATGTATTTATTTTTTAATTTATTTTAATGATAATTTCATAAATTGTTTCGAACAAAATTTTAAAACAAAAGTATAAATTGATTACATTGCACAAGGTCAGGTGCTGCATCGTTCGTAGCGTAAAAATGATTTTTTTTTGTAGATATTTACTACTTCGGGTTTTTATGATAGTTAAGCCTATAAAAGTTCAGATCTGAATTTATAATTAACGCGACTATTTTTTTCGTTAGTTATGGGTTTTGAGAAAATAATTACAGCTATAATTAATTCTATGAAAACAATGGTATACATGTGCTACGTGAAAAACTGCCTTTTAAATACGAATTACGTTTGAAAAGTCAATTTTTCAAATGCTCTTGTATCAAAAGTATTTGTAGCACAAGAATAGGCTTCAGCTCAAATGTTCGTTTTGATGACAACTACAAATATTCTTTACCATTTTTAGATTTATAAAGACGGCATGCATTTAAATTTGTTAATTTCAACAATATTGAAAAAGTTAAACGCAAAAAAGTTACACGCAAAAAAGTAATTTAATTTTTTTTTCCTGCAATTTGCACATCAAATTCCTTGGAGATGTAGCTTTGTACGAGTAATAATAAAATTTAACTTCCGAATTAAGAGAATTTTTTTTTTTTTTTTTTTTTTTTTGTTTTTTTTTTTTTTACAGAGAAATGGTATATTTTCTACCTTACTACTGAAAAACGTATGACATTTATACAATAATATTATCACAGATTCAAATTGTTTTAGAAGGAAAAGCTACATGAAAAAACCTTCATACAATAAACAAATATAGATATTTCCTGGATATTTCCAGAGAAGAGAGAAGTGGGACTGTGTGAGATCACAAAAAAAGATGTTGTTTACATACTCGATTAAATAAGCATTTAAATAGATAAATAAATATATGAACAACGAAATAAAAAAATTAGTAAATTAAATCTAATTAAATGTATATCACAGTAGGTAGTTTATATAAACAAATAAATATTAAACAAAAAAAAAAATAAATAAATATTATTAAACAAGAAGAAACAGAAAGATTAATAAATAAATAAATTTAAGAAACAGCAAAAAATATAAATAAATAAATTAATCAATTAATCAATCAATCAATAAATAAATAAATAAATAAATAGGTAAATAAATAGATGATATATGAATAAATAAATAATAATAAATAAATAATAAATCTATATATATAAAAATCAATGCCACTTTTCGTTGTGTTTCTATAACTCAAGAACGGGCTTACCTATCCAAACCAAATTTTATGGCTTTGTTTGGACTATTTAGTAGATGGTTTATGTGAAGTTTGCACAAAATCGGTCGAGTGGTTCTTAATTTATCACATTTTTTGTAACAAATGAACTCAATAAATGTCGGATCATTTTGTTAGTGGGGATTTTGCTGTCAAATTGAAACTTATATTTTTAATTTGATTTATTCTTTTTTATATGAAGGAATAATGCCACAAGCCGGGCGAACAAATATATGTACATAGGTCGGCGAACGCGTAATGCAAATGATGTGGCATTACTAAGTCGATCACAGACTACAGATGAACGCGCACAAGCTAATGCATCACAGTAAACTAATGCACGAAATAGATCTGTTGACCTGTACTGAACCTTGCACGCCGATCACGAATACGTCGTGCTGCTCTTTTGGCTAAAATGATGCGTGCTGCTTTTAATTACAACAGTCCACATTGTGATGCGGCTAACTTTCCACGTGAAAAGCCCGGCATGTGTTGTGCTAATGGCAAAGTGAGATTTCCAGCATTAGAAACTCCACCCAAACCATTGTATTCATTTATTTTTGGGACATCTCAAACGTCGAATCACTTTTTGATGCATATTCAATAACACAATTCGGCATTTCAAATGACCTCTTTTAGTGCTACTAAAATTATTAGAGATAATTATGCCGACGTTAAAGGTAAATACTTCAACATGATTGTCCCATGTTTATATCAATCTGAATCATAAAGTATTCGATAGTTTTAAAAATTCTGATCTAACATCTACATAAAATTGCATACATGTTACAGATTCAGGGCCAGATTTATCATCAAGCTGGTTCGTTATTACCATACTTCGACGCTGATCATCAATTTTTGCAAATTTATTTTATTGGTGATGAAAATCGTGAATTGGATCAACGTTGTGCAATTGTTTCGAATACAAGACGAGAAATTATTCGTGAGCTACAAAGGTTTTTCCATCAGCATAACACATTAGATCAATTGTTCAAAATTGCTCTCGATCGTATGCCATCTGATAATCACAAAATCGTTATAAGGGCTGATAGAACACCTGTTGGAGAGCATACAAGGCGATTCAATGCACCCACAATTAATGAGGTTGCAATTGTAATTCTTGGTGATCAGTTTCAATCCCGTGATATAGTACTTCATCGCAGAAATGAGCAATTGCAACATGTTTCGGAACTTCATCGTATATGACACAATCATGCAAGCCGTTTCCAATAATGCAGGTGGATTATATTTCTTGGATGCGCCTGGTGGTACAGGCAAAACGGTCGTTATGTCATTGATTTTAGCTATTCTAAATATTCGATCGGAACAAAAAATTGTATTGGCACTTGCAGGTGGTCGGACTGCACACTCTGCACTAAAATTGCCATTGAATGTACAGGTGATTGAAACTCCAACTTGCAATATTTCGAGAAATTCTGCTATGGCAAAAGTTCTGCGATTAACGCCAATTATTTTATGGGATGAGTGTACAACAGCGAATAAAAAATCACTAGAAGCATTTAATCGAACAATGCAAGATTAACGTGGTAATCAACAGTGTTATGAATCAAGATGAGGCAATGAATTATCCAATTGAATTTTTAAATTGATTGGAACTAGCTGTTATGCCACCGCATTGCTTGAATTTGAAAGTTGGTTCTTTGATCATATTATTGCGAAATATTAATCCACCAAAACTGTGTAATGGCACCAGATTGGCAGTGAAAAAGTTATTGCCAAATTTGATTAAAGCTACGATCTTAGCTGCTAAATCAAAAGGAGAAGTTTGTTTGATACCACGTATCCCTATGATTCCAACTGATATGCCATTTGAGTTCAAACGATTACAATATCCTGTGCGCTTATCATTTGCGATGTCCCTCAACAAGGATCAAGGGCAAACACTTTAAGTTTGTGTTAATTTGGAGGAATCATGTTTTTCACATGGTCAACTTTATGTTGCCTGTTCCAGAGTCGGTACCCCCAGCCGTTTGTTTATTCATGCCCAAAATCGAAAAACAAAGATTATTGTTTATCCAAACGTTTTGGATTAAGTTTTAAAATAGCTAGCAATTAATAAAATATTTTTTTGTTTGAATAAATGAATTTGATGTTGCAATTAATTTTTTTTTATTATTTCACTTTATACGTAGCGAAGCACGTACCGGGCCGCTAGTAGATAGATAAATAAATAAATAAATAAATAAATAAATAAATAAATAAATAAATAAATAAATAAATAAATAAATAAATAAATAAATATGTTAATAAATATAGAAATAAATAAATAAATAAAAAGTTACAATAATTGAACAAAACAAATAAATAAATACAAATGTAACTAAATTAACAAACAAATAAATATATTTTTTTTTTGTATCACAGCATAAGAAAATGATTTTTTTTTTAATAAATAAATAAATATAAAAGAAAAACCAAAAGGTTACAACATCTTAAGTTGCTAAATTTAATATCAAGTTATTTTCAGAGTAACCGCACGATACCTTATAACGATCATATAATTTTGCGATTCGAATTGCAACTTTTTCAATTTTTGCTTCTTCGTAGAGTTCTTCCGTAGAAAAGTGCCAGGGAAGATTAAGCATCATTTTTAAGATTTTATTTTGCATAATTTGAAGCCGGCGTATATGACTCTTAGCGCATGTTCCCCAGACGGGAGAACCATATAGCATTATGCTTTGAAATATAACTTTGTATAATAACAATTTGTTTTCAACACTCAATTTGGACCTACGATTTATAAATGGATAAAGAGTTTTTAATGCCACATTAAGTTTGTTAAGTGTTTGTTGAATATGCAAACTAAAGGTCAAGGTTTTGTCCAGGTGTACACCAAGGTACTTGGCACTCGATTTCCATTCAGTTTGAACCCCATTCAACTGAATCCTATTGCTTGGCAGATAACAGGCTTTTCTTTTTCTAGTGAAAAAGAGAGCCTGCGTCTTGGAAGCATTCAACTTGGATTAAGAGAATGATTCAAAATGTCACGGCGTTGAAGAAAAAAAATTAAGAATATAAAGTTTTATGCAAATTACACGCTAAATTTAAAGATTTTTCGTTTTTTATTTTTTTTTCTACTTAGAATGAAATTAATGTTGTTTTTATATAGTTAATGTATAAAGGCACCTACATTCAATACTTTAACAAAGGAGGGATTTTATTCGAAGGCAATATAAATAATGCAATAAGATTTTTATTCAATTACCTTGAATACTCGTATTAAAAGTTTTTTGGATATGCGCATATACAGTGTGATTTGCATAAGGTGTGACAAAAACCTAGGGCGTGTAGTTTGGACTTAGACAAGAAAAAAATCGTATGGGAGGGGGAGGGGGTCTATTTCCCCCCGTTTAGGCGGGAGGGGCAATTTAAGAAAAAAATCACTTAAAACAGAAAAAAAATTATTAAAAAATAACGGTGACACCTACATAGTAATGCTATAGCATTTTGAAAAGCCAGAAATACATTCTTTAATGTAGTTTTTAAATAAAGTTTTTCGAGTGAATAGTTTTTGAAAAATTAATTTTCAAAATCAAAATTTTGAAAAAAAAATCAAAATTTTGAAAAAAAAATGAAAATTTTGTTTTTAAACAATTTTTTTTTCAAAATTTTACGTAATTAAGTATTATTTTTTTTATTCAATATTCAATGCTTTTATTAATTTTTGATCAAACACAAAAAACCGGATGTCAAAATGTTTTGTAGTTTTTGAGAAAATCAAAAATAACAAAAACTACTTTTGTTCTAAGAAAATCCTTTTATTTTAGTTTTTACGTTTTTGGATTCTTAGGTGAATTTACGACTTTCTTTTTACTATTTTTTTAATTATCGTCATATAAGCATAGGTACAATAATGTGACAAAGTACTGGATTAACCATATTTCACACATTTTTTCATTGAGAACACCTGCGTGAGAGCATTGGTTTAAAATTGACCTGCCACTTTTTTATTATGGTGGGGTCGGCTTGGCTTAGGTGCATTTACGAAAGAAAGGATTACCTTTTTTTATATAATTTTTTTATTATCAGTTTTATAATTATAAGCATACAATAAAGTGACAAAGTACTGGATTAACGCATTTTTCTCATTGAGAACACCTGCGTGAGGGCATTGGATTAATATTGACCTGCGAATGTTTTTAAATAATGCAACGTTACAAGCCCTAACTAGTGACAGAAAAATACAATTGCGAAATAAGAACAAAAATGTTCCTGAATCTTGAAATCAATTAAAATAAGAAATACATGCATATTTTGATAAAATACATAATTACTGTTTATTTAAATTTTTAACTATTTTTTAAGTAAAGCTTATTACAAAAAATTTTCGATATGATCCCCATTTTGTAGAAGGCAAAGATTATAGCGCCTTCTTATTGCTGCACATAAATTTATACTTGATAAATTTTCCTGTAATTTGACTCCAGCCACTTCAATCCGTTGTTTCAGTTGTTCCAAAGATTCTATTTCCACTTCGTACACATAGTTCTTCATGATTCCCCAAGCATAAAAATCTAACGGAGTTAAATCTGGCGATCTAGGCGGCCATTCTATTGGACCTCCTCTTCCAATCCAACGGTCACAACGGTCACATCGAGCCAGTTCGTTACAGTGCGGCTGTAGTGTGCTAGAGCTCTATCTTGCTGGTAGATTAAATTGTCTGCTATGGCCAAGGGAACGTTGTCATTCAAATCGGGCAGAAGGTCTCGTAGTAACTGCAGATAGGATTCTCCATTTATGACTGAATTCAGGAACCGTGGTCCAATAACTGTTCGTCCAACAATACCAAGCCAAACATTACAGCTAAAGCGGTGTTGAGATTTGATTTGTTTCTTGTTATGCGGATTGCTGTTACTCCAGTGATGTAAATTGTGGAAATTGGTTACTCCATCTCTGGTAAACTGAGCTTTATCCGCCCAGAATATCCTTCCAAAGTAGTTATGTTCAGTTTCATCTCTTAGCAATAATGTTCGACAAAATACAGCTCTCAGTAACTTGGTGTAGTGTGGTACGGGTGTAAATGCTCGGTATGAAGCACTGCCCATAATCTAGTTTGGGGCAACTGAAGCATAGTAGCTATTCACCTTGTGCTAAGGGAAGGATTACGTCGGACCATATCCAAAATTCTTTCCTCTATGTGTACTGATGCAGAAGATGAACTTTCACTCCCTCGGTGATCCAGTACTCCGTGTTCTCGAAGACGTTGATGGATTCTTGAAAATATCGTATGACTGGGACACCTCCTATTGGGATACATTTCAGCGTAGAGTCTTTGCGCTTCACGACTTCGACCATGAGCAATACCGTAGCAGTAATGCATATCCGATAATTCGGCACGAGAGTAGTTTGACATCGTGATATGTTGACGACTTGACATTCAAATTAGAAATAATTTGTACAACAAAACAGGTCGCGTCGCCAAGCCGACCCCACCATAGTAAAAAAGTGGCAGGTCAGTTTTGAACCAATGCTCTCACGCAGGTGTTTTCAATGAAAAAATGTGTGAAATATGGTTAATCCAGTACCATGTAGGATTATAAGACGATAATTAAAAAAATAGTAAAAAGAAAGTTAATCCTTTCAATCGTAAATTCACCTAAGAATCCAAAAACGTAAAATTAAAATAAAAGGATTTTCTTAGAACAAAAGTAGTTTTTGTTATTTTAGATTTTCTCAAAAACTACAAAACATTTTGACATCCGGTTTTTTGTGTTTGATCAAAAATTAATAAGAGCATTGAATATTGAATAAACAAAATAATATGTACTTAATTACGTAAAATTTTGAAAAAAAAAAATTGTTTAAAAACAAAATTTTAATATTTTTTTTTTTCAAAATTTTGATTTTGAAAATTAATTTTTCAAAAACTATTCACTCGAACAACTTTATTTAAAAACAAAATTAAAGAAAAATGTCTGGCTTTTCAAAATGCTATAGCATTACTTCGTGTATGGAGGTATCACCGTTATTTTTTAATATTTTTTTTTCTGTTTTAAGTGATTTTTTTCTTAAATTGCCCCTCCCGCCTAAACGAGGGGAAATAGACCCTTCCTCCCATACGATTTTTTTCTTGTCTAAGTTCAACCTACACGCTCTAGCTTTTTGTCACACTTTATACAAATCACCCTGTATATGTATATACATAAAAATAGACAATTTTTGAATAGTTCTTAAATAACTTTATCGAAAAAAAAAAAATATTTTCACGCGTATAAAATTTTCTTTTTTTTTCGAAAAAAAGATTTGATTTTTTTCGAAAATAGTATGTTAATATTTGTATATGTAAATATTTATAAATTTCTAAAAAAGGGTGCATACTTGTATATATACGTATATTAGAACTATTCAAAAATGCCCACATGCATGAAAACCATTTTTTGCAAACAAATAATAGTTTTTTAATAGTTGTATATCAATTAATCTTTAAGATAAGCACACGGTTTTAAATCATAAGATTAACAAAAATTGAAGGTTTTCTATAATACAATATATAATAATATAATCTTTATACTACCGAAATAAATCATCCAAGTAGAAGACTTAATACTATTATTGGAATTGTTAAATTATTGATTCAAAATAGCTTTTATGACCTTTAGTCCACAAAATCGATGTAAGATGAACTGAATTTATTGACAAGGTCCTCATAGTCAACTGATGAGTCCATGTGAGATCGCCGCCGGGACGAAACGCCAATTTTTGTGGACTAAAGGACATAAAAGCTATTTTGAATCAATAATTCAACAAGTCCAATAATAGTGCTAAGTCTTCTACTTGGACGATTTATTTCAGTAGATTATATAGAGTTTGTATTATAAGAAACCTTCATATAGAATCAATGCCAGGCCACGGACAAAATCTTTCAACGTTAATGATTACAATTATAATCTTGGTTGGGTATAGTTTTTGTCAAAAAAAACGATGTAAAATGAACTGAATTTAACAAAAATTGCGTATTGACAAGGTCCTCACAGTCAACTGATGAGTCCATGTGAGACGGGACTAAACGCCAATTTATGTGGACTACAGGCCATAAAAGCTATTTTGAATTAAAAAAATTGATATTCTCATTCTCATTTTCTCATATTTGTTTTTAAAAACGAAATAAAACCAAATTTCGAATTCAATTTCATTGAGTTTAAATTCCTCTCGAATCAAAATGCAAACAAACCAGATTGTATGAGTAGTGAACCACAAAATCTCTCATACACTTTCAAACATAACGAATTTGTTATTTAATCTCAGGCACTTAGCGCCATACATACTATTTGCTTGTATTCCTCTTTGGCTTTGTAATAAATCTTTATATACAATTGATTCTGACAGCAAAAGAAAAAAACCAAATTCGGTTTTCTCCCTTACCCTCAAAGACGTATTTAAGAATTTGGCGCCCCGGGCTGAGAAATTTTACCGCAATGTAGAACAATGAAAATAAAGTAATAAGAAATAATAACAAAAAAACACAAAATGCATAATATTTGATGTTTTCATTTTTTTTCTGTGTGTATATTGATTACAAAATTCATTAACAATAGATTCGTTATCTAAGGTTTTTTTCATTTCAATACGAAAAACGATCTTTCTACACTACAATTTGTCACATGCAGTGAACAAGTTTATTCTTAAAGCAACCTCAGCATATGGAAATGCTTCCTTCAATTCTTTTTCTCCTATATGAAGGTTAAGCTGCCTTTAACTCATATTTTCAGTGTTGTTTTGGTCCAGAAAATGTTAAAGTAAGACCCACTCTTCTTGAAAACCTTCCCCAAGATCAACCGGCTATAATTTCTGAAGAGTGGTTGCATTTTTTCGAATTGCTTCTTCACTCATGTGATCAAGCTTAGATAAAAAAATACAACCATTTGTTATTGCTTCATAGGAATGCATGTATTAATTTTGAAATTTTCACGACCACAAAAAAGAACCTTCGGGACGCTCATCATCTCGTTGATGATTCTTTTTTGGTCCATTTTTTTATTTTCAGAGGTTTTGCTTTTTCCCATCTCTCTAAAAACATGAAAGCATTCTCGTTTTTCTCTCACAAAAGATATGAGTGCCTCGTAGAGCCTGGACACAATTTCAACGTCTGTATCAACACCTTGAATTTTGTTTGATACAATATTGAATTGCTTCAGTATAGAACCCCAAAATTGAGACAATTTTGCTCTCTCAAGGGACTTCAATTGGGACAAGTTAGCACGATACTAAAAAAATAAAATACGTATTCGACGATTTTAACTTTAGTAAAATGTTAGAGATAGCATGATGCTAAATTTGATTAAAGTTAGCAAAATCGTCTTTTTAACCTAGTATTATATTAAAATAGTTATAACATCTTACTAATTCGAAAATCAATACCTATCATCGTACCCGATCGGAACGTAATTTTCTCCGATTGTATCATTGTAGCCGTTCCGATGGGGTAATCGGACAAGTCTACGAAAATAAAGTTTGTGTGCGTTGAAAATGTCAAATCCTTGCGTTACATGCTGATAAAATGTCAAAATGGCAGCAATGCATCGTGAATTCATGTGATGCATGAATATATTTGATTTCCGAAAAAAAAACGAAATGGACGCTCAGTTGGAAAATATTTGATATTTCTTAAGAATCTTCTTTTTTCTTTATTTAATGTTCTTTGTTTCTTTCCGCTTCCAAAAACATTGTTCCAATATCCACGGTTCTTCGTTGCTAATTTGACACGAATCAACACTTAATTAATTTATTGGCGCGTTTACGTCAAATGCACGCGTTGGTAAACGTCGGTTTTTAGGTTACGTAACAGATACCATGAAGGAAATAAACGTTACGATCGTTAGATCTCGCCGATCGTAGGTTTCTCCGAACGCATACAATGATAAGGCTGAATATGTAGGTACATGTCTGTAAATATTTTTATTATGAATTTTCATTATAAAAAATCATTTATAAAAAATAAGAATAGTAAATGGTGAAAAAAGTGAGTGACATGTTACAGTGAACTCTCTCACAGCCGGACATTTACGGCACTGAAAAAATTGTCATGATTGAAAAACTCAAAAAATCGCATTTTAAATCTTTGTATTTTTCGTTTATCTTTCAAAAGTATTATAAATTAGACAATTGTTAGGTGCGGCTTGCCCTCTTTTGCTTGTATGTTTTGAAATTTCAATCCGTTCAAAAAAATATTATAAATTGGGCAATTGCTAGGGGTGGCTTGCGCCCTTTTCCTTGTATGTTTTGAAGGTTCAATCGCTTCAAAAAAATACTATTAATTGGCCAATTTCTTGGGGCGGCTTGCGCCCTTTTGCTTGTATGTTTTGAAAGTTCAATCGCTTAAAAAAATATTATAAGTTGATCGCCCGGGCTGTAGCCCTTTTAGCCCTAGGGTAAATACGCCCCTGCTTACCCTCTTTATTGTTGTCAGAATAAATATATCACCACGCATCTCTTCTTTTCCTCATATTTTCCCCTTCCATATTATTTCTATACTGCTAAATATAGCGATATCAGCGCTGCCGCACAAGACAGAAAAAAAAAACTTTTAATAATAAGAGTTTATACCTATACAAAGATTGAAATAACCTTTTTTATGTGGTGGAACTGAAGCAGCAACATATACTAAGTTCATTATATTATGACTTGGATAGCATTATGCAATGGGGGATTAATAACGGATGGACTGAAATTTTACGAAAACATAAAGCAGTCGTCTGCCGGCCAAGCTAAATTTACAGCCCATGCTAGTTTCCATGAAAAGCAATTGCATTACAGAAACTGAAAAGCTTTCTATTTCCTTAGTCGAAAATAGTTTTTTTTAATAACCATTTCTTATGAAATGATTTTTCTTAATTTATTTCTTTTTTTATTAACTTATAGCCATCTTACAGCTAGACAAAAATTCTTAAAAAATAGCAAATGAGTAATTTTATACAAAATTTCTTTAAAATTGAAAGAAAAGTATTGACAAATTTTTAATATTTAATAATATTCATTTAAGGAAAAAAATGTTTGTGTGCAATATTTTTTCTTAAAGCAAGTAAAAAGTCATTTTGAGATCTACTTCGATTTTTTTATTTTTTTCACTGTATAGGACGCTTGTTAACTTGAACACGGACGAAACCAGGAGTGTTCAAGCTATAGGATTGTGCAAGTTACTGGATTAAGTTAAAAAATTGTTGTTTTTATTTAATAATGATTCATTTTAATGATTTTAAAACATAAATAATGATATTATTAATAAATAATTTTAATTGAAACGTTTTTCGATTCCTAAATACATACGCACGTGTTCAAATGAAATTCAGAAATTCACCGATTATGAAGAATAAAACCTTATACGGAAATACTAAAGAAATTTCCTGTGATTCCCCTTTACAAGAACCGTTTGCATTCTGTACCAACATCCCAGGTACCTTGCATAAATTCAAAAATTTAAGAAATTTAATATTAAACTTTGTTCAAGTTACAGAGTTCGCATAAATTTTACTTGTTCAACTTATAGAGTATCTACGAGAACTTATTGAGTTTTAAAAATAGCCCGTTCAAGGTATAGAATGCGTAAAGGGAAAAAATATTTGTTCAAGTTATTGGAATGTTCAAGTTATCGTATCTTCAAGTTAACGAGAGTTCAATGTACTTCACTTTTTTCTTCAAATCTACTTCGACTTTTTTTTCCTGAAGTGGTAACGCTATTACTTATAAATAACTTACAACTTAATGGCCCTATGCTGGCGCTTTTATTTATTTATTTATTTATTTATTGATCTACAAGCTTATGCTAACAGATATTAGAAATAATATTTACAAATAAAAATATATAATTATATACAAAATAAATTACAATGAAAAACAAAAAGAAAATATATAAATGAATTATTTTAAAATTTCAATATTAACAATAATTTCGTTTTGAACAAATCTTTTGTCCAAGTTAGCTCAACACTCTGGCAAACTTCATTGAAATGCCTTTTACATCTACAAATTGGTTCATTTCTACCGTAGTTTGTTCTGTGGTATTGTTCAAAAAGCAAATCTCTGGTACGTAAAGCTCTTGAAGGAACATAAAATGATATTTTAGAGAGCAAGGATGGGCATTTAATTTGATTATTCAAAATATCCCTTACAAACACAATATCATGCATACATCTTCTGGATTCAAGTGATTTAATTCCCAATAGTAAACAACGGGACTTATAATCCGGAATAAAAGGCCATTTCATTTTATAAAATATAAATTTAGAAAAACGTCTTTGAACTTTTTCTATACGATCAGAATAGGTTTTCAAATCAGGATTCCAGACAATATCTGAGTATTCAAGTATCGATCTAACTAAAGATATATAGAGAGAAAGCAAGGCATAAGGATCGCAAAAATCATTACAATTTCGTTTGATGAAACCAACAAGAAGATTAGCTTTTGCAATCATATAATCAATATGAACTTTAAATGAAAAAGATGAATCTAACATAATGCCAAGGTCCTTTATTTTTTCCACCCGAGAGAGGGGAATTGAATCAATATGGTAGACAAAGCTTATTTTTGATTGTATTTTGAAGAATGAAATGACATTACATTTTTTTATGTTTAATTTCAAACAATTCAATTTACACCATTCAGAGATTTGATCCATATCATATTGCAAAAGGCGACAGTCATCGACACTGTTAATTTTTATAAACAATTTCAGGTCATCAGCATAGAGAAGGCAATGTGAATATTTTATAACTGATGTAATATCGTTTATAAAGATATTGAACAAAAGGCGGCCAAGATGGCTTCCTTGAGGAACACCAGACATACAATTCAGCGATTTTGAAAAAGAATTATTGATGAAAATCTTTTGTGACCTACCAATTAAATAGGAAGATATCCAACTTAAGAATGAAGAATGGAAACCATATAATTTAAGTTTTTGTATTAAACTAAAATGGTTTACAGAATCAAAAGCCTTACTGAAATCAGTGTAGATTGCATCAACTTGATTTTTCCTCTCAATATTCTCAATAACATACGAAGAAAACAGGGCCAAATTTGTAGTTGTAGATCGCCCAGACATAAAACCATGCTGTAATTCAGAAATGGATTCGCGAGTTAAAAACTCTAATTTTGTTTTCACAATGCTTTCGAATAGTTTAGGTATAGCCGATAGTTTAGAAATTCCTCTGTAGTTATCAATTAAGTTCTTAGAACCTGACTTATGAATTGGAATAATATACGAGGTTTTCCATTCTTTTAGGAAGATCCCTTCAGAGAGAGATTTGTTAAAAATACAGAACAGAGGAAGGCTAAGCGAATCAGCAGATTTTTTTAGGAATAAAGCTGGTATACCGTCTACACCAGGCTTAGCATTGGGCTTAAGGGACTTAAGTTCTAAGAGAACTTCATTTATACTTAAATTTAACTCACCAATATTAACATTACTAGGTAAATTGGGTAAATAAGATTTATTCACATCATTTGGGTTTGAGTATACTGTTTGGAAGAAGTCCGCAAATAGATTGAGAATTTCTTTTGTATTTGAAGCATCTATATTCTTATATGACATGTTATTCGGGTATCCAGAAGACTTTCTTTTAACATTGACAAATGTCCAAAATGAGCTACTATTGGACTTTATATTGCTTTCAATATTCATAATATAACATTTGTAAAGGAATTTATTAAGAGTAAAAAACTCCTTTCTCAATTTACTAAATTTAGCATAATCTAATTCACTATTAGTACTCTTATACTTTTTAAAGGCTTTACGTTTAACATTTTTAAGATTTGATAAATGATCATTATACCATGGTAGCTTTAGATTTTTCTTAGACTTTGAATTAGAGATGATAGGAACAAATTTGGAAAAACAATCAAATATAATTGATATAAACTTTGAATACATTTGTTCAATATTTAAATCATTAAATTCTTGAATCCAATCAAAAGAATCAAGAAAATTGTTCACTTCAATGAAGTTAGCTTTGTTAAAATTATATGATTTTAAGCAATTCTGAGATATATAAGAAGAAAATATATACAATTCAATTTCAATATATAATTCCTGATGATGAATAGAATCATTTAAGAGAGAAAACGGAACTAGAGAAACTTTAGAATTAAGATACTCATTACATACAAATATAAGATCTAATATTTTGTTCACTCCGCTAGGCCAGAAAGAGTCAACATAAATATTTTTTACGCATTCTACAGACACGCCAATTTTAAAATTAACGAATCTTAGATTACTATTGGATGCTTCGTTCTTAATTAGCTTATAACATTCCATATCTCCCGGGTGAAATTGAAGATTAGTCAAAATGTAGTTGACGATATCATCCACAGATGTTGAATTGTGAAAACTTCCTAGGTGGAACCATTTAAGTCTTTTCGCAATTTTAAGATCTTTGCACTGGAGCTTAGAACCATATATTATGTTACTTTTTACATCAGTAGCAACAATAGTATCAGCATTTATATTCACATGCGAGATAGAAGGTAACACATCATCATTAATGAAAGAATTAAAATTGCAAGAATTATTTTCTATAGCAACCGCATTCTCATTAACAACAACAACATCATCAGCTACGTTTTTATTAGGAACAACATCAATAGCAGCAGCATCAATCACGTCATTGGCACAAGGTGCAACAACAACTTCCAAGGCAGCAGGCATAGCAGGCACAGTGTCAACAGCAACGGTAGAAACATTTGTAACTACGTCATTATCAATAAGGCTATCACCTTTATTCACAACAACAATAACTTCAGAGCTATTTTTCTTCTTTTGTGAATCTTTTTCCTTGTTATTACACGCAACATTAGGAAATGATGACGATCTACGAGAGGTAGAGGCAGTAGATTTTATATGTCCCCTTTCGGTGCGGGTGACACTAGGTGAAGCGCTTGCATATGACGATAATCGAGATGAAGAGGACGACGAAAGTGCACTCCTCTTTGAATAAGCAGTTTTAGCATTATTTGGGTCAATGACTTTGGGCTTTCGTTGCATACGTGTTTTTTCACGCACATCACGACTAAGATTTAGATTTTCATTTTGTTCTTCCCGCTTTAGCAATAAATGCGTATGGTTATTAAGCAAATTAATATTTTTTTGCAAGAGGGCAAAGCTTTCATTAACACTCTTTATGCACTCTTCGAGGTTGAGTTTTTTACAATTAACACATTTAAGAAAAATGTTTTCATTGTCTTTAATAAATTTTGTATATTCAACGGATAGATCGGTACATTCATAATGGGTTGGAAAACCACACAATCCACACGAAATATAACTATCGTTTGTTATAGAAATTGAGCATTTACAGCATAGAGAATTATTCATTTTAAAGCATTAGTAATTACTATGTGACTTAACGCAAAAAGAGTATGTCAAAGAACGTCTAATCACGGTGAGTACAAGAGATCGACTGACTAGATATATGTTAATGCTAATGTCTTTCGTCCGAGAACTACACTCTAATGAGTTTATTCACATAAAAATAAGTAATAAAAATAAAACAAAAATAAAAAAATGGGAACCAAAAATTACACAAAAATTAACGAAAATGAGCAAAAGCTTCAGAGTTTAACAATTTAGATTATTTTTTTTTGTCAAAAGTTCCTGTTTCTATAAGGGGTAAGGGGTAAGGGGTATTTGCTCCCCGAACATTTAATAAAGCTTTAATCCACATTGACATACTTTCCAGCCGTCCCTCCTGTTTAGTGACGATCTCGAAGGCTTCGGTAATAGTTATATAATTTTTTTGTACTAGCAAAAAATCCTTATCTTATTTAAACTATTTAAAGCATGAGACCAGTCAATGAAGATCAAGTCCCAGTCCCCTGTATTGAAGAGGTTAAGAAAGCCATCCACAAGCTTAAGAACAACAAATCCCTGCTTAATGTTGCCCACAAGATCCTATCCACAGTACTATGTCAGCGTCTAAGACCTTTTTTCAACACTATGACAGGTATGTACCAGTGTATACTATAGACCAAATCGTGACATTGAGGCAAATTCTGGAAAAGACCAGCGAATTTCAAGTCGAGATCCACCATCTTTTCATCGACTTCAAAGACACATATGCTATCATAAGTCACCAAGAGCTTTTATTGGCGATGTCGGAACTCGAAATCCCGAAAAAACTGATCAAGCTATGCCGAATGACGTTACAAAATACGCGGTGCAACGTGCAAATGGGTAACAGCTCATCCGAGCTATTCCAGACGTGCACAGGGTTCAGACAAGGAGATGCGCTATCATGTGATTTCTTCGTCCTGGAGCAGATAGAGTGGTTTTTAACTGGAAGTCACTATCTTCAACAGGTCTTCCCAATTACTTGGCTATGTGGACGACATCGACATCATCGACCGCTCCAAGCGAGCTATGCTAGAAGCATTCACAGTTATTGATGAACAGGCCAAACGTGTTGGTCTTGAAGTAAATGAGGACAAAACGGAGTATTTGCTATTAACAAACAAAGCCTAAGTATATGCTATCAACAAACAAAGCCTCAGCTGTCCATAGCCTAGGATAAAACGTCACTGTTGGTAACAGTAATTTTGAGGTATTCAAGGAGTTAACCTACCTCGGAACAAACATCAATTCCACGAACGATACCTTAGTGGAAATAAGACGAAGAATTACCCAAGCGAGCCCCTACTACTTAGGTTTGGCCAAACAAATGGGTTCAAAACTCCTTCCTCGAAAGACAAAGTGCACGCTATACAAAAAACTAATTTTATCAGTTCTACTCTACAGCGTCGAGTGCAGGAGAATTGATACTGGGCACTTTTGAGTGATAAATTCTTCGGCGGATATTTTGTCCTATATGCGAAGAGGGCGAATGGAGAATATTCAATCATGAATTATACAAGCTGTACCAAGATGTGGATGTAGTCCAAAGAACAAAAACACGTCGACCACACTGGCTCGGTCACATCGAACGAATGTACAACAACGCTTCTGTTAAACAAATCTTCGAGTCCCATCCCACAGGTTCGAGACAACGAGGAAGACCGAACCTACGCTAGAGGGACCAGGTGGTTACAGACGCAAGAGTGATTGGTCTCGACGACTGGAGGAAGCTTCCCGAGGTATCGCAACCGATGGAAGACCGCAATATCTCAGGCAGAGACCCTGCATGGATCAGGAGTCGGAAAAGTAAGTAAGTAAGTAAGTAAAGCTATTGCAAATAAACTTAAACCTCTTAAGACTAGAACAGCCACCGCTGCGGCGGTGTCACTCTGACTGTTTCTACCTAATAATAACCTTAAATCTATGTAGATTTGTAAGTCAGATAAGTCATAGTCAACTTTCTCTATCTATATTTCTTCTGTCTCACCAGGCGGGCATACGGCTATTTCCAGATTTACGAACTAAATCATTTGAATGATGTGCTATTCCACACATAATGGCATGAATGTAACTTCAAAATAAAACCAGAATCATTTTTATATTTCACACCTTTGATGTTTTATTTAAAAATGTTTGCTGATTGTTCTTATCTGGTTTACCTTGTAAAAAATGGCTGGCATTTTAAAAGGGATGGAATCTTCCAAAGATTCTGAAAATTTTAGGTCATTAAAGAATACCATTTGCCGACGACGTTTTTTTTCTCAATATTAATCTTAGCAAAATATTTCTTAAAAATATATATGTATGTAGATTATACAGGGTGATTTGCATAAGGTGTGACAAAAAGCTATGGCGTGTAGGTTGGACTTAGACAAGAAAAAATCGTATGGGAGGGGGGGGTCTATTTCCCCCCGTTTAGGCGGGAGGGGCATTTTAAGAAAAAAATCACTTAAAACAGAAAAAAATTATTAAAAAATAACGGTGATACCTACAGAGTAATGCTATAGCATTTTGAAAAGCCAGAAATACATTCTTTAATTTTGTTTTTAAATAAAGTTGTTCGAGTTAATAGTTTTTGAAAAATTAATTTTCAAATTCAAAATTTTGAAAAAAAAAATGAAAATTTTGTTTTTAAACAATTTTTTTTCAAAATTTTTCGTAATTAAGTATTATTTTTTTATTCAATATTCAATGCTCTTATTAATTTTTGATCAAACACAAAAAACCGGATGTCAAAATGTTTTGTAGTTTTTGAGAAAATCAAAAATAACAAAAAATACTTTTGTTCTAAGAAAAGCCTTTTATTTTAGTTTTTACGTTTTTGGATTCTTAGGTGAATTTACGATTGAAAGGATTAACTTTCGTTTTACTATTTTTTAATTATCGTCTTATAAGCGTACAATAATGTGACAAAGTACTGCGAATGTTTTTTAAATAAAGCAACGTTACACACCCTAACTAGTGACAGAAAAATGCAATTGCAAAATAAGAACAAAAATTTTCCTCTATGTGTACTGATGCAGAAGATGAACTTTATCTCCCTCGGTGCTCCAGTACTCCGTGTTCTCGAAGACGTTGATGGATTCTTGAAAATATCGTATGACTGGGACACCTCCTATTGGGATACATTTCAGCGTAGAGTCTTTGCGCTTCACGACTTCGACCATGAGCCATACTGTAGCAGCAATGCATATCCGTTAATTCGGCACGAGAGTAATTTGATATCGTGATATGTTGACGACTTGACATTCAAATTAGAAATAATTTGTACAACAAAATAGGTCGAGTCGCCAAGCCGACCCAAAAGTGGCAGGTCAATTTTAAGCCAATGCTCTCACGCAGGTGTTCTCAATGAAAAAATGTGTGAAATATGATTAATGCAGTACTTTGCCACATTATTGTACGCTTATAAGACGATAATATTAAAAAAATAGTAAAAAGAAAGTTAATCCTTTCAATCGTAAATTCACCTAAGAATCCAAAAACGTAAAAACTAAAATAAAAGGCTTTTTCTTAGAACAAAAGTAGTTTTTGTTATTTTTGATTTTCTCAAAAACTACAAAACATTTTGACATCCGGTTTTTTGTGTTTGATCAAAAATTAATAAGAGCATTGAATATTGAATAAAAAAGTAATACTTAATTACGTAAAATTTAAAAAAAAAATTGTTTAAAAACAAAATTTTCATTTTTTTTTTCAAAATTTTGAATTTGAAAATTAATTTTTCAAAAACTATTAACTCGCACAACTTTATTTAAAAACAAAATTAAAGAATGTATTTCTGGCTTTTTAAAATGCCATAGCATTACTCTATAGGTATCACCCTTATTTTTTAATAATTTTTTTTCTGTTTTAAGTGATTTTTTTCTTTAGACCCCCCCCTCCCATACGATTTTTTTCTTGTCTAAGTCCAACCTACACGCCCTAGCTTTTGTTCACACCTTATGCAAATCACCCTGTATACTTTTTTACTTTTTGTTGTTAATCGGCCCTAGCAAGGTATCCGTTCGAAACGGAAAATATTCGCAACGCATACTTCGTCGCAGGTTCAAATTGTTTTCGGGGTCTCCTATCGGAAAGAATAATAATACACAAATGCGTTGGCGCAATTTGTTCCGCGAAGAATTTGTGTCGAATGAAATCGGAAAAACAATTGCTATAAGCTGTCAGAAATTTCACAAATAAAGCACTTGATCGAAATTCAACGCAGTTCGCCGGGTATGTTAAAATAATGTCGGAGCTGCTCGGAAGAATGCCTTGAAGCAAAAATCCTCCGAATAGGACAAAATCGCAGAAATTTCCGCTCCTAACGGATACCTCGCTAGGGCCGATTAACTGTACCTACGTAAATATGTACACACATAAATACTACATACATACATAATAAGTAACATGTTGAAATTTTATACATTGCTCGTTTAAGTAATAAAACCGACTTTGTGTAACTTATCATACTGTAAGCAAATTTAATTTGTGAGATAAACAAATCAAAAAATTAAAAAATGAACACAAGGAACTTCAGAACAAATAATTTGTCGCCGAAAAAAGTAAATTTTTATAAATTAACTTAGATTTAATTTAGCATCATTACTGACAAATTCAGAGTTGACATTCGTTTAACATTTTTTTTTCTATTTCAGAATGACGGTTTATTGTCACGATAATGCATCAAAGTTTGTGTTTATTCTTTCCCGTGGACAAAGATCAAGACAATACATTCTACCCGAAGACCTAGAATCTTTAGTCCAGGACGTTGTTGAAACGCATCCTGGACTTGCATTCTTAAGGCAAGCAACGGAATTTCATTCTAAATATGTAACAACAGTAATAGCTCGTATTTTTTATTCTGTCAACCGTAATTGGTCCGGTAAAATTACTCCAATGGAATTACGAAATTCTAATTTACTAGAAGTATGTTTTAATCTTTTTCTGTATTGCTTATGATATAATTTTTTAGATTTGTTTCGCGTAGGTTATTAAACTTCTAGAAGTCGAGGATGACATTAACCAAATAATGGCATTCTTTAGCTATGAACATTTTTATGTCATTTATTGTAAGTTCTGGGAGCTAGATACAGATCATGACTTCCAACTAAGAAAACGAGATTTGGCTAGATACTCTGACCATGCATTATCATCTCGAATAGTTGAAAGAATTTTTTCTGAATGTTTAAGACACTGTACTCAATTCATAAAACCTGTGATAAACAAAAAGATGTCATACATGGATTTCGTGTGGTTCATTTTATCTGAGGAAGACAAAAGAACTCCAACAGCAATTGAATATTGGTTTCATTGTATGGACGTGGATGGAGATGGACTTTTATCAATGTATGAGCTAGAATATTTCTATGAAGAACAACAGCAACGAATGGATGCAATAGGAATTGAAATTCTTCCATTCGCTGATTGCTTGTGTCAAGTGAGTAAAGTAAATGTCATTAAAACGTTGTAGTTGTTCTAGCAAGTAGGTTAGGTGATATATTCAATGTATTTTACTTCGGTATTTAAAACAAACATTGATTTTAGATTCCCCCAATGTTTTTCCATACACGGTACTTACTTCTGGGCGCTCAAAACTTGAGAATTATAGGCCTGAAGCACGCAACCGCTCCATCCTATCGATCTGTCCTTTAAGTCTCTGAAGCCCTGATTTTAAATCCCCCAATGTTATTAAATTTTTTCCATACACGATGCTTAATAATCGGACTCCTTACCCGTAAAAGGTATCGGTCAAAAGTACCTAAGCTTTTCATTCTCTCGATCCTAAGCACGATGTGCTGCTCGTGGGTCAACTACCTACACCGACACCCTTTCAGTTATGGTCACCTATCACTGTTTTTTCATTTCATTAAGGTTTCATGTTGCTGGATACTTACTACGTTTATATGGAGAACTAAATCGGAATTGAATCAGGATTTAGCTCCATGTACACCTGAATCGCATTGAAATAGGATTTCTCGATCCGATCCGATCCCACTAAACGACCTTGTATATAAATTCTTATAGTAGTCTCATGACGAGAAACGCCACGTAATTTACCAAGCGGCAGAGATAACAACTAAACCCAATACCCAAACCGTAGATTTTCTTCTCTTAACAAATTAATTTAACATTTTCTCTTATGCTATTCTTTTCTCGGCAGAGAGAGACATAAACAACAAACATGCTACAGCTATTCATAGCACACAGACTTGCACAGCCAGTCAGCGCAGGCGCACACAAGCATGCATACATTATATTTATATGCAGAAAACCTACTGAGAAGGACAGCCTACGCACGATGGACGGCGGCGGCGCGGCGCGGCGCACAGTGGCCCGTTTAGGCAAAAGTGCTTGCGAAATTTATTTTTCGGGTGGGTTTGTAATGCAAAACTTTTACATTTTCTGAATTAACAAATGTTTGGAGCTCTAGTAATCGAAAAAATTATTTCAATTTGTATGAACGGTTCGGCTTGTAGAGCCAGTCAAAGTTGACAAATATTTAAGGTGAGAAAAAAACATTTTTTTTTTCATTTTTTTTTTTAACTTTGAGTGTAAAAGCTATGAAAAGAGTATAAGTCAACCTTTTTCTTGGTATTTTTACTTGATATATAGCTATGTTAATTGCTATGATCAGAAATAAACAAAAAAAAATTAAAATTTTTTTTAAGTACTAAATTTAATGTTTTTTGAAACACCACTTCTTAGACACTTTTTCAACTTTACATTGAGTAGAAAAAAAGTTTTTAAAAGTTGTTAAGCCAAACTGGACGGATAATGAATCCTTATATATCTCTTTATCTACAACCAAAAACTTAGCTGCATAAAGTTGCATAACACTGAGTTAGAAGAGATTTGATTTGAAAAAGTCAGTAATTTTTTCTGAGTTTTTTTTTTCAAGTGCAAGAAAAAAAATCATGGAAAATATTGTTTCTTTGTTTTGCAGGTATGAGTCTTGGTTTTAAATAAAATGGTTTTGTAATTTAGAAGGAAAACATATTTCATGCTTAGCTTTTTAAAACGGTTTTATAGCTTATTTCGTGTAACCCTCTAAGAGTGATGTGATCAAGGCAATTTCTACTGCAAGTCCACTTCGAGGCAAAAGAGTCAAGGAAACCATTCCTACCCCACAAAAGGATCACATAAAATATACTAATGAGAATGCATTAGCTTTTTTTATGGATTTGGGTCTATCAAAAGAAAAGTATAAAATACTGAGAACTTCATTGAGGAAACACAATATAGATGTTCTGCCATCCTACAACACAATTACAGCTACGAAAAAAGAAGCAGTTCCAGAAAACAGCGAAGTCACGGAAATATCAGCTGTTGTAAAACTACAAGACATGATGGATCGTACTGCAAGGCGGCTTTTAAAAAGCAAAACAGAGGTACAAATAATTGCACTCCCAAGAAGTTTGACCTTACAGAGTAAATGGGGCTGCGATGGATCATATGGACAAGGTGCGTACAAGCAAAAAATTAATACATCAGATGGTGAAACAGACGCAAACATGTTCATGTTCCACTCAGGCTCAATAGTGTAGATTGCGAACATTTGAGGAACCCTCGCCCATCATCAACTCATTTTTGCCGACCCAGAATGTTCCAATATGCTAAAGAAACTAGTGACCTCATAAATACAACAGTCAACGATATAAAAAGGCAAATAGCAGATATTCAACCAACATGTGTAAAGTTAATGAAGATATAACTATATTGGTGAAACACGAGTTCTTTTTAACTATGATTGACGGAAAAGTTTTAAACGAATTAACAGAAACAAAGTCTACGCGGTCATGTCCGATATGTAAAAGAACCCAAAAAAAAACTTGAATAACCAGGATGAATTAAATAACGACGAATATGATTACGGAATCTCTCCATTGCATGCTAGAATCAGGTGCATGTAATTTATTTTGAAACTTGCTTATACACTTCGACAAGAGGGAGAGGAATTTGATGAATCTATTGGGATCAAGGAGGCAGAAATAAGAAGAAAACGAGAGATTGAAAGGCGTTTTCACGATGAGCTTGGACTTGATGTGGATAAATCAAACCAAGGATTTGGAAATATTAATGATGGAAACACTTCAAGGAGATTTTTTGAACCATCGGAGGCAACCACTCGAATAACTGGGGTCAATGAAGAGGTTATAACTAGGATCAAAATAATACTTAATGTTTTGAATTGCAGGGAAGAAGTGAATACAGTTAAATTTGGAGAACACCAAAAAAACCGCAGATTTATTGAAACAATAGTACCCTGAAAAACTACTAACACCTACTCTTCATAAAATTTTGGTTCATAGTCAAAATATAATCGAATACCAATCTCTACCACTTGGAGAATTGCCAGAAGAAGCCCAAGAGTCCAAAAATAAAGACTACAAGATATACAGATATCAAAATACGTGCAAAGTTTCAAGAATTCGGCAGAATGAAGACTTATTTAACATGCTAGCAATCTCATCTGATCCACTTATTTCTTCCTTTAGGCATGTAAGATCCCAAAAAGATCTGAAAACCCAATACTCACCAGAATTGATAAGTTTGTTACGCGTTTTCCTGGACTTAGATGATAGTTTCCAAGAAATTCAATGTTTGTATGTACATTTTTGTTCCTTTTATTTTATTTTTCTACTTTTTGAAATGTAATCTATTAATAAAATATTTAATAAATACTTATAAGTACTCTTTTATAAAAAAAAAATAAAAAATAAAATAAAAAAATCCATTAATAAAAAAAAAGATTTTTTTCGCCACATTTTCACTCAATTTGGGTTGGTTTCTTTTTTTCCATACTGTTTTACTTAAATTACACTCAACTTACTTCATAAATTGACTTTCAACCTTTTTAAAATTAAATACCAAATATGTTAACCACCTTAACTAAAACTTCTTATTTCAGCAGCAGATTCTGTAAACCCTGTAAATATTTTTCTTTAAATTCTCAAACTTTATAGTCTTGGAAATTTCCCTTAAGATAAAAAAAAAATTGTGGTGATATCTTTATTCGTTTAAGAGGTATGATTTTTGCAACCA